>JAVJGG010000072.1:267966-324981 GCA_035590195.1 Aviceda cuculoides | reverse complement strand
AGGGCAACCAAGTTGGTGAGGGGCCTGGAGCACAAGTCTTATGAGGAGCAGCTGAGGGAGCTGGGGCTGTTTAGTCTAGAGAAAAGGAGGCTGAGGGGAGACCTCATAACTCTCTACAACTACCTGAAAGGAGGTTGTAGTGAGGTGAGTGCTGGTGTCTTCTATCAAGTAACTAGTGATAGGACAAGAGGAAATGGCCTCAACTTGTGCCAGGGGAGGTTCAGATTGGATATTAGGAAAAAATTTTTCACTGAAAGGGTTGTCAAGCAGTGGAACAGGCTGCCCAGGGAAGTGGTTGAGTCACCATCCCTGGAGGTATTCAAAAGACACGTAGATGTGGTGGTTAGGGACATGGTTTAAGTGGTGGACTTGGCAGCGTTAGGCTTATGGTTGTACTTGATGATCTTAAGGGTCTTTTCCAACCTAAATGATTCTATGATTCTAAGTTACCTAAACATGTCTGTATGCTGTAGCTGGTTGCTGCTGAGTCATTGGTGCCTTTGAGCACGTCAAATCTTTGTGAAGAAAGTGTCTTGGTTTCTTCCCTTTGAAAGCAGGATAATGTTTACTTAGCGGAGTAAACCTCAGAAACACCAAAAGCCTGCCTTGCGCTTTGAAGCTCACACATACCATTTTACCACACAGAGTCATTCCCTTTTCTTCTGCTGCTGTTTTCCATATGAAAAAGAAATTATTCTGTGAACACTGAAATGAAACCCGGTTACTTACAGAGGTCAAGTCTTTGTCCCATCAGCTTTCTTTCCCCAGTCACCTCTGCCCAAACCTATTTCCTCAGTCCCCACTGTATCCCTGATGCATGCATGTTTTGTATGTGCAAAACAGTGTGTGCTATGCTAAGGACTGCCATGCTGACCGCTTAGCTGATACCTACACTTTACCTGCCTTCCCCTCCACAGAGGCACTGCCTCTGCCTCTCTTCCTCTAGAGAGAAAGCAGTTTTCACAAATCTAGTCAAAACGTAATTATCTGTAAACCCTCTTCAAATCCAGTTGAAGACTGAACAAGCTCAGAAGCTGCTTGTGAGGAGGACCTGCAGACAGACTGATGACAAAGAAAGATTGCATAAGCCATGTTTTCTTATGAAACTAAGCTACAACAGAATTAGGAGATTCAACATGAAGTTCTGCAAAGATTATAATTCATCCACCTTACACAAGTTATTATAGAGGAACATTATCCATTTTACGCAGCAACACAAAATATTACACAGGAAAAAGAAGGGCCGATCCCTCATTATAGTTGGTCTAGGAGTCATGAACCTCATTATGGGTCTTGCAAGCAAATAAAAAATTTTAACAATAGCACTGAAGAATTTCATCTAGGGTTAAAACCTACAGAAAGTTGAATAAACAGACTCAGGATTTGGATTTATCCTCAAATCACTATAAAGCTAAGCTACACTATTTTAACTAACTAAAATACCAATTAATCACATTCACCTACTTTTACATTACAGGACTACTGGTCACCCTTCTAAATTTCAGTAGATCTAGTCTTCCTCACAAACATTCAATATCTATACACTTAAATGCAGCTTCCACAGCTGAGCTTCATTCTGCAGCTGTTTTGCAGTGGTGTATGCGCTTTACATTTCAGTAGTATGTGCACTTCAGTTTATATATGTCTAAGCTTTCTGTTTAATATAAGTTGCTCATTCCATTTGTGGTTGCCGTCAAAGTACTTAACCTCATTTTAAACCTCAATTTTACACAGAACTGAAGAGTTACCTCAACAATATTGAAGCTTATGCCTTTCCGACGACCTGCATCCAGCCATTTTTAGTCAACAAACATGTCTTTTCCCTGACCCTTTTGAGCTTTTGTTCAAAAGTTTGAAGGCTGCTTACTGACAAGTGATTTGTTTCCATTAGAACATGCCTCATTCCAGCCATCCGTGACCATTTTGTACTTTGGGCTTTATAACCAGCACGTCTCAACATTCCTAAAATCCCAGAGAGGATCTGAAAATAGAATAAGAAATGAGCATTTAAATTAAAAGCAACAGCCCTTGCATGAAGCTGCCAGGTTTTTATGGTAGATAGTGTCTTGCCCACCCCCACTCTCTCTACTCCCCCTTCTTCACAGGGTTGTAAGCCGCATTTTCCATAATATTTTGCAATGCCACCTAGGGTTACATTCAGTCTATTTATAGGGGCCTGTTTTAAAGTGAAACAGGTGTCAGATTGAATGAGGCTGTTGTCAGCATACATGTCCTCTTGGGGAGGGGATGGGAGGTTTACTACTTTCTGTACTTGGGGATTTACAGTTTGATTGCTAATCTCTCTCTGTAGGGCTCAGTGGGAGGAGGGGGAAGAGCAGAAGAACAGTGGAAGGAAAGGTTAGCTTTCTGCTGAAGCTATGCAATGCTGCCTCTCCCCCAGCTCCACGCAACCAGCCCTTTTCTTTTTTCATGTGCTGAAACTGATCTGAGTGTTTGTGAAAGGGGCCAGACAGCCTGTCCTCAGTAACGAAACCCTTGGAAACGGCTGCGAAACGGGCAGAGCTCAGCTGAGGTGGGGAGAACTGAAGACTTCCACCCCACCCACCCCTTTCCATTCATCACATCAGATACCACTTCTGGGCAACAAAGATCAGCTTAAAAACTCTGTGCCTTTCCGTCCTGGGCCACGTTTGCTGCTATTATCTCCCAAATAGTGAAGCATTAACATCACATTCAGGAACTCTGGGAGGAGGCAAGATACGGATCATTGTGCTAAGTGGTGTAGCAATAAGCACCAGGATAGCGAGTCCCTGACCCACTGAGCTCAGAGTCAGACCAAGAAGGCAAGGAGTATGTGAACAGATTAAGGGTGTGGGGGTGGCATGGGAAGATGAGGTAACACTTGGAGAGAATTTAGTGAAAAGCAGAAGTCACAGCTCGTTGCTTGCCTTCACTCTGACTTGCATGTTACCCATGTTTATTGCCTATGTAGTGATTCATAAGGATGAAATAGAGGCCCCTAAGACATTTGACATAGACGAGTAACAGTTCATGAATTGTTGCGACTCTTAATCACTAGCTATATCAAAATACACTTCTTAATACACTGAACTCCAGTACGTGCCAGACATGCTACAGCGGCAAGCAAAAGAATTGCTGCTTGCCCAGGAACACATGGAAACTACAGAAGTTGACTTGACAAACAGAGGGAGGACAAAGGAAGTGTGATAAAAGTCAGACAGCTGATGAGAGGAAAGAGAATGGAACAAAAGAAATCGTGACTGAAGCTGGCTTTTCTTGCTGTTAATGCAGAGACAAGTGCCTTTTTGGCACAGCAGAGAAAGCAGGTCTTTCAAAAGTGCTGGAAGGAGAAGCTCACAAATGGCATCAACATATAGGGAGAAGTTGGGAGAGATGTACAGGGTCAATGCCAAAGGCATGGTGTGCACCACAAAGACTGGAAGCAGAGCTATAAGGGTGAAGGCAGAGTTGCGGGGAAAGCCAGTAACAGAGACAATTTGATAAGTAAAGTCTTCCTAGAAAGAAAAAAGTCTGCATGTGACACTGGCGACAATGATTTTAGAGGTGTCTTGGACTCATCTGGCATCATCAGCATACCAGTCTGTCTATATGATGTGTATTTCTTTAAGTATTCACAGGTATCCATCAGGGATTAGAACCTAACCTAACTTCTGCAACACCTGAAAATGGGAGGATCTTTCAAGAGATAAAATCATAATTAAAGAATAATCTGGAAGAGAGGAATATTTAAGGTGGTTTAGGCCACCATACTGATTTCCATTGGAAGAAAGTCATCTGTAGTTCTTGGAAAGATATAAGCCACACAAAACTGTCATATTTATCCAAGGAACAAGGCATTTAGGCAAATGGATTTACATGTGCAAAAATCCCAGTTCAGCACGTGTTTGTGGATTTACTGTGATTCATCAGGCATTCATGTTAATTGCTATACAAATAACAACTTACATTTTAAATTTAGTATTTGTACTTGGAGTTATCACTACTGTGTAACTCATCATGTTATTTGTGGTTTCATTTGTGCACATATTTATGAACACTCGGGTTTTAAATATAATGAAAATCACAAAAATATGAAAAAATAATCACAAAAATATGAAAATCCCACTGCACAGAAATGCAGTGGAACTCTTGCAGGACTATTTAGTTTTGTTTTATTAAGCAAGGAAACAAACTCTGAAAATAACAACGAAGAAATATCACATCACTTCATGGAAAATGGGGTTGGGAGAAGACACACAAATATTTAAGTACAAAAGGTTACATTTTCAGATGTGCTCACCAGCTCCCATTCCTGAAAATGAACACCAGACCCACTGGATGCTGAGTGCTGTCAAAAATCTAACCACTTCACTGAAGAGCCTAACTTGGAGCTGAACTGTCTTTGTAATCTGATCCCATTTGGGAGATGTGGCATACCAAATTCTTTGGAAAGAACTAGATCTTATCATTGCTGTTCCTGAATTAATAAAACACAGTTGAAAGAGCGCTTTGTCCAATATAAATAATTTTGATAACAAATTTACATGCTGCAAAAACAAACAAGAAAACAACCCCCCCTAAGATATGAAGGTTTTTTAGCAGGTTGTTCTTGCATTTGGTAGTGGACTTCAAAACAGGCAGCTGGGTAAATCCCCACCTGCTTAGAAACCCTGGGCACAACTTCACTGGACTCTGCCCTTCCCTAACCTCCAGGGCTTCTGTTTCCCCTTATGCACAAGAGCATAGAAATAGAGCTGGAGACTATTACAACAGACGTGGCTCTGGCCATGCTGGCACTGTCTCTTCCATTTTGGCATCCCTGAAGCTGTCGTGCCCAGCTTCATCCTCATGGCAGGATTCAGGTGTGTATTATATGTGTGTGTTTGTATATATATAAGAAGTGTATATATATATATATATACACAAACACACACATACACATATAGGAAAGTTCAGAGTTTGCAGACAGGTTATCTGCCAGGGATTACAAAGCAGTTGCTTCCAGTGGGGAAGGCTGCCTTAGATCGCTCTCTGGAAAGTGCCTGGGTCTTGAATTCAGCTGTAACTATGAAAATGCTTTCCAGGCAAGGTCTGCTACCAGTCCTCTGTATCACTCCAACATTTGTCAGATCTCATGCCACTAAGCAAATGCCCATAGCTTGGATTACAGGAAACAGAGATGACAATAGCTGTAGTCTTTCTTGCCATTTTTAGGTCCCTATCCCTAATATTCTTGGCAACTGATAACTTGCTCCAAAATGATCCTATCTCTATCAATCTAATTAAATCTGCTACCTGCTACCTATAGCTTTGTTTTGTTCTGCTCTCCTACAGATTCAGTTAATTTTGCATTTTTCCTCACATCACAGTTCTTACAACTATTTCTGCAAAATGTCCTTCCTGTCTTCAGCATCACTCTAATCTGCATTATATTTTCAGTGTGCGACAGGCCTTGATTCTTGAGGGTCACCAAACTGTATTTGCAAAGTCCTTGTTGGCTACAGCAGAAGTCTGTACACCACTCTTTGCGCTGTACAAGTAACAAAATAATAAAAGCATCCACTGTGCAGCAGGAACTTCACGTTCACCTTTCAAAGGATTTGCCACCCTTATGGAGTTAATTTACATTAACATAAATATTCCATTAGTAGAAATGTTTATAACATACTTCTCTCTCAAGAGGCATTCTGCAACATGATTCTTCAACCACTTATGTTTGACTAATGTGTATCACATTTGAATAATATAAAAAGACAACTGAGTTAAGTGATTGAATGCCTGGAGAAAACCAATGTTAATTTCCACTAAAAGCAAAGCACATTCCTTTAATTTTGCAGCTTAATTACTGCAGTATTTGGCTCACAAATAAAAAAAATGGTTCAAGAAAAAGTCTCCAATAATAGGTTGCTGAAGCTTGTTTCTCCCCTCCCATGTACCTCTAAAAAGGATTTTTCAAACACATTATTTCAAGCCTGTTCCTGTGACCCAGACCAAGGTGGGTAATGTTGAATACTTGCTTCCCGATATGTTGTTAATGTAATCTGATACCCTTGCAGGAGCTTGGCATGGGGTGGCTTCTACATCCCAGGTTAAATTAGTGCCAAAAATCCACCCAAGGAATATGCCTGGGGTAAAACAATGCTCTTCTTGATTCCTTTTGATAGGAAATTCTCCATGGCACTCTGGAATTTTACAGAAGAAGCTTTACAAGTAAAGTTTAGAAAAGAGCTGATGCCCATGCTGTCTATTCTGCCACTGAGCTAACTTGTTGGCTATACACTTTTAGTAATAGTAGCAGTGACTTGCTGAGGTTACTTGGTTAAGATGAAGGAAGTACTGTGTTTCATGTACATTTCAGCTCACTGACACCCAAAATAGAGTGAGTCAGTTTTCCTGCTACATAGAAGGCAATCTTTAAAAAAATTCCTTTAAAATGAACAGGAGACAAAGGCAAGTCAGTAAGTAAAGAATATATTAAAATGTAAAGCTTAAAAAGCCTTGTGTTTTATGCACAGAAAACATATCACTGACAGAGCTCAGACAAGCTTGGGACAAACTCACTCGTGGCCACGAGCAGGATCACTCCTTTGACTTCAGTAGGAAGAGGGCAATTTACTTTATCTGGAATACAGCAGTGTCCTGATGTCTTACATTATTGCTCAGTGGAGTAGTCACCCAGATTTCTACTCCAGGCAGCTGGAAATGTCTCATAAGGGTCACTTAAAGTGTAATTATTCCTACTTTATCATGGTTATAGAAAGTTAACTTGCTTTGTGCTGAACTCCTGTGACATTTCTAAAACCCAACTGCTAAAAATTTAGCTCTAGTGAGTGGTGCTCAAGCAGTCAGATGAGGATGCGACAGAAAAACAGAGGAGGATTAATTTGAGCCTTGTGAAGCTTTTCTTCCTTCCTTTAATGCCCTGCCTGTTAATTACTTCTTTCTTTCTTTCTGTAAGTTGTAAACCCTTTGATTCTGCACTAAATTATGTGAAAAAATCTGCAAAATGGCAATAGCAGGAAGAGAAACTTTCATTTCAACTCAAGCTTCAATGACTTTTAAGGACAGAGGATATACTTCCCTGAATAAATTGTATGATCTCCTATATGCTCAGTCCATCCCATTTCTCGAGACTCTTATCTTTGTGTCTGGAGTGCACACAACTGTACCATTACAAGGCCATTCTTTTACGCGAGTGGGTATTCCCCTTCTAGTGAGACTTTTAAAATTCCCAATACGCTTACAGTAAGTGTGTGGTACATTGAGGTGGCTGGCTTGTATTATTGGCTTCTATGGACAACACATGTAATAGATTTCTGCAGCGTGGGCATAAAAATGGGCACAAGGATAATGCCCATTAGGGACAGAGGACTGATTAGAAACAGAGGGCTTCAAGGGCTGTCTTGAGGGTCACCAAATTTAAGTCCTTGTATTTGAAGCACAAAAATGAATGTTAAAAAATCTGCTGTGTGATTTTATTGTTAAGAGCTCCCATTTCTCACATCTCACATCTGAGGTCATGATTAATACAAAGGTGTAGACAACTTAGTTGTTTACCCGCTCATACGAGGGGCTATTTGACACAAGCAGTAGTGAGAATAACTACTATGCCCATGCAGATATTGTCCACAACTGTGTGCAAAGAGACAACATCTCTTTAAGGGGATTAAATATGAAGAGTTGGTCTCAATTGTAGTTTTTGTGTGTTAGTAGGAAATTTTTCTTATTCATACAGAGTACCACAAGTTAGGAGATCTTTCTTATCTCCAGATGTCACGCCAATTATTATCTGCTGAGTGAAGGAAGTGCCTTATTGTCAACAGTTGCTGGAGGAAACTGTTGTATCTATGTGACCTGACTCAGTATTTTTGTCTCTGGGTATGTTAATCGCATTTAGAGCCCAAACCAGTAGAGCTGCTCTACTGAACATCAATCCAGCAAGGAATCTAAGCGTATGCCTCATTTTACACACGCAAGTGCACTCATGAAAATTGCTTATGCTTTTGAAGCTAGACAGATACCACAATTCCTTATGTGAATCCAATTTCATAATGATGAATTAAGAATGAACACTGCCTTATCTAGCTACTGCAAACATCTGTTCTGCATCAGACAGAAAACACAGTATCTCTATTGTAGTGACTACTGCAGTCGTCAAAATACTGCCACAGGAGTGAACAAGGAAGAGGATGGACAATGCTACTTCAATAAAAAACATAGGGTGCCACTGAAATCAGATTAAAATTGTGATGTATTTTAATGGAAGTAAAAATCAGGTTCTAGAAAGGAAAAGGCCCTGAATCTGATTTGGTAAAACACAGGGCTGTAGAGCAGAGTGGAGGGATTTCTGAGTGTGCACGAAGTAATTGGTATGAAATTGTTATGGGGAACTTTCCATGCTGGGAGGGATTTATAGCATGGCCAGAGAGGATGTACATCAGGCCAGAAAACATGATGATACAGCAGAGAGCTGGAGAGAAATGAAGTGGCAAGCCTCAAAACAGCCATGGGAGCAAGGAGAAGACCTGTGAGCACATCTCTGCACCACAAACCACACTCCCCCCTTTCTGGGAAAACCAACAGTGAGTTCCCTGCCACAGTTACATAGCACCATCCATCAGATGTCAAGGAAAATATGTCTGAAACATACAAACATAAAACCCCCCAGCAATTCTAGCACTTAAACTGTACTGACACTTAATACCTGTAATTGCATTCAAAACAATAAACTCCAAGCAGCTGGACGTTCACAGTACCTTTGATCACACAGAGTTACGAAGTAGTGCCAAAAAAGATGAGGCCTTCCACAGGACTTCTTTGTAAGTGTGCTTGATGGAGGACGCTTGCCACCTGTGTCTGATAACTATGTGATGGATTTAAGCCCCAAATTTCTTCCAACAATGCACAGAGGTTATGCATGCATAATGCAAATACTCTGCTCTAAGAGCTCCACTCCTCCCTAGGTGGTAGGAACCAATGTGATAAAGCAGAAGCTACAGTATGCTGAAAGGACTACACACATCTGAAACCACTGTATAAATATATGCATATCAACATATACAATGTTGTTACCAACAGCTCTGCCCACAAAGAGGAAAGGATAGAGCTACCTGTCCTTCCCCTTGCACCTTCATATACCAGCAGAAACTTTGCCACTGGAGAACCAGAGCCTTAAGAAGAATCACCAAAATGCCTTTCTGGAGCACAGCATCTATGAGGAGACATCACTGAGAAGCAGCTATCTGCCTAATAGGCACATTTATTTTTTGTTTTACAGGGAAAATATATTCTTAGCATTCACAGTAGTACTTTTTCAAAGAAAGGTTATATAAAGCGATACAACACACACACAGATACACACGCAAAAAAGAAATGTGAATGACTCACTGCACTTATGCAAACTAAGTTGCGTAAGCCTGTTTTTCTCAGCTCTTAAAAAAACCCAAAACAGCACATACACAACCCTAAAAAATGAGCTGAAATTCTCAGTTACGAAAGTTAAAATTGTTGAATAAAAGCAGAACTCCCTCAGCTTCTCAGGGTCCTTCACGCCCACATCTGGTGTAGTGTTTACCAATGGATAAAAATAGAAAGTTGAAACTTGATAGACCCTAACATTTATCACAGTATTTAAGAATCAAAACGGAAAACATCAGAGAAGAGAGATCAACAGCTGCGTTTTGAAGGGAATTTAGTTAATCCTTACTGAAATACTACCCTCTAGGTACTTAGCAAGGGCAGGACAGAAAGAAAATAATCAACTGTACTTTCAATTCAACAGGTAGGTAACTATAACAATGCAACCTGAAAAGAATTTAATCTTTTTAAAAAATCTTGTGGAATGTCATCTAAACGATTACATGCATGACATATTAATTGTTGGCAGATGACATCATAGGAGTTGGTTTCTCTAGACATGTACAAAATCCATCTTTCTTGCTAAAGGGCAAGGGTATTTTCTTACCTGCCAGAGCAAGCAGTTGACAGCACACATGCCAGAGGTAGAACATGAGCAGATGGGGAACTCCATATGTCACCATTTGGGTGGTCAATAACCATTATGTGTTTGAGGCGCAAGGCATCACCAATAAGCCCATCAGCAATATCTGTTCAACTTTGGATTTGGAAAAGACAACAGTTTGGCGCACCAATTTTGAGGGCTGCCAAACCATGCCTTTGAACAGATAGGCCACAAAATTTAGATAAATTAAGCCCTGAATTAAGGAAGGTGTAACACGAAATCAACCTTCTAATGTATTCTCAGAAGTATGATCCACAATAATGTAAGAAAGCATTTGCAAATAATCCTTCTTTTAATTGCAATAGTAGCATTACTTTGGTGAATTATTCAAATCTACTGCTGATGAGATAATATCAGGCCAGAAAATTATATGAGTCAGCTAACCTACTCTCACAAGATCCTGTTCTCTCTCTCTCATTCACAGCACACAGGCACATAGCACACAAGCAGCACGTGATCGATTAGCAACTGGATCCTACGAGAGCCTGAATGTCGAGTCTGGGGGGCTGCTCACAGGCTGAAAGCACCACTTGGCGAGAGAGAACACTGGAGTGTATCGCTGCCCATGCCCACTTCTCTGACACTGAGCATAGCAGTAACAGCAGGGCAGCCAGGAGGACCCTGGCCATGACAGGGTGGAGCAGAAGAGCAGAGAAAGCTGCACTGGTAAAGGATAGAGAAGAGGGGAACAGAGGAGGGGGGGGCTGGGGGATGGCCCAGAAGGAACCTGAGGCAGAGCAACAAGAAATTTGAAAAGTGAGGCTGTTTTACAGACAACACCAAGTATGCGCTAGACTAGTACATACTATATGTAAAAAGAAAACCCTGAGCACATTTTGAGTTAGAGGCTGCAACTTTACGTCGGGATTCTGGCAGCTTCATGGCTTTGTGACTGAAGAAGAAGCCCCTGATGGCATTCTAGCCTCACAATTCAGAGCTGTCTGTTTTGTTTTACATGATACACGGGACACGAGTCCTGGTCCTGTGCCCACTGCCTGTTACTTATTCAACATGACAGACACAGAGAAAACAGAATAGAGTATATTTAGAGGAAATAAAAGCCTTGACTTTAAGGCCACAAGCCACAGCTCAATGGTTCCGTAAGATATCTTTAGAAAAACATCAACATTTTCTATTTGAATAGAATATTGATTTTTGAGCTACAGAGTTGGTGCTACTGATGATAAAAAACAAATTCTTGCTCTCTGTCACAAGAGCAATCAAAGTGGCACTCATTTTCAGAGAGTTCACGGATAACCAGATTTCAGTTTTAAACTGTTGCCAGTATGTCAGCTTTGAAGTATAGGTTTAGTGTATGCCAGTAACCTAGAAATCTGCTGGCAGTCCTGCCTCAGACAGACCGACTAAGAGCATTCAGGAACCAGTTCTGCTCTGGCAGACAGCCCAAGGCAGAATCAGAAGTCCCAGTGCCTTCAAGCTAATCTCAGTTAACACTAATGACACGAAGAACAGATACATTCGTGGACTCCAAGCAACTGCCTTCACTTCTCCCAAGATACTTCCTGTGTTAGGGTGAAAAATCCTTCAAAACTCAAAACTAGCCTAGGTATGGTTTCAGAAAAGACCTCTAGGTATCACGCACAGTCAGATGCTGCATGGCTCTGCCCTCCACTTCAGCACACTGCAGGTCAGGGCAGGAGACAGGGTTATGCTGAGGGAAAGTACACCATGCTTGACAGCAGCAACACCAAGACAACGTCTTTGCTAAAGATCTATCAGCGAAACACTGATGAAACAGAAATTTCAGTAACAGAAACACTGCAAAATGTTCCATTCTGGGAAACCCGATGAAGGACAGTTTGTACTGCTGACTGCTTTAACTTGCTTTAGAAGCAAGTTGCTGTGGGCACCAGAAACATCTAGCACCACAACACAGAGCTTTGCGTGGGTCATTTGTGCTGCACTGTGCCACATACACCGGGTCCAGAAATGATATAACCTTGTCAGCTAAAACGAACAAAAAAATATCTGTGCATTAATGAAACTTAAGTGCATAATCACATATAAATTCAGTTTGATGGGTATGAACAATACCCATATGGTTGAGAAAGACACAGGAGGAGCTGAAAGAAACCATGTGACACAAATCTAAGACCTATCCTTTAATTTTAACTCTATCAAATCTGTCCCATTAGAAGTCATATAAATTAACTTCAAGATCTGAAGATGCTTTTTCATTCTGAAGAACAAAATAGAGCAGAAGGAAGTCCCAGTCCTACCAAGTTTTATGTGGGTAGTTAACTTTATTTCCAGGCAGGTCACATAAAGTCAAATCATGTATATGTCTTCACTTAATGCAAACTTTTCCTTGTTAGCCTTTTCAAAGGAGGAATAGTTTTGAATGACTAATACAAGCCAGTATATTGTGTATGTACAATTAATATTATTTCAGTATATTTGGATTTCCATTCGACTTTTGTCATTCAAGAGAGCCCCAAACAGACAAACCAGTTTATTTTCTGCATTCTGTCCTTCTAACATGACAGAGGACAAAGACAAAATGCCCTGTCAGATGGGGCAAAATTCAGTTTTACAAGAATTCATCTTACTGAAAGCTGCCAAAAATATCTACTTGGGTTTCACAGCCTCGTCCTGACCAATGACAAGGAGCTCTGAATTCTACTGAAGATGGAGAAGATTACATGCTGGTACTCCATAGTGCTTACACTGATAAATTAACTTTATTTTTAGGAAGTACAGACTCTACTTTCAGAAAGTACCCCCACCACAGCCAGCTTCTTTTTTAAAGGACAGGCAAGAATCTACGTATTCAAGCCGGATTAGTTACACCACTGATTCAAGGCAAAGACAGGGATTTTTTCTCTGTGTTCTTCACCGATTCTCCACAACTTCCTGATCCTCCTTCCTTCCGAGCAGGAGAATTAAGAACAAGAGTATAACTTTATTCATTGCAAGACTATATGAGTGCAAAGAAGCAACGATGACTGAAAAACAAAATGGAGAATGATGCTGAAACTGTGTGTTATGTATTTACAGTGGACAAAAGTGTGCTTTCTCTGAAAATGACAGTCCAGCTGCCAGATTATGCACTGGGGTTTTGCTGAGGCTGTAATTTATAGACTGACATCAAAGTTAAAAGTGCTATAAGTTGACTGTTTGGCCGAAGTCAGAAGACTGATACCCTAGCCCTGCAAAATACCAGTCTGACTGAGTGAAGCTGGATAGCTGCAACTTGGTAACTCACACACACAAGGTTTCTGACCGAGAACCTGTGTGCCGACCATATGAAACACACTGCTGCTCTAATCTAGGCAGATTAAGTAAATCAGTTCCTTACCAAAAAGCATCACTGCTGGGCACCCTTCTCCAGCAGACAAGCCTGAGAGGATAATGATGGGAATTAAACTGTTCTTTCAGCCCCAGAGGCAGGGCTGTGCCACACTGGCAGAGCTGCTCAGGAAAGCTGGAACGACTGCTGTGCTGCCAGCCTTGGCATTGAATGGAAGATGGTAGGCTCAGCGATTACACTAGACAATCACACGTGACATCCAAATTCACCTCCTGGTCCTGAGGAGATAGCTGAAAAGCCAGATACAGAGGCTGTTTTCTTTCCATAAAGATTGTTTTAAAATATGCTTCATATATGAGGGTATGATGAGCATACTGATATATATGTGAGTATATTAATTACATATTAATGAATATATTAGTGTCTGTATTTAATAGGGACATATTAAAGATACATGAATATACATACATACATACTATATGTATACATACATATAGTATGTTCATGTGTATTTCAAAGAATTACACATCATTCCTTCCTGGAATCATCACTTCAGCTATGCACACAGTTATTGCTCACCTAAAGAGTAACAAGTACTTCTTCTAAATTTACTTTGAAAATATTAGTACTAAATTTAAACTATACTGCATTTTTATTGCTAATTATGCCATTCCAGCCCTTAACGCCACCAATATCTGCTACAACCACCAAACACTCTATCCCACACAATATTTACTGTTTAAACAGACCCTTTATCTAACGGGGAAGAGGTACAAATGAGGCCCAAGTGCTCTGCACATGATACTCTTCTTCAGAGTATTGGTAACAGCTCAAGCAATGCTATGCCACCTGGAGTGGCTTCTGGTGGGGAGAGGTTGCATGCTGACTGGAGCACTGATTAAAACAGAGAACCGATCTGTAGTTTAATAAAACTTTTCCATGAAACAGTGTTTGCTTTGCTTGGACTTGAAGAACGAGCATTTGTTAATTTTAGCATACAGCATGAGCACAGATGGGTCTACTTTTTGCTGTGCTAGCCTAAACGAGTAATAGAAATCTAGTAGCATACAGCTACAAACTGGCACATGAACAATTTGACCCATTTCATAATGTTTGGATTCAACTTTAGCTGTGAGTTCATTATAATTCCAATATAAAATGACTTGGAGAACAAGAGAACGGCAACAATCTGAGCAATTTTCTATTTTACATACTTATTAAATAGACATAGGCATATGTGCATTACCTCTGTAGATAGCTGGTATATGCAATTACATGACAATTTTTAGTACATACACCCCTTTTATTCTCATTTTCAAGGATGAAAACTCTGATAATATAAATAGTTGGTAGCAGAAGGTGTCGCCTATTTGACTATTGAAATAATTGACAAGTACAGCTCTACAAGTCAGTTCAAAGAATACTGTAAGAGAATCCTACTCAAAGAAATGGTAATGAAGGGGAGGATGTGCTGGAACATCGTACGTGCTGTAAAAGCAAGACCTGTCTCAGCTGCTGCACCTCTAACTCCCTTCAGTCACTCACAAATTAAGTCCAGCTGATTGTCACCTGCAGTTGCAAGCAAGTTCTTTACAAAAACTTCTCTATTAGTAGCTATGGGTAACCTAACCAACCTTGGAGCTCTGCCACCTTCTCTACCTGCAGAGGTATGCTTGTGTTTAGGGGAAGAGAAAGTAAGAAAGAGAGAAAGAAGGAGAGAAAGAAAGAGAGAAAGAAAGAGAGAAAGAAAGATGTGGTACACCCAGCTTGAAAAACAAACAGGTCAGGCATGATATACCAAGTTACTGTTTTGATCCACCACTTCCAAATGAAAATATGTCCTGCATAATCAGATAGCTCGAAGCCTCTGTCTTCTTAGTGATCAGTCACACATTGTCTTACAGGTAGCTGAGATACAGGCGTACCTGGAAGGGACTGCAGGAAGAAGAAGGGAGTGTGGAGACTCAACAAGCTAGAAACAGTTGCAGGAGATGGATCAGAGACATGGGAAATATTTGGATGGTGTTAGCTGCCACACAATTTAAGTCTGTCAAAAGCATGGAGAAATTTCAGTTGTGCACGTCTATAATAATATAGCTCCTGATGTATTTCACAAGAAGCCTGTATTATGTGGAAACAGGTGAATGAGCACAAGCAAAAACTATTCCCCAGCACTGCCCTGCAAAAGCAGTATTTACTGCTCTTCTTTGCATTAGAAAGTCTCAAGATGACATACAGGAATTAAGTCCTGGAACCCCTCCGTGCTGCAGTATTAGCCTTCTTTGCATATGCAACACAACAGCAAGCTCAGAAGCATCTTGTGTATCCTGATTGCTAGTGACACTTGCCACGCTCTAGGCCACATCTACGTACCATAAAGACCCCTTTCTCAACAGACATAGTTCAGCTGGAGGAGAAAGATGGCAGCAAAGCACGTTTGCTCCCAAGCCCCCTTACTACACCTGCCCAAGAAGGGATTTCCTGTCCTGTGAGGGGAATTCCTCCGACTAATACTGAAGTTTCCACCCCACCAAGCTAACACCCCCGTTCCAGCTCAGCAGGTGAGAATTTAGGACAGTGGAACCATGAGAAAGAGACTGTGGACAGTCTCCCCTCATCCATCGCCCAGATCCTGCCTTGCCCTCTGAGGACGCTTCCTCCTGGTGGTGCTTCGTGAAGGGAAAGAAGGTGCTGTGGTCTCAGGTAGCGCTTGTAGGGATTTTTTTTTTTTTTTTCACTATATTGATCTAGAACTCTGAAGAGATGAATAAAAGGCCCTAGAATGCACTTCAAAAATTACGTTTCACACCAGCTGCACGTTTTAACTTTAAAGTCTTGAGGGCCCATTGCCACAATGTGTCACATTTCCCACTGTTACACCAGACATCATTGTCATCTTCTAGCAGAGTTCCATGCACTTTGCAGGCAGTCTTTTGTATCTCGTATTTCATCACCTATTAGGGTACTGAGAAATAAGCCCTATTCTATGAAAGAATTAGGCCTAAGTATGTATCAAAACCAGTATTTTGGAAACCCTAATCTCAAGCAAATTCTGACACTCGGAGACAAGAGAAGAACTATGCACCCACATTACAATCCTCAGAACAAAAAACCACTCAGCCCTTGTCTGTCCATGAAGGCATCTGAACCCTTACAGGATTGTGTTGAATGTTATTGTGCTCCAGGATAACACACAACTTTCCCGGTCTAGCTGGTTAGACATGTCGTTCAGGCCCAGGCACCAGTCTGAAAGGATAGAAACCAGGTGTTTCTCCTATCTACCCTTGATGGGGCTAAGTCTTAACACATGTATGTCAGCGTACATCTACTCCACTCGTTGTGTCAGGCTGATACAAAAAGTAATAGCTATCTCCTTCTTTTTCAGCATAGCTGGAGCTGATATGGGTTTTACCCTGGATGTGGGACAATCAGAAGTCACCACCTCTTTTCTTGAAGAGATGCAACTCTTCATTTCAGAGGAAAGCATCCTGAGTGCCTCAGCCTAGAAGGGTGAATCTTCAAAACCACTGGAATTGCACTACTGACCAGCAAATTACTGACGTGGATGCAGGGCATGCATGAATGCGCGCAGAAATGACTGAGCCTCCATGGGTGGGAAACTGGGGAACCCACCTGAAGGTGGGGAGACCTTGGTTTTGGTCACCAGATGAAGTATGGAAGCAATTGTATGAACAGGAACAAGAACCCAGGTCTTTTTCTTACCAGTCATGAAAAACAAAACAAAACTTTACACACTGAAAAAAATCTCTAATGCAGAAGGGCGTAGGCAGTAGCCCAGCAATTGCATTATTGCCTCACAGCAAGAAACAAATGTGGATTTGAAGAGAGGAGACAGATAACTGAATTAATTTCTCTCAGAAGTCAGCAATCCACTTGCTGTCTAAAGAATGCAGAAGTTTAATGCCAGTGTCTGGATTCCACTCAGAGATGCAAACATCTGCTGTCTACCAAAGCTGTCTTCTGGATGTGACCTGTCCTCTGACCAGGCCTATGACAGTCTTTCACACAGCTGCTTTCCCCTCAAGTTAAGAGGTCCACATCACCCCAATAAGCTCATTACAATCAACCATGCTGGCGTTTTCTGCTTAGCTTGACATTCTTGCCTGTTGAAACTCCTCTGACCTTGGGGCTGTATCCCACGGATCCTGCTTTAATCCACCCCTACATTTTTCCATAATGAGGCTCATGTACCCCTATACACCATATACAAACACACACAGAGACAATGTTTTAAATAATTAGTAATTTTCCCTTAAGGGTAAAAATGTTCTGTAATACTATTTCTTTTTGTTATGAAATAATGTAAACGAACTTGGTGTGGTAATATTTTGTAATACGGCTGTGTTATGCAATTAAGGCTGTAGGGTTCAGATGGCTTACATGCACCTAGAGATACTGACGCATGCTGGAGACTTGGAGCTGTTGAAAAGCACTTACTTGTCTCTATGCATGTACGTATATATGCACATAAATACACAAAGTGACATACCTATCATCTGCCTACATCCTTTTACAAAAAAATACTAGATACATTAAGGTCTGTGCAGTTTAATTTTGGCTCATTTCCTGTTCTCTTCAAATGAAGATCTCTTTGTAAACTTTAAAAAAGAGAATTTGTGACTCTTTTTAGGGAGGTAGATCTCATCTCCTACTTTCTCTTCTGCTAAGACATGTAAACCCTGTTGACTTCAGCTAGTGTGTGTTTGGGTCAGTGCAACTCAACATCCTCAGCTTTGATTTTGATTCTTTTCCTCAGCTTTCAGTTTAGTTTTGATGAGGAAAATGTAAAAACCTGACAAATGTTCATGTTTGCAAAGTAAGTCCTACTGGCAAAAGTGTAAGAATTTATTTGTTTAGTGACTTTTTTCCTTCTTCTCCTTTAAGGTCATCATTGGGTTAAGGTGATGTGAATGACATAATATTCGCATGAAAAACAGTTTCTCACTTCATCTTCCTCTTTCTTTAATTCCAGCAAAGACAGTGGCTGACTTTGCATAACCAAAAGTTTATCTAAAAATCACAGTGGACTATATGGTTCTGCCTAGAGAAGTTAACCATCAGTGGCATTAAACATCAGACTGCTGGCTGCCTCAGCACAAGCATCACCGTAAATCACATGCCTGTCCTGGCAGGAGCAAGCATTTTTTCGCACTTTCCATCATCCCACAGATTCTTTCATCTCAGGATTGTGAGATAGCAAAACTGTGTAGGAAAGATAGGCTTTTAATACTGACCAAAAAGTTGGTGTGAGAGGGGAAGTAATCTATTATTGCAGGAAAAAGACAACAGAAAGATCAACGTTTGAGGAATAAGGAAGATGACAAGAAGGTTCAGGATCAGTCTCACTTAGAAAATAATACTGGGATAATGAGAATTGTGGTCAAAAAAGTCAACCCTATGCAAGGCTAAAAGGTAGAGGAGGAGAAGGGTTTTCTTGAAATAAAATTTTATTAGTTCAACACTCTAAAAACAAAAAAATTGTTTCAGAAATTAGACTGTTTCCACATGGTTTCCATTTTTCCCTCCAACTCACAGTCTGTCCCACCTGGTCCTGGGGTGCTGTACAGGACCAGACCTGGGACAGGCCACAGTGCGGTTCCACCGCATGAACACACAGATGTGGTTGGCACTGATCAGTGCACAGTAACACATTTGAAACATGAATGACAAACTGACAGCAAAGTATCTATATGTATACCATACCAGGTACGACCATTCCTTGAAATGGTCTGTAATCTACAGCACTTCCATGACCCAGGCACTGCTTACCGGTATGACACATGTAAAATCTACCTATCCTTGTAGCAAGCAACATCAGGCTCCTGTAGGAAGGATCTCACACTGCATTGTACACTCAGTGCTGGTCATCATGAGGTGGATCTGACAGCTAAAGCTGCAGGTCTAGGCACAGAGTGTAGGGTCTTTGGCACACAGGAGGTAAGTGTACTCTTCAGTACACTACAACAGAAGATTTATCCAAGTTTTCTCTCCCACCTTTGCTTTACATGACAGCTTGCATGCTCTAGAGCGCGTCTCCAGGCATACTTCAGTCAGTTTGGTTTCAAGCCCAACTGATTCTACCTCACAGCACAACGGCTGCCAACATTACTGACAATGTATTTAGAGACAGAGAGTTTTTCAAACTGAGCATTGCAACTGAAGTTCAGAGGATTTGAAGGAAGGTCTGCTCTAGAGCATACGCTGAACTCTCTGATAAGAAGTGCCATGCTGCTTGCTGTAAGCATGTAACTTATGTGTGAACTGAGAGACCAAACTGCGGAGCCTAAGTTACCTCTAGAGTCAACGGAAAGGGGTTGATGCTGCCAGCAGGCATGATTTAGCACACTTTATCTGGGCACCTTCAGATAGGAAGTGAGTATTCACTTAATTAGTAAAATAAAGTCTTGATTTGGGGAATTATTGATCTTGCCAATCTCCAACAAACAATGAGGATTCTTAATAGTTCACAGGATTTGACCCTAAGGAGCTGTACCTCAGATACACAAATGCTGCCAGACAAAATATTTTGCACTGAGATCATTCAAATGAAATCTCTACCTTAGAGATCTGGTTCTGGTTCAGCTTTCTGCATCCATCATGCTAGGATATGTCCATATGCTATGGAGATAACAAACACCAAATTTTTTTACCTGAACCCTTACATTTAGTCCTTATGCCAACAGTTATGCCAAAATAAGCTAATACTGAAAATAATTCTAAAAATACTGTACTGTCAGTCTGTTAATGTCAATCACCTGTAGGTGAACAGGGAACCCAAATGACTTTTTCCTTTTTCATTCATTAACTCTGTCAAACCACACTTTTAATAGAAGAAATTACTTTAAAGCAAACATAAAACCCCTACTTGACTAAGATGCACTACCAGTGCTTTTTTTTCCACATGAATAACTCTCACTCTCATTTTCGTTTTCATAATTACAGAAAATGGGTTGGTTTTTAATGTCTGTTCCAGCTGAGCTGAAGATGTTGAATTCAGACTCATTCAGATTTTAAAGTCTAATTCATGCAGTTGATCCACAACATTAACTGGAGTGCAGGTCTCATCAATTTGATAAAGTGTCTTTGTAACAACAGATGGTAATTTGTTGATACTTAAAGCTTTAAATGGACTCTGTTACAAAACCACTTAAAACGCTTTCTTTTAAAAAAAAAAAAAAGAAACAAAACCCAAAAGAAAACCAACCCACACAAATGTTCTGATACTTTAACCCAAAGAAATTGCTGACAGATTTGTTTTCAGCCCAGCAGAGTACAGAGCTGACAACATATTTTTGCTGGATATGGTAACTTGGGTCTATTTTTAGGACTTTTTTTTTTTTTTAAAGTGTACCAAAATAGCAGTGGGCTTAAAAATCACCATCTGCTTCTAGCAATGAAATAATTATCTGAAGAATAGCTAATAGGCATAAAAAGCCCACCCCCAACTCTTACATTCTCCACAGCAAGACTGAAAGTCACAATTATGTATTTGTTGTAAGCACAGTTTATTTCATAAAACCATACTGCAGGGTCATAACCCCCCTGTAAATGTTCAATATACCTATTTATCACTTATTAATTCACCAGCGTAAATTGTTTACATTTCAGTCAAGAATGACTGACTGGGAAGTGCTATTGCTATTGCTGTTATGATTTAGAATACTGCTAACATTTAGGGCACAACGCAGACTCTCCCCCTTTCTTACTTTAACTTGGATTTAGTTAAGGTGCGAAAGAATTCTGATTTGTAGGGAAAGTTGGTTTTGGCTTTTTTTTTTCAAACGCCCATTACAGCTATTCTGCAATTAGGATTTGCAAATGCATGTCAAGAAATCTGAGCTGGTTTGCGTCCAGCTAGTTTGGATACTGATAACAATGAATCACTATGTCAGTTCAAGACAGCCTAGGACCTGAGCTCTTGCTCATTGGCTGAAGCCTGTCACCACAGTTTCTCAATCCTCAGCAGAGTTTATGCCTGTGACAGCTATAACGACTGACTGCACAACAAGATAAAACCCAGCCCCACAGATATCCCCTATGCTCTACCCGTGCATCAATAGCCTTAGGAAATAAAGTGATGTTATCACTATCAGTCAGTCCTCACCCTGGTATCTTTTGAACCCTTACACAACGTAAATTGCACTTGAAAGAGGCAGGGGAGAATCCATTAGTTTTCTGTAAATGGTTAGATGGAAGACAAAGGCTCAAGCTAGCGTCCCCTTCCCACCTCCCTCCTGGAGAAAAACTTGTGTAACTCGGTCACCACTCTTTCTCTTGGAGGGCTCCATCCACCATCAGCGCATACGTGTGGTTAGGTTAGGTGGCATGCAGTCCCTCTCCTCAGCAGGGGATGTCCTGGGCAGTAGGAGCAGGGATTGCACGGCAGGATGGGCAGAAGGTGGCAAAGGCCAAAGAAGGGAAGAAAATTGGTTTCACCAGTACGAGCGCTGGTGGGACTGTGTTGGCTGGTTCTGTGCTTTCAGTAAAGATGACAAATTTTCAATTGTAGTAATTTCAGTTTAAAACATTTCAAGGTTTTGAACCACAGAACAGCAGTTAGCCTTTTAGTATAATTTTCAAGAAAGGCGCTGTGGGGTTTTTCTTCCCCATGATACTCCATGAAAAAACAATGTATTTTTCAGACATTAAGATCAAGTCTTCTAAAGATAGAAATAAGATAAACCACAGCAAGATGCTCCAAACAACATGTAAGACAATTTATAAACAACCAATTTTACAAAACAAAGAAGCTTTCGAAGTAGTAGTATTCAACAAGTACCACTTCTAACAAATTTGTCGTCATGGTATTTAATTCAAATCAAAGCTCACAACAGCAACAGTTCAAAAAAGGAGATGCCTGTAATTCATATTTATATATGGTGGATTAGAATTTTTGTGAAAATTAATTGTCTAGCATTTAAAAGACCTACCAGTGATCACTGCAGCAACGTTATTTAGGCTTTCACATTTTCACAACAAGAGACCAGAAAAATCATGAAGAAACATAGGCTTGTTGGTCTATCCTGTTCTGGCGAGGACAGGACTTCTTCATAGTAATGTGCAAGAATCACCTATCTCTAGTAAACAATTACCAAATAATTTATTCATGAGGGAAATCTGCCCTTATTTTTTTCTGAGTCAGTAGGCAATCACTAGCCCAAGAAAGGAAAAAAAAAAAAGGTAATTAAAGGAAGTAGTGGGTTTGAGAACTCTAGTGTTCTCTGGACATTTTCAAAGCGGACCCTCTTCACTGAAGAACAGTTGCAGAAAAAAAGAACAGACTATGAATAGCCAAGATTCCTAGTGATCTCACAGGGAATTACATGTTTCTTTGGAAGGCATTAAAGAAATAAGGTTACAGACTTAAGACCTGATCCAAATTCCATTATGTAAATGTCAAAAGAAAATTTTGTTGTCTTAAAAGGAAACTGAATTTAGCTTTTAGTTCCCAGTTAATGAGATACTAGTAAATACAGAGAACTGCAGGGGAAGTGATGAAGGAGAGATGCCATTTTGGGTTGTGGGGTTGGTTTTTTTTTTATATTAAATACTTATCTAGGCTGCAATTTACTCAGATTTATTGTCGTAAGACTCTCCATCCTACTGACTCCATCCTTCTAAAGTGGCATGTAGATCGAATGGAAAGGCAAGCTGCAACTGACTTAATGTCATCCTTAATGAATGAACGGAAATGGGGCATATCACGGATTCTAAATGTGTAATTAGTGTCTAAGAGTGAGCAAAGAGAGATATGTAACCTGCACATGATCCACTGGTTATAAATTCCAGGCAATATATTCCTTTCTTCACAGTAACATACAGTTATTGCTGTTACTAAAGATATTGCTTGGTTTGAAACGAACACTTCATAGATTCCTCTTTCTTCTACAGTCTGGACACTTTTGTGGTTTGTTTGATCCCGCTAAAGTTGCTTTTGTTAGTGCATGGAATCACCTAAACAGGCCCCAAATCTGCAAAATGATCTCACAAACAGGTCCTCGCACTATTGCTAAGTAACACTTAGGTCAACTGGGCTCGTACTGCGCACACATGTCCTAGCACCTGAACTCAACTCCAGGATAAAGGATTAACCTTTCGTGCTGCAAGGTTCTGAAAACTTTCAGCTTTTGCTGGACACAGAATAAGCTCAAGGCACTCAGCAATTGAGTTTGCACAGCAGGACCTTTCAAGCAGCACGTCATAGACATGAGAATTTTGTTTCTTCTCTGAAGTTATAGGTACACATAGGGGTCTACAAATAACGCGAATTTCAACAGAGGAACAGAACCATTTTGATCTGCTAGTTTTATTGAAAATTAATAAATTCAGGCCATGTATAAACTATCCAGTCATATACTGTAAAGGTTTAAAGAGTGAAACCACAAGGGAAAATAAACTAACATCTCTTCCCTTTTTATTTTACAAGTGTCTGAAATGAATTCGTTGCTAAAGAAACCTGATATAATTGTGACAGAGTGTTTTGAAACCCTTAGTGAAGTTCATCTGAAACCTCAGCATAACAAGTGGCCTCTTATCTGCGTACTATTCCAGGAAGAAATGCATGGCATTTCGTCATCACAGCTGAAAGACTAGCTGGCTCTGCACGTAGGCTAATCGAGAATAAGAGCCCTCAGCTATAATGAGGGCATGCTGGTAGCTAATGCTTAGTCAGAGGCTGTTTCCTTTAGCCTTTGCTACTGCTTGTAGGAATTGGAATGCAGGAAAAGGCAAAAATTAAAGTGAACATACTGAAGGTCAATGTTTACCTTCTCTAGCTTTTCTCAATGCAGATTATTTCAGAAGAAATGGCACACACGCGTTAATGTGGTGACATCCTAAACCATCCCCTCTATTGTAAGGACTTTAAGTAGCTTTATTTAATGTGACTGTTTGTGAGCAGAATTACTTACAGGAGAGAGAATCATAAAAAGCAGACGTCATTTTTTTTAGTCTGACATTTAAAGGAAAATTAGTAAGTGGAAGTTTAATATAGTTATTTCCTTGTGAAAACTGATCTTGAATTTCCAAACAGGCAAACCAACTTTCTCCTTAACAAAGCTGTTGAAACATAGATAACTGATAGCAATTGACAGTACTTCAAAACTGGGGATGAATCTTCATATGTGGAGGAATATGGTGAGGAACATTTCTTTTTATAGGCTTTTTTCCTTTTGTACATCCTTAAGATGGTAACATCTGTGATGCACTGTCATCATGCTTTTTAACATAAGATTCTGCAAAATCTGAACATGGAATGATAAATCAATAGAATACGAAAATGTTAAATGTGAATGTGTAGCAACATTCAGACTGTAAGTTTGCAAGCTGCTTCATTCGGGACCACACTGTGCTTTCTTACTCTGCTTGCAGGAAAATCAGCAATTATTGGGAATTTACTGCTATAACCATGCTGATTTAAGCACGCAACTGTATGCACTGTAATACTGAACACACTGGACTGAGTCATTTTACACACACACAGTTGCTGGTCTAAATAAGGGCTAGATTTGACTTGTTCTGTTTAACTCACTGGCTGAACACTGATAATAGTTGGCACAGATTTTTCTCAGGAAATTCAAACTTACACAAGCGGAGGAAAAACATTGCGAATGAGATGCTGCTGTGTGCAAAAAATCATCCTGGGTAAAACTTTAAACACTAAAAATAAATCTTGTTTTCAGTTCTCACAAATAGGCTCTTCTATTCAACTCTGAAGGTTTAAAGCAGTTGTTAATCATGTACTGTACACAGTACTAAGCAAGAAAGTGTTCAGTTATTTCTGAAACATGTTATTTTGAGGCTATATTTGAATCTTCCATATTTATGTGATGAGAGTTATGTCACAAAGTTAATCATTCCCAGGATGCTAGCATTCAGGGTAATGAAAAACTTCTTGTGCAAGCAGTCATTAATCAGTGAGTATAACATTGCATAATGCTTTCTGAAGCATGTGTTATGTGATCAGAGTACAAGGCTGCATAATACAGCAAAGTGTTTATGCCATATGCTGACCTTTTCTAAAGCAGAAACGAAGCCATGTGATGCGCTGCTCCTGCCAGCAGTTGCTTATTGCCAATAATTAAGTTTGATGATATGAAGAAACACAAACTTGCATTGCTTTAGAGTTCTAAAAGGAAGAAGCTTTGAAGTTTTTGGCATTGTAAAGCACAAAGATGGCCAACTTGGCTTGGATACACTACCGTTGTCCATTATAGGCACCACCCATAAAAACTGGAATCAAGTGCCCTGCTCAAGTGGTTACTGGCATTTCTGTAAAGGAAAACATGTGCACTGTTACAGGACTGCTGTATTATCCAGAAGAGCATAAAGGTCACAGAAACAAAGCAGCCAAAAGCATGCTTGGTACCTCAAATCTCAGAACATCACAATAACATTTGATGTTCTTGTGCAATAGTGCTAGTAAGCAGCTATTACTTAATCTCCTACCAGTATTACACAAAAGTATACTTGTGAAATACTTCAGATAAATATGCTGTAATTATATGAAATATAAAAACATGTATAGGACAAAATGTTTTTGTAACTCTAAACACACATACCTGTGGAGATGTAGTTTTAATGAGCTATTTTAACAATGGAAACAATGCTTTAAAAGCTGCTATGAACAACCTTAAAACTATGTGCTGGAAGCAGAGTGGACATATGGACATACATTTTATATATTATGTGTATACATGCACACAGCGTGATCAAAAGTTCATCCTGTACGCAGCTACTTTGCTTCTCTGTTGGCAGAATCAGGCTGCAGAGCTGGAATAACCAGCTTCATGTGACTGCTTTAGCACAGCCAACCATCCTGCTAGCATAGCTATGCCACTGCTGCTCCTACACCACCTCCTCCCTGACTTGCTAGGGTTTCCTTCTACCTCACTGGTGACAGCCTGACTACTTTGGGGAGCTAGTACAGAAAGGAGTAGCCAGGCTCCATAAGTACTACCACCTGTTAACAGCAACTTCGTTCCATCATGGGATCTATGATATGTCACCATCGGCCAAAGTGATTTCTGATATCCCTTGCTTACTTTAAGGAAGTATTTTCAAGCTTAACTAACAATCCTAAAGAGTAAAGCAGCCTAGCTAAGACTACATCTATGCAGGGACTTAGGTGCCCAAGTCCAAAATTTAAATCCTCAAAATTCCTGCTGAGATTTTGCTTCAAGAAGTCACAGTCCTGATGATATTAGGCAACGGCAATTAGACAGTGCTGTATGGAAGGCATTTCAGGATTTATGAATTAAACCTTCTACACCTAAGGAGTCTTACTCAGTAGGCATCTTCACACTTGGCAGACAGGACTCCACACATTACAAAGGAGATGCTGGGGATGAGAGGAAAGTAAGCAGGATTCTCACCCTTGCTACAGCATTGATTAAAAAAAACATTGTGAAACTTGCTGCATGAAGGACTGCAAGACAGGCCTTTCCTCTCTGAACTGATCAGTGAATGGACATTATCTCTACAACTCAATAAATTATCTTGTAGAATAAGTAAGGTAGAAAAGTTTCATCAGGAGTGACTAAGAGCATCCAGTGACCAGGTCACTCCTGTAGGATGGTTCAGTTGAGGTCAATTAAGTGAAAGGAGAGAGCAGAAAATGTGTTGCTCTGGTGTTTCATGAGTCCTTCAACTACTGAGCAATCAGATAGATCAAGGGGCTGGAGCATATCCTCTTCACTTTTTCAAAAAAAAGGACTGATTTCAGCTAAGATTTGGAAAAAAGGGTAAGAATCCAAAATGAAGAAAGGAATTTCATTCCACACAAAGCAGAAAAAGCCCCCACGTCCATGTATTCATTTACAAACTGCTAACTTAGGCAGAACCTTTCTCATTATGCCATTTTTGTGGCTCCTACCTCCTTTTATATGATAGTCTAGGAATCATGTTTGGATGTTATGATCTCTAATAGTCATTAGGGTATAGAACTCAGGTGCTGTAACCAACCAATACAGAAAAATCCACTTTGTGGAGATGCTCATGAAGATATTGGAAATGACTGTGCTGAAGTGGACTGTGACTTAAAACACGTAGCCTGAACACACCTGACAAACCATCTTTCCTATCTATCCATTCTAGACCCACTGCTTCTTGGAAGTGTGCTCCCTGGCTCCCTCCTCCTTTCACAACTACTTGGAAGAGGAGGCTGGCCAAAAGATGACAACTACAGGACAAGGTGAAACACAGATTGAACCCTGAGTGGTTACTAGTTGGGGATACTTACATATATTTACAAAAATAGTTCAGCTACAGACCAGCTTTGAAGACAACAGTGCTGACAGCATAGACCTATTACACAAAAGATACGGAGTCAAACTCTTTCCACACAAGCATACAGACGTATTATTAACATTTATGTGTGATGAAAACACAACCTTCACTACTCTATCCTTACAATTAGAATTTTAAACTTTGCCTTTCTAAGCTGCATGGAGACACATTTTTTAAGAATTTGTGCAACTGGCATCAGATTTTTTAACATGCTAGAAAGAATTGAGCCAAATATGATATCACGAAGTCCCTTATGGTTAAGGGAAAATGTTAAATCAATTAGCAGTTGCTAGAATAAAGAAGCAACAATTCGATGTATAAGTTCCTTAAAAAAATAAAGTTCTCATGTTCTTCTGAAAGTAGTTGTATTATGCAACAAGAAAACTGCAACATATTCTCATCTCTTTAATGTTACAAAAGCTTTTTTTAGCATGTGCTTCAGAAATTATAATCAAAGAGTAGTAGTCACTAGTCAGAACTTTGAAGGGTTTATAAACATATATGTACAGACTATGCCTTAGAGGATTAATGTACTATTTTGAACCCAAGTATTGCAATAGGACTTAGCTTTGACACAGAATGTTCACACCCTCTGTAATAAATTCTTTTAACATACTTCATATTTCTTCCCATGTGAGTAAGTGTCCTTGGAAGAATTATCTACTAGATAAAATTTGAAGATGAAATCTAAGTCTAGACTTATTTAAGGGAGGCGGAGAATGATCTTATAATCTACGACAGTTGTTGATTAATGAGCCGCTCATGATTGCCGTAGGCCTCTCCAAACTACAGAAGCAAACGATACTATAGGACTGAAAGGAATGTGCTATCTGGATGCCAGACCTTTGTTGAAACTTAGAACTCACCTCAACTTGTGCTACGTTTATTCTAGCCTTAACTACCAGGATGTGCACAACCAGATATATGGTAACATACGTGTGTCCCGTTGCTACTTGACTCCTCCTCCTGTGGCAGCTTCTTCGTCACAGAACTTCCACACTATAAGTATGGCCACTTGTAGCAGTCACAGTACACGTTGTGTGTGGTTCAAGGCTTTTGCTGGTAGGGCTCTTGCACAAACAAATTCAAAACTTCCTGAAGTAGAACAGTACTATCACGTCCTGAGGGGGTTTGGCCTCATCTGACAGTCTGAAGATTTTATTTATATATACACATACGCATATGCACATACAAATACATATGCATGGATATGACATGTCAGCATACACACATATATATTATAATGCATAATGAATAATGTGCATAAATACGGTACATTCTGCATAACTAAGGAAACTTCTATTCAACTCCGTGCCAAGGTTGAAATTGAACATGATTTAAATGTATAATAAAAAAGGTATGTTACCTCATCTTCAGTGATCATTTCTGATTACATCTTTCAAAAACCTTTCAGAAAATTTTTAAAACTTTCCTAACTTTGCTTATAAAATATTCATGTTCTTAAAGTGAAAACAACCCACACAAATTCTTAAAAATGTTCCTTGCACCCTGGTGTCCAAGCTCCAGACTAAGAGAAAACAAAAGCCAACAGAAATAAAAGGCACAAACAGGATAACTAATCTTTGTAATCCCTCAAAATACATAAGAGGAATTTCTTTACCTTTAGCTGAACACATCTCTCCTTTTGGTTTATCTGTTTGCAATTGTTCTCCTTTTTCTCATTTTGGAGACAGTTGTTTTTCTAGAAGTGTGCAGAAAAAGAACATCTTAAAACAACTACATCATCATGATCATTATCACACCTTGAGTACACTGACTGTATCAGCCTCACTAGACAGTGAAGCCCTATGGCTTTTCAGCAGTGTCATTAGGTGCAAGAACAAGGCTGAAATCCCACAAATGAGACATGAAAGCACATCTTGTTCAATGTACGTCACAAAAAATACCAATGGTTTTCAATTATTTTTTTTTTAAATTGTAAATAAATCCTCCCTCTAATTTCAGTAGACACCTTTTCAGGGATTTGCTTGCATGGAAAAGCAATAAAACAAAAACTAAGCTGGTGACAAATTAAGATGTTTCAATTACTCTTCTCACTTTGCACCTATGAATTGGTTTTAGTATGTGAAGTGACACTAGTACCAAATCCCTTACATTACTCCCAAGTAGCACAATATTCTGCGCTCTCCTGTGTTGGAGAGACCTGTTATTATTTTGTTCTGTTCAACAAATCTGACTATGGTTTAATGCATCAAAGAGCAATGATTGAGGAAAATATGAAACAGCTGCAAATGATACATCCTGATGTTTACTATTCTGAATGCAGCCCATTAAAAGCAGTTCTAGAAAAGCATTGATATGAACCTTGGTGTAGGACTATGAGTAACTGCATGCAGACTGATAGAATTTCAACAATTTGGCACAAATGCTCTGCAAATCTCATAGAAATGTTCCACAGAACAACATCCTCCAAGTGCTGTTAACTGTATCATTACACAACCTTAGAATAAATAAAACACCGTATTTCTTCATAGCAGGTGTGATACTTAAAGGCACTGAACTGACTTAAGCCATTAAAAAAATTCTGAAAACTTTATCCAGAAATTTAGTAGAACTAGTAAGAATGTGAGTTACTTCAATAATATTGAAGAGAAAACACAAATGCTTTCATAGATTAAAGGCTAAAATGGTATGTGTTATATAAAGTCACACTTAAATTTCTGTATGAAACTGAGAATCTCTAGGCAATTTAGTAATTTGAACTTGCACTTAACTGTTGAGACGTAATCAGCTAAAGGTAATGGACCTACCTGTATTATAGCTTTTCAATATCCGACTCACTGGAGAAGTGCAGAAGAACTCACTACCCATTTGAGCTCAGCAGGAGCAGGAGAAAAAAGCTGCTTATGCCTAGGGACCATGAGATAACCTTTCAGGAAACCAGTGAGGACCAGGGCTCACTCACCCATGAGGTATTGTGGAGAAAAGCATGCCTTTACCAGGAACTGAAAGAGCTGAGCCGAAGCACTTCAAGGAGGATTTGCCAGATCATAACTTTTGCAAGGAAAAGTCAGCCTTTATAAGAGCATTTCTGTTACAAATCACCCTCTTGTGGAATCAGAATTCTAATATTGCTATTAATCACGAGCACTGCAGCCATCATAACACAGCACTTAATAACAAGGACAGTAAGTGATTAACACATCTTTTGCTAAAATATTGTTCCCTAAGAACTATTTGAACATCACTAGAAAGTACCTTTAAAAACTGCCCTACTGGTACTCACTTTGTAATAATATTCAAACTGTTGACTTCAAAGAAGGGATTCAAATTGCTATGATATGACAGTATCTTCTCCTGAGAAAAGGAATGGAGAGACCACTGTGACAGCAAAATTATTTTCTGAGATCAAAACTACTATTTAAAGGCACAAATCTACAGAGTCTTATGCCACAGTATTTAAAATTATTAGATTTTAAAAAATACATTCACAGAAGCTACTTAATCAGCACTTGTTAGAAAAACAGGCAGCTCAATAACCAGACTGTATATCAAAGTTATGAAACAGAAACTCATCAGCACAGACTTAATATTTTTTCTCCTATTAACATAATTATTTCCTACTCAGTAAAAATGAAAATGACATGTTAGCATTTCAAAAACAAGAGAAAATGCCCCTCTAGGCTTTATATAACTATCAAAACAAGTACTGGTACTTTATTTGCAAATTATCATGCATGAAATGATTGACTCAGCAAGTTTACCAGTCAACAAAGTGTGTGCTCTACCAGTTATAATCAATTTACATGTAATGATATGTCTAAATAGGAATTCAAATGAGTTCTTGTCATTTAATGTTGATCAGCTGCTTTATCATCATAGATATGGACAATGACCATAGTTAATGCTGCAGAAACAGCAGAGCATGTACAAGTTTCATGAGCCAATGGTAACCAAACACGAAGAAATTTGTTTTCATATAAAAAGATAGCCTCTGACTGCTAAGCCATGTTTATTTTCCAGTCAGGTTAACAAAAATATTTTCTAAGAGGTTATTTCCAGGCATTTGCTGCATATGCCATGTCCACAGCAAAGATACAGTATGAATCACAACAGTTTTCTCACCTCATAACCTGCTGGATTTCTCTTTCAATGTATGAAAAGAACCCTGAGGCCGCCACAGAACTAAGAACATTTCAGTATCATTCCTGTTGTATATAAATATACATTATTAGGACCTGCAAAATGTTATTCTGGAGATTAAGGGAATTCTAGTTTCTTTAACAGCGCATTAGTCAGATCCCTGCAAAACAATCTTTAATACAATCACTAAAATTTTAAAATAACTGAGGCAAGTGAAATAAGTTCCTTCACAGCAGACAGTACTGATCAGATGATATGTTGGAAGAATGCAAGACAAAGCCAGGTTTAGCACACAAGAATGCATAATTAAAGGCTGGCCTCAAAAATGTCTTCATTTAATACAATTAAATGAATATAATGGCAGTGACTTCATCAAAAGGACAAAATTAACTTTAGCACATAATGGCATGTTACTTAGAATAGTGTAAGTCAGATAAATAAAGCTTAACATTTGCCAAACAGTACTCCTTTTCATTTCCCTTAGCTTTATTAATAATGTACATATTCAGGTAGAATACGCAAATATAATTTTTATGGATATACAGAATCATTTTAATGCATATTTGGTACAATTTCTTATTTTTGGTGGCCAGTATTTGCTTTTGTTTTGATAAAATGATACAGCAGATTTATACTTAACATCACATATAGGTTTTGTCTATATAAAGAATTTACAGAGCTTTTTCAATTGTGGAATGGTATGTTTCATACATATGAAATTTTAAAAATGCTGCATGAACCTGTGACCTTGCCAATATACAGATCAACCTTCAGAAACTGTAATGAGCATGAGTTGACACACATTTCTGTCTGGGCCCAGTACAAGTATGGACACATTCAAAATGTTGTAACATCAGTATGATTTGCTTTTACTTTAGTGGTTGTGATATTCCAGGTGTGGGTGCAAAGTGCACCTTAATGGTCCTCATAGCAGTACTTTTATCCCCCTGTATTTTAAAGGCATCAGCTTCTTTTATTCTCCCTTGTAGCGAGGAGGTCTCTTCTCCTTAAATGCAAGAAGACCTTCAATTCTATCTTTTGTTGGAATAGTCTGCAATGAGCAGAGTAACAATTCATTATTGACACCAAAAACAATACCAAGAAAAATATTTCCATACAAATCCTAGTTCTTCAATGTGTCCTGCATGCAACATATAACACAACAGAAAAATGAAAACGAAAATGTCTAGTCAGATACAGGAAAGTACCAGACACTTCAAAGGCACAATATAAGGCTGAGAAACAATTTGGAAGAAGAAGGAGTATCTCTGCTCCAAACAGATCACTGTAATAAACTCTTTAGGGTTTGTTTTTCAGGTTTTGGTGTTTGGGTGTTTGTTGTTTTCTGGGGTTGGGTTTTTTTGGTGGTGGGGTGGTGTAGATTATTGATCAGATCACCATAGGTTTTAAATAAGCATCTAATGCTGATACTTCTATTTCTAGGATCAAAAACTTGTCTCAAAGTCCAAGAACAAACTCAAATACAATATTCCCATGTTTTCGCTGCCAAAGAGGTTTGTCTCAATTTTCTGTTGGTTAGTACACATGCCATTAGTGGCACATGTTAGTGAAACGTCCTTCATGTTATTTCATCTTAAACCAAAAAAACCCAAAAGCAAGGCAGTTCTTGGACTAGATGCATGGCAGTGTATGACCGACCGGCTAGGTATATGGCTGGTAGTGCTTCACTACCTTCACACTAACAGTCTTGGCAGAGTCATTTTTGTCCTAAACTACACCTCCTTACTTAAATTCCTTACAAAACCAGAGTAGGTAGAAGGAAGGTCTAAATACAGTGCCAAAATATTTGTAGAAGATATTGTAGAGCAATTTATAGTTGAATTTCTCCATGTTTTATAAGAGGCACCAACAAAGCTTGTTTTCTGGGTTTTTTCATGTAATCATAGTTACATACCTGAGCGTAACAAGCTTCTTCAATTGCTAAACCTGTTACTAAGTCGACCTGAGGAAAAGAATACAATGGGTTGTAAAAGCATATTTTTGTATGTTTATTATACATTATTTCCTGATAGCTAATTTAAATACTGTGTTTCTATATGCCACATACTAAAACACTTTGCAAAGTTCTTCTACACTACTTTAACATAGAAATGTTACCCTGCCATGTGGTGAGAGTGGTTAGTCTTACTGTAAGTTTCCTTATTTGGTGATACAATTAGTATGTCATACACTGTCAAAACAATGTATGTTCACTACAAATCATTTGGACTAAAACCCATTAGCTACTTGCACATTTGTAATCAATTCATTTACTACAGTGGAAAAGATTTAATGTACTGCATGATTACTTAAAAACTGTTCTGTAACAAGTTATCTTCAAAATGTCATATAAGAACATGGTGCCATGCCACAAAATAAACATAAATTTGAGTTTAAAGGGATTTAAAATTTTTAAAAACGCAAAAAAAAAAAAAAAAGAAAAAAAGAAGAGGTTAATGTCCATCCTGCATTGCCACCTAGTTTTAATGTGATTTTTTTCTTTGTGAGCTGGTCTGAACAGCTGAAAAGGCTGATTTTTCCCCTCACTACTTTTCCGACTGTCTTAAGCATCAGCTGCTGCAGAGCTTACCAGCTCTCCACATGGCCACTGAAAGGACTGTGGCTATGCACCACAAGCAATTTGTCAAGAGGAGATAAGCTATAGGATAGATTACCAAAGGAAGCCGTGAAATCTCTGCCATCGAAGGTTTGTAACAACAGCTTGAATGAACATTTGGCTTCGCCGGTTTTGATACAGTAGATCTTGTCTTGGGGCCTCAAGATTGAACTAGACAATCATTCAGAGTCCTTCTAACCATACTGTCCCCAGTTCTATAAACATCATGATTTTGACATTTCAGTCCACTACACCTGGTAGCTAGATAATTTAGCTTGTAGCATTTTGAACCTTGGGTACCACTGAAATGAATCTTGAATTCCATCATAACTTGCTGTGGAAACCTAACAAACATACTCTTTGCACAACAGCATCTGATTTTGGTTCTCAGGCCAAAACTTACTGGTGGTACACTTTGCTGAAGTCAAATTATATCACTGGTTGCTTTTGAGAATTTAAGAAAAAAAAGGACCATTCTTAAACATGTCTTCCTGGATTCAGGTGTCGCAATGCGGTGTGATCCCCTTTTTCTTGTCCCAGGTTGAGCTGTAAGGTGTCCTGGTGCAGAGCTCACGCATATGCTTAACTTTAAATATGAATAGTCCTGCTGAGCTCAGCAACATGATTCACAAGCCTAAAGCAAAACACATGTCCAGACATGTTCAGGGCTGGATTTTAACAAGCTTTAGAGATAGATGAATAGTGTTCAAGAAGGAGCAGCAATCAGAATCAAATATGAAATCAGAATCTAGATATAATTTTAACACTAACCTCTGTTAAACTATTAAAAATAAATAACATGTCTTTTGGCCTTTAACTTTATTAGTTACTAAACACTGAGAGCACTGACAAAACTTGACAGAGTATGACTTTGAGGTTTTTTTCCACTCAGCATTTGAAATACGACTTGCTCATAGTAGTTTATATTTACTTTCTAGTATTAATAATTAGCAGAGTGCATTACTCCTGGACAGACATGAGGTTACTAAGCCTTGTTATGGAAATCAGTATCAACTCTAGTCTCAGGAGTCTGAGACATAAAAAAATTGCATTTCCTCTTTTAAAAAGTTTTGACTAAATAGATTTCGAAAGACTATGCACCGAGAAACTAAAAACAGTTCTAGGAAAAAAATCACCACAGTAGACCTGCTGCCAGCCTGACTTCTGCTAACTCTTATGGAAAGTACAGATCCTTACCTCCATTCCCTGATTGATAGCCAGTTTTGCAACTCTCATTGCTACTGGTCCCTAAAATGAAAGAAAAAGCTTATTTACATACCATCAAAATCTACAAGATTATGCAACGAAGAGTTTGTACATCAATGCTCTTATATTGCAACCTTCTTGGTTTTGGACTTTTATTAAATTTATAATAAATAGGTCAAATATCCTAAATTAAATCACTATAGTAAGCATTTGCTTCCAAACTGATAAGTTTCAATATTGAGAAAAAGTTCAAGACTTTTTTAAAAGAACCTAATTAAAGCAGTGTGTTTCATTTATGTTCAAAGGTGCTGAGCATGTCCACTTTTGTCAAGCTTGTTCAATTCCCTCCAAAACAAGGCTCAGAACAGCCACCTTAAGAGACATCATTACAGGCCTTCACGAGGTCAATCTTTTATCCTTATTATCACACAATGGAAACACATGGAAAGATGTGATAATGAAATAAAATTAACTGATACAGCCCCAAACCTAAAATATGCTACTGCAAAGCCTGCAATGGTCAAGTGATGACACACTTCTGTGATCGCCTGAGGTCCCCAGCAAGCAGAGGGATTTCCACCCTCCTCCTCCAATGTGCCACAGAACAGTGAGACATCTTCAGGAATCATCTCAGTCCTGTGCCTATCCATCAGCATCAACTTCTGAATGTTCAGATGTTGCTTTAGAGAAGTGGCCTGCTGCTTTGGGAAAAGCCAAATGCTTTTAAACCAGTTCCAATGCAAAGCTGTAACTATAAATCAAACTTCCAGAATCACTGCATGTTAAAATTCTTACTGTATATTTCATGTTTGTCTTTCTATGAGTGTGTTCAAGACACAAATAACCAATGTTAAATGCCATGTTTAATCTGTAACATTTTCAATGAAAAAATGTAGCTGTTACCCTTGTGATCCAATAACGTGGTTTACTAATTATTTTCTTCTTCTGCCTCCCATGAATTTGCTACCTGGGACCCTTCACTTGAAAAGGAGGTTTATCGAAAGCTCCAAACTCACATTCCTACTCTGAACAAACAGCTTGCAGCCTATGGCAACAAAGAAACAGGTAGCAACCAGCTAACACAAAGACTCCTGTAAGTGTCATACTTAAAACCTTTCCTTACTAAAAGTTTCAAGTTCTAAAGCACGGGAATTCAGCAAATCCCACTTCAATTCTTCTATGAAACAGAGATAGAATGTCACTTAGAATGAATGATAATAAGAGCATGATTATTCCATCAAGCTTATACACAAAGGACAGAAGGCAAGCTTTCCACTAGTAAATGGGATTTGCTTTAATACTGAAATTACGTTTAGCTTTATGTTTTCAAAATAGGAGTTACACTGAGATACAACCACTTTCATATGAACCTTTTTGCCTCTCTTCTGAAGTGTTCAACAGCAATGGAATAACCTATTAAGACAACTGCTTTACTAACAAAACCCCCATACACTATTTTTTTGTTTAAAACTTGAAAGCCGAAATAAGCAATACAAACACAGACCATATCATGACGATACGAGGATTGACAGAGGTTTTTTGAAATAATTACCAAATACCACCACTCAACATACGAGAGAGAAAAATTCTGATTGCTATCTACGTAACTAGAATGGCTTTTTAATACATAACATCATGACAGTTTTTCTTAATATTGCTGGTTCTTTTTAATTTTTAATGTTTGGTAAGAACTAAAAACTAAAATCAAAATAATTTGTTTTACCTGAGGTAAAAATTCTCTAGCCAGAGCTAATGCTCTTCTGTATGCAGCATCCCCTGCTTCATTCTGTTCTACCACATGGCTAATCAATCCTATTGATTTTGCTTCCTCACCATCTACAATACGTGCAGAGAAGATTAGTTCTTTTGCCAAAGACACTCCAATTGTGCGAGGTAACCTCTGTGTCCCCCCTGGAGTTTGGAAAAAGAGAAAATGCAAGTATTAGTTTCCCATCCATTTATACCACAAATGTAGATGTCTTGTTCAGTTCAAATATTTACATTTTTAATTCCATAAACAATTACATAAACGTACAGAAATTAAACTATCATACAAAGGCACTCCTAAATGCAACCTTCAGTTTTGTAACTACGTTAACCAGACATGTGAAGATTGCTTAGTTGGACTAACAACTAACTTCCAGAACCGATGAACAACAAGAATCATTATCAAAACTGAAGAAGTAGAGTCAAATCACAGAAGCTGATGTTTGTATGAATTAAAACAGTGGAAACATCCTTTATCCGTGAGGAAGGATTTTGAAAATATACAAGATCTACCATTTTGACATGGCTCTGAATCAAATATTCAATTTATACAGCCAGTTGGTAAGTAAAAATTTATTTTCAAATAGCTATTTCTGCAAGAGCATGCTGATACATTCAAATATAAATGTATGTATATCTGCAAGAGGAATATTTATAGGTGTTCAAAAGCAGGTCGTACAACACTGGATAAATGCATGTTCGACTAATGTAAAATAGATTAATTTCCACTAGATATTGGTGGACTAAGCCAGTATTTTATTGAAGCCATTCAGTTCTCTTACTGATGTTTCCTGAAAATACTTTAAATACATCTCTGAGACAAATAAACTGACTGGAAACAAACAAAAAGTTTTTATGATTCAATGATTCAGCTTTCAACTATTGTTTTTTATGAATCACAAGCTTCAGTACTACTGTATTCCTTTCCATAAAAACAGACCTGCCATTGAACATATTACATCATACAAAAATGCAGAAGGTTTGGGAGATTTCTGCCGTATGCCTCTCTAGAATATTACAAAACCATGATCTATAACAAAAACTGAGATGTATTTTCTGGGCTGTAACTGGAGGAATTAAAAAAATGCTTACACTCCTAACAATTAAAATAGAATTTGTAGAACAACATTAGTAAATACAAATAATGTGATATTCTCTATGGTCCTACCACTCTATGAGGATTTTACCAAGCCTATGCTCATGGTCAAGGGCAACCGGCAACAGCAGGAGGAACTCCTGTTCAATTAATTCTGCTAATTCTGGTAGTTGTACAGCTAAGCCAGTGACAGTGCTTGGGGGAAATTCTGCTAACAGTGTAATTCTGAGAAAGCCCTTGCTCTAGGGCATTTTTATGAAAGGGGTGGGGGGTGGGGGTGGAGACTAAAACAAAACCCCTTGTAAAATACTACAGATCCTGAAGCCTAAGCCTTCCGATTAGCCTTGGCTGCCTCACTGGTGAGATTCACAGAGAATGACTAAAGCTATAACTATTAACCTTCATATCAGAACTATATGCCATAAACATGTGAGCTGTGTTTTCAAGAAGCTTGCTGCTTTTGATAGTGAGTTGTATCACCATCACCACCAATAAACATTTACTGGCTTTTTTGTTTTAAATACGGAACGTCTTTTAATTTCTCACCCAAAGAAGCTGTCACACCCAATCAATGTCTAGCCTTATACACATTTTAAGTGTACATAAGAACACGGCAAATGTCTACCCTGATTCTCTTTAAGAATAGTTTAGTCATAAATTATCCCTTTCACTATAGTAATGGAATCTAGAAAAACATCACGTTTGGTTTTTCATTAGAGAAAACTATTTGTCCAAATCATAAGACCTGAAACCATATGAGACTGAATTTACTGACTCCACATCATCTTTTTCTTCCTTGCTTGCTATGCCTAGTATTTTTTTCTACTTAATTATCTCCCCTTCCTTTACTGTTTTATCTCTTCTATTACTGCTTTTACCAGGAAATGTTGAAAACAAAATTTAATTGAGCAACAATATTTCATAACTTTGACCAAACAATGGATATGTTTAAGCATGAAACAGTGTTTATAGATGAAAAAAGTGTTCTTGCCAGTGTCTTACACAATAATGATTAAATAGCAAAAAAAAAAAAAAAAGCCAGACTATAGTCTATGTTGTTTGGCTGCCTCCTACACTGCAAAGCTATTAAGCAGAGGACCGTATTCTTTGATTAATATTCACAGTGCAGAAGCCAACAGTTCAGCGCATCAATCATATACATTCAGTAGTAGGAATAAGATACACACACACATACAAAAGCAGTAAGACCCAATTAATCAAATGCAAACAACACCCCAAAATACATCCAACACACCAAAGTTACATCCATTTATGAAGAAAAGACAGAGTACGCTGCAGATAGATGTTCTGTTTTGGTAATACACAAAGGAACATATAAAGCCTGCCACCTACAATCAGAGCTAAAGGAAGTAACACCCAGTCTTCAAAGACATTACTTAACCAAGGCATTTCATCTAAATGTAGAGCAGAATTTGACGGAAGAATAGTTGTTTCATCTTCACAAATTTAATGACATGTTATTTCAAGGACTAGTGATCTGGTATTACTCACTGTGTTGATAAAAGTATTTGACATACAGTTGCAAAGTAAATGCGTTCTTATCTGAGATGGTATATATTCAGTGTTGTAATAATTGTAAACAGCAGTTTTAGATGACACTCTAGTTCATGTGAAAAGATATAGTAAATACAAGACTGCTAAATTCTGGTATGAAAATTGTTAAACAGTATTTTTTTTCTTTAAGAAATAGTTGATTTTGTATGAATATTTATTTACTGTCAGTAATTCATCAATTACAAAATATGTACACAACTGGTTTGGATTAAGGGGATTATGTGATAAATTCCCAAGAGTAAATCCAACAAGATGAAGCAACTAGCTTACTGGAAATAGATTCATCATTCTGGCAGAGAATATCTACAGTCAGTAGTTTCTCATAGTTGAAAGCTCTGTCAAAACATATTGGAAAAAATCCTGTTCTGACAAAAACTCCAAACTTTAATTCAGTAATAATCCTGTTTATTAAGTCAAGTAAAAATGAGTCTTTCTATCTATCCTTTCTATCACGAGTTTTGTTTGATTCACATTAGATTGATTTAACTGACAGGTTTCTAGATTTCTTTTTATAAAAACTACTGTGCATTTCTAATGTTTTACTAATAATCAATGGTGAAACCAAAGTCTGTCAGCACAAACTTTCTCATTATTCAAGTCAGTCAAGAAATGGCTCAAATGTATCCTTGTGATTCTTTTCCTGAAAGCTGCAAGGAGTATATTTTTCTCTTTTCCACTGAAACTCATAGAAATATGGAATGCAGAACCTGCTGTTCGTAACACCAAATGCTTAACAATAGGAGCCTATAAATAAACTAACATGCATAAAATTATTATTTTAATGTAATACTTTTCAGTCATGTAAGTCATATTTTAAAACTCTGTGTAACAAATGTATTTTCCACTTTCAAAGTACCTGCCATCCATTGCTAAATTAAGCAATTTTCAAAATATTAAACAGTCTAAAAGCCCAAACACTCTACCAAGACAATATTTCACACCAAGTTTCCAGCAGATTATTTCCCAGATTAGGCCTTGATCCTCCCAAGTTGTACATGTTTTAGCTAATTTAAATCCAGGTATAAATCTTTATGGGGTCAGACATCCCAAGAACATGAACAGCCCTTCACCAGCACAAACTGGATAGCCAACTAATAACTGGAAACAGCTTATACTGGGAAAGACATCAACAAAGATGTGAATGACAGGGTGAAAACAGGATGAAGAAGAAAAGAAACAAAACATTATCTCTGCAAGGGCAAAAAAGCACTGAGCTGACAAAGAACAGGCAGTAGGCAAGGCTGCTGTCATGTCCGGCCATATCTCGTCATTTGGAAGAAGACTGGAGACCTGAGCAAAGCCTGAGACAGTGGCCTGAGGCTGACTCAGATTGCCCTGGGGCCTGTGATGACTGAGAAGTTGTTTCAGCGAGATATCATAGTACATTGCCAAAAGGGCTCATGGAAGTCTAGCTTGCCAGTCAAGCCGAAGAAAGGCCTGCAGGAATGTCAGACACAAGCCTACAAGAGGTCGAAGAAGCAGGGTGACCTGCTACCTATGCCAGCCTGGCAGTGGCAAACTCCAGCTCCAAAACTGCCAACTTAATTTGCAAATCAATCCTTAATTTTCACCATCTGTTTTATTCATCTGCGCCTATGGACTGGTTTATTTAAAAACCCATCTGAGGAACACCTAGAATATACCAAACCACCATGCGTGGGTGGCTTGAAGGAAGCACCTTGAATCACAAGAATGTAGTACTTGGCTTGAAGATGTACGAACACTTACAATGCATGACAGAAAGTGTAAATACACTTTCAGAATTCACTAGCAGTTAAATAATCACAGCTTTTGTACAGAAAGATTAAATCATCGGGCAATTTAGAAAAACTAATTTATTTTCAAAATAAGTAATCCTCTTGTAGATTGAGAAAGATAGAAGATGGTTTCCCAGCAGATGGCTACGTACATGAAATGAATGGAACCAAAAAATGGGTCTGGAACCTGATTTTTATAAAATGGACTCCACTTCAAATGGGATGCTGCATCTGGTGTAAGAAGCTTACTCCACATTTCCCTCACAAGCACGGTACAACCAACTACATGGACTCCACTGTCAGACTAAATACTGCTTGAAAATCACAGATCTGCATTATTCCCAGCACTCACGTTATTAGCAATGCACACAATCTACCTTTATTTTTTTTTCAACTTAAATTATTTGAAGAAGAAAAAAGAAATGCCTAAGGCCATTAATCTACTTATTAACTTTTACTTAAATGTAAACAAATGCAACAAGCATGAGCACACAGAGGTATCTGGTAAGGCCATGTGCATTCCTATTACTCCAGATAAGAACTTCATCTTATTGTTTGGGAATGCAATGATGGAAAGTGAACTTAAACAAAATTCAGAAGTACATACACATTAAAACATAACTCATCTTGCTGCAGTTAGAAATTAATGGCCCAAGAGAAGGCATTTTCCAGTTTCAAAATTACACCCACACATTTATGAAGTCACTATTCAGCTGTAACAACAGGTAGGAGGTTTAGACCAGTACTGCTCTGTATGATCATACTTCATAAATCATGTGGGCTTTATGAGTAAAATTAGGTAAAAACTTTTATTTAACTTGTATTTTAAATAAATAATTTTATAGTCCATGTTTTTACAGTTTTGGATTGACTATGACAGATAAAATTTGACTCATGAAAATCAGGACAAAAAAAACAGACACGAGAAGAATCGTCATCATTACTTAGGGCAAGTGAAATTCAGAAAAATTAATTACCACAGTAGTATCCTATTTTTATTTACATTTTGAATGAGATCACAATCCCAAACTGGGACAACTACTTTAGTTTTTAATGGACAGAACTGAAATAAACAACAAGCAAAGCAAAAACCAGACTATTAAATCTGAAGTCTTCACTGCTTATGAGCAAGTGACTTGAACGTTTTCCTCACTTCAGTCCTCTCCTTATGGAAATCTACCATTTTATTCTTCCACACAGCAAAGAAATCCATCACTCTGCTAATCCCCCAAACCAATTCCTATTCCTAACCCTATTCTTTTTCCCATCCTGACTACTATCAAATTAATCTGCTTTCAACTGTTCCAAAGTAATGAGTTTTTTAAGAATTTACCTCTGAAATTATTCATCCCTGAAATTCTCTGACTTGAGCTTGACTAAACTTGACTAAAGAAAGGAGAATTGGTAGCTAACAGAATGGGAGCCCAGGGAAAACAGCAAAGCCAACAAGATTGTGGGAGGACACAACCCCACCTGGTTCAGCTGTCAAATCCCTAGAAGGCAGAATGCTCTCTCTACTGATAAATATATGTAAAATGAACTCGTACATATGAAGCATATTTTTCACCTTGAGTAGGATGTCCTCCCAGATGAGGCAGCCATATACTACAGCTACACTGCACCTAACCTAGTACCTAGGCTATAAGATAATATCTATAACATTTTACGGTGCTTTGAAAACAAACTCTACCAAAAAAATGGCCAAATTGTTCAAAGTTGTCATGCATTAATCTAACAATCTGCAATGCAAAAGCCAAACTATTCAGTAAATCAGAACTTAATTTTGAGATACCAAGTCTGATACTCAAAAATACTCCTAACTTTTTCAGCTAGATTTTGTAGCACCATCTAGGAGTGCCAGAATGGCATTCTGTTCTTTTTACTTCCCAGACTGACCCTTTTATTTGTTATTTTACAGTAATAGTTGATATAAGAAGAAATAATCACTGCTGTGATTATTTCAGCCTAAAAATTCTGTAAGTCACATTAATAATTGAAATGTTATTTTATTTGTGCATGTTAATTTGTATTCTGAATGTTACTTATCTGCTATTCCTTGTAAGTGTATTACCTATCTGCAAGAATTATTAAAACTTATATTAGAATCAACAATTAAAATAAATTCATCACAAGTGTAAATATAAACATGCATTTAATCTATGTTATAGGATATTCTCCATGTGGTAATTTTGAACACATGGATATTTGCATGCCTAGCTTGAAACAATGAAAGACTCATTTTTTTCAGAGACACAAGCAGCCTTAGTGACTTCAGCTTCAGGTTTTCATGCTCAATACCTCCAGACTGGCTATCAAAATACTAAAATCAGTGAACTTACACCTAAGAAATTGCAGTTTAAGTGATCTGAACATACCATAGGTTAGAACCCTATGACACAGGCTGGGAGAAAAGCTACTCTTCCAAAGCCAGGATCATCCTTTACAGGCTCTACAGAAAACATCGTTATTCACTATACAAATATGATTCAGTCACTACTCAGCTATTCTGAGAGCAGCAGATACCCTCCAGACTATACAAAAGACCAGGTATTCAAAGACTGAAAGGTTACAGATTCAACATAAACGAAAGCAATTGGAAGAAGATCCGAATTACTTATTTGTTTATGCCCTATCAGGAAATCACATCTCTCTACCACTTTTGACTTACCCTTAGTTCCATATATTGCTGTTCAGGATCAACTGAGAGAGGGCAGGTAGGACTAGCACATTGTTTTGAGTTACGCTACTATTAAAACACCAGACAACAGATGGTACATTTAAAACTACTTTCTTCCCTCACTGATCAATATACTATTCTGTTTAATTCACATTGTTAATATTTTGAGAATCAGAGTTTTTAAAGACATTACAGTCCAAATTCATTAAAACTTTTCACTTTAATAGGCATATAATTTTGTGTAAAAATATATAACATCTTTAAATGTATACGGGATAGATTTTCTACTAGGGCTGCTCCTGTGCAACAGTGGACCTACCTCAATAAGTGTAAACTGGTATTTTAACATTTTATCGTTTGGGGTTACTCAGATATTCTTCCTTAACAGAAAACTATAGCTCTTCAGTCACCTTCTAGTCAATTTGTAATTCCTCAAAAAAACCCCAAAGCCAGTAACTGACAGGAAATCACCAAAGAAAGAGATTAAATAAGTGATTATTCCCAGGCTGTAGCTGTTAGACTGCTACAACACTAAGGAAAGGAATTACATTAAGATAACACCTTTTATATTCCTCTCACCTGTTGCTGTGACATAGCAATACAGAAGAGAATTCACTTTATAGCATGCAATGCAAAACGGCTGTATGCAATGGCAAGTCTTTCCCTATAGACAGAGAAGCTAGTGCTAATTAGGTTCTTCCATCACCTAATCATGCACAGATGAGTTGGCTTTCATGGACCTTTACAGTTTTAAGGATTGAAGAAATCAGATATTAATTTTATTTTCCTTACATCCTACATCCAAATTCCAGAAAGAGACATTTGGGGCTATATATGAAGGAGGTAATGAAGAAATGAATCTATATCAGCAGCAAGAGCTAGGATAGTTGCTGGAAACACTGCACTTATTAAAAAAAAAAAAAATCTTTTAATTAATGTAAGCCATTAAGAATAGTTTATAATAAACGCTAAGGATCAATAAGATAGGGAGCATCACTCGCTTCTCACTAGCTGGCTTCATCCTTCTCTTCAGGCAGGACTCTTGGTGCTTCTAGGTGCGGCTACAGCCTTGTTGCTGCTCCTACTTCTGGATCTCTCAAGGCATTCCTACCTGCAGATCTGCTGACCCTTCTCTGGCAGCAATCCACCTGCTTGATTAAAGAGTCAGTGCTAGAGCTCTCCCAAATCCACAGCAGTTTAGGAACATTTTACTGAAGCCTGGAAACTTCAAAAGCTCTATTTCTGTGTAAGTCATTCAGAGAATACATAGCATATGAGCAAGAAACTAAAAAAAAAAAAAAAAAAAAAAATTCTTTAATAAAAGACACTTTACCCTTGAATTCCAAATAGAATCATGGAATCTTTAGAAAAAGATTAGGCATGCTGAATGAAACCCCTTATAGACTCCATTTGCCTGCAAGGCTAGGAATTTGACGAGCAAGCATAAACCCACATCGGCTTCCTGCCCTCAGTCTCCTTTCTCTTTCTCAGAAAAAAATGGTATTTTTAAACAGAATTCCCATCTCTCTTTCACATTAAGCCTGAGATGTGTTTCACCCTAAGAACTGGCAGCTCTTTTTCCCAACCAGCCTCAGCTGTAACATTATTTTCTTGCAAGTGGACCACTGAAACAGCTCAGAAATTGAAAGCCTTTATCACATCTCTGTTGTTAACCCTAACCAAACAGGACTGTATCTTACCATGTATGTATAACTTAAGGCCACACAGCAAGCTCTAGGTGTTTTGTGGAGATATCCAGTGGAATCCCCAAAGCAGAATAAGCTTGCAATGTGTTAGCATGGCCCTTATGCTTTTTATGTTATAAAACATAAATAGGACTTGAGACAGCCTACATTGCTGTCTCAGTCTCTCTCATCTGGTTGCTTGTTCATGCATTTCTATTTCCTTGGGGTTTTTTAAGAGCCTAAAACATAATTTCTGGTGAAACAAAATACTATATTTAATCTGAAACAAAATATTTTGGTTTTACCACTTGATTTTGTTTGATAATTTAGTTCAGCCACTGAACTGAACCTTCAATTTTTTTTAATAGCTCTACCTACCCCTAAAATTGTCTAATTAAAGAAAATAATTTATCCTTCTCCAGTCTGCTGCTTGTACTCAAGCCATGTACTATTTCATATCAGTGAGAATCTGTGGCAAAGAAACCTCTGGTTGTTTGAACTGATAAAAATAAAATACAGTCAATAAAAAACAAGACTGTTAATGTGGTGGTGATCTTATACGCTACTCGCACTGGCTATGTGGAGTTCCTTGAGCAGCAGCAATTTTAATTGTTTTGTACTGATAATACTCCAGCCCGGTAACATGTACATCCTCTCCTTACTGGTTCATAAGGGACAAAGGGCTAGGTGCACACACACGAGCTCAAGCTGGTAGGTTCAAATCCCACAGACAAACTCCCTCTGCTTATTGGACTAAACACTGTCGAAATTTCCCACAATATTCTGTGTTAGATCATTTTAGCTCCCTAAATATGAGAGCAATGGTGGCTTCATGCAAACATGCTGGATGGGAAAGAGATAACTACTTCCACCCCCAAAGAATAAAGAAATATTTCTGCAAGTATAAACTACATACAGCTGATGCTCAAGGCACACATAAAGGAAGACAGGGTATGGGGAGAAAGAACTCTTTTAAGGAAAAACCACTGGAAAATTGAGTGTAGGGTGTAAGCCTGCAGTTGCAGGAGCTGGAACAGATGACTGTAATTGGAAGCAGAGTTTCCAGTGACCCTGTGCAAAGCTCCTGAACTTCTTTTTGTGGCAAGTTCAGCACTATATTTCCTAGAAACAGGACAAATGAGGACTTCCTTTAGCTTGGTTCTTTTCTAGGAACATTTAGAAAAAATTCTTAGGGCCATCCAAATTCTGCCAGGCCAATAAATATGTTTTATTATTCTGCGCAATCAAGAAAGTCAAGAAACTTATTGTGAGGACTTCACGGTCCCAATCTAAAAGGAGAATTTCACTTCATTCACAGTGACCTAACAAATAGCCATCCCTTCTGGCAGGTATTAATGATATTAGCATATTGAGCTAAAAGGTCAAAATTAAACTAACTTCATTCATCCTCTTTTTAGTTTGGATAATTTAAATTTCAGCATAGTCATTCATATTTCTTGATGTCCCGATGCAAAATAATGTTAAAAAGACACATTGGGGTAGGCCTCTGACAGACTGAATTCTGTATTTTTTTGCTTAAAACACTCATATCTATGTCAAGTACATTGCACCCTGTGTTCCTGTTTTCTTTATGATTTCACAAAACTTCTACAGTAAGAATTAGCTGTCAAGAGAAAACTCAGATTAACTCAGTCATCTGACTAACACTAGTTTACCAGATCTCAAATTCATACTAAATCATAAAGATCATTAATACAGAGGTTTTAGTATAAAGCTACAAAGGATTAATATCTTTTGGGGCAATTTTTCCTATAAGCTTGTCTTCAGTTGTGTCTGACAATCAGGGGAGAAAAGGTCATTCTTGGTCATAAACTGAAAATAAATGATGAAAAATGGAGGTAAAGAAGGAATGACAGGAATCTATGCTTCTGAAATTCAGAGATTTGTAATAGTTGGCTCATATAAGTCTCCAGAGACAGCGAGGTTCTGTGAAGTAATTAAGGAAACAGTACTTCATAAATCACTTTGTCCAACTTGTTTGGTGGTGAACTAACTTGTGCAGCTGTTCTTTTGAGGGAGACTACACAATGGCCATTTCATTTGCTGAAGTTTCTGGATATTGAAGAAAAATAAGAGACATACAGCGAATTCATTATGAGTTTGGAAGCTATTTTTCTTTCTTACATAATACAGTCATAAATAAGAAATGGAAATAATTAAGACTCTCTACTATTATTCAGTAATGATGGATCTCAAAATAGGTAAAGTAGTCAATTAAAAACAGTTACATTATACATACCCATATGAAGGATACATTCTTCATTTGCTTCGAATTTAATGTTGACCATAAGTAGAATGGATTTAGTTTTTCGTATTACCTTGGCCTGATACATAGATCCTACTTACTCAAGGTCTACAACCCTGTGGCAGCTGAAAATGGGGTCACAGTAAATTAGAAGGCTGTGCTTTAATTTCAGAGGTATCAGATGCTTCATTCACCCTTTACACTATCCTTATTGAAAGTTCAGGAGTTGGGTTAGTTGTGTTTTCCAAGAAACCTGTCAGTGTTCTATAGAGCCATGATGGCAACCATGCAATATAATTCAAAGTTTGCCTTTTATACATCACAGTATAAATGATCCATGACTGTATTTTACAAGAGTATCCTAAATTCAGTTACTGAACCTCTGGAAGAAATAAGTTTGATTATTTTTCTGGCATAATCAACTGCTTTTGCTTATTCTTTCTAGTAGAAACAAAAGACTAATATTTTTGATCTTCTGTGCCTCAATACCCTTCAGCAATTAAATTTAATTATTTAGTAGAAACAAAAGCTAAGTCTAGTATTTTTGACCTTCTATGCCTCAAAACTCTGAGTAATAACATTTCTTAAACACAGAAAGTGCCCCCTTGTAATATTCATAACTGAGTAGTTGGGGAGGGTGTTGTTTTAATTTATTTATTGACACAAAAAAGGCAAAAACTTGCATGAACTACAAAAGCATTCCTTCTACCTGTTTCCTCCCCCTAAGTAACAGCTAATACTCTTACAGCTTCCATGTGCAAAGACACGGATTTCTTTTGATCGAACGTTAACATTTTAAAATTCAAACCAACTGCTCTAGCAGTACAAAATAAGTTTAATATTTTCAGTTAGCTCTAACACATTACATGCATATCTGAGAACAAGGGAAGTGAGATACATCAGAAACTGTTTTGCAACTTCTGTGGTCATTACTAGTCCAAGTCTGGTAACCACTATATAACAGGCTAAATTGGCTTTTCTAATAGCAGAGGGGTGGAACCTAAGATGATGTGTTATAGCAGATGTGGAAGTTTCTAAATGTACAAACCTGATTACACCTGTTACAAAATACACAGGAAAAATATTTCAGTGTATCACAATGAGACTAATGTGATTTTGTTTAAAAAAGGAAAAAAGGGAAAGGTAAAGATTAATATTTTTGTTAACCACTTAACATTTTCTCTAAAAATTAAGGACAATCAGGAGAAGAAAGAAGCTGTTATTTGCTGGATTTTTACCTTGTTGACAAAACAAAGCCATTTATACTCCTTCACTTCACAGGAGTTCTGGAAAAAACAAACTGTTTAACATCACAACAGCATGGGTGTCTCATAGATACTACTGAAATTTATTTCCATTAAATGCTCCTGTAAGATGAAGTATTATCACCTTCATGTACTTTTTATGGAAAAATGAACAATCACATCGCCAGAATAAGGCTGAAAAACGTACTGAGAAATAGGGAATGGTGTTCAGTTTATATAATGGGGAACCAAAATATATAAAATGTTGAGTATTAGCTAATTAAAGACAAACCATCTATTCTATGAGGATGATATCCATGAAAAATGTGATGATGCAATTTATCATGTTTCATAATGCATATGTACAGAGGAGACAATTTCAGTCATGGGGCATTATAGTGACAGTCAAACTTGTTGCAGTTTTTCTGATAATCATTGGAAAATGTGAATTCATCAGTAAGTGAAGTATTCAGCATAAACATACTTGTTTTCATTGACTGGAACACAGGTGGGTTTCTTCTGAAAGCACCTCTGTTTCCTGTCAGTTAACATGCATAACTCATTTAAGTCCACTAGACTCTTCAGTCTGAGGAAGCTTAGCCATGAGGAGTGTCCAGTCCCACAGACTGCAGGACTGGCAAGCTTATAGCTCTGTGGTAGACTGACCAAGCAAAACATGTTAGGTCTAAGACTTAAGAAGCACTAGGCTACCTGGCCAGTTGGCTGAAGTATACCAAGCTCCAGCGAAAGTGGTTGCCCAAGGCCATTAGCCAGAGCATAAAGCTGGCCAAGGAGCCTGGCAGCTCTTCAAGGTTATCCCAACAGAGGCCTCAGGATCCCTGGCCACCAGATCAGAAGCTCCAAGGCCCCACTTAAGAGGATTCTTAGGCTTTAAACATGGAGTGGGAAACCTATGTAAGAGGTAGGCAGGTTGGGTAAACAGCTGGCCAAGAGTCTAGAAACCCACAGACTTCATACAATTGATTTCTTTTAATTTTTCTTCATTTGCTTCTTACTAATTCCTGCCTCAGCTTTAAGTGTCAATACCCTTCCTATTCTTTTTAGCCACACCAGCTACCATTAAGTTCTTAGGTTTTCCGGTTGCCTTTATCATTCACCCCAAAACAAAATGGGTTCAGTATATTATATACAGCTTTGTTTCCCTCTTGAAATGACTGTCTATTTTGTGTCTCCAATCTGATTTCATTATGAGATTAAGCTTTGCTTGTAGGTTCAGCATTTTAAGTTGAAAGTTAATAACTTTCTTGAGTTCTGGTGATATATAAGAAACAGGTTGAGGCAGCATTTCACAACATACCTCTCAAACTCTAGAAGTCAGTATGAAACCTGTGTATGGGGATCAGGTAACACTAAGAGTCTGCAGAATGGTAGATGTTAATTATCTCATGGGAGGAGGAGAAATAGCTAAATGTTACTTGGTTCAATTTTCTAGTACCCCCTGCAGGTTAATACAAAGGAGTCACATTTGGCTTCAAAGTGAATGGCATATATATCCTGCCTAATTAAAATGAAAATAAGACCAAAGGTCTTTTATGTTGTTATTAATATTTAATAAAATATTTCTAAGCTTTTGAGTGAATAGAATACCAAAGGGAGGGCTGACTGCATTTCATCCATCTCCTCAATTTCAGGAAATTATAGTATCTTGTTCACATTACCATAGTACCTACTATTATTGTTGGGATCATACCTAACAGTCTTCCTTCGTTTCATGCTTCCTCACATCCATATCAGGTTATCCTGACCATTCACACTCCTCTGGTCAAGAAGATAAAATGGACTGTTCACCTAATTTAGCTACTTCAAGTACAAAGTAATCTTTTTAATGTAAATTAGGGATTAAAAAACAAATAATGGAATTTTGTGGCTTCTCTGAATTATGGTGTTATATTTTTCATTTTCTATTGCATCATCTAACGATCTTGTACTTTACACCATTGAGTAATCAGTTTTCATTTCACATTCATATTAATTTCCTTTGTATGATATAGTAGGGTAAGCAGATTATCACAGGCCTATTTTTTCTTAAATCAAAAGCTAATAAAGTTAAAATCAATCTAAAAATTAATCCTTAATTTAAAGAATCTTAGCAATATGATGCATTTATATTTCTATTTACAGGTAGTGCTGGTAGTATCACCTTTATTAATATTACATAAAATTTCCAAATATAAATTGTTATTTTTAATCAAGTATAATCACTCAAGATTTTTAACTGCTCTTCCCTTTATAAGTATTGCCAGCAAGCAGTTCATATTGCTAGGCTGTTTATGTGGTGTTTTTTTAATTCGGCTGAAACAATCTGCACCTAAGAATGAAACTTGTGGAAAAATGTGTTTTGCTTGTAGTTTAACAGAAAAAAAAAAAAAAAAAAAAAAAAAGCCTTATTTTGAGCCCCTCTAATATCCCTACTTTGGAATACAGTTAAATTTGGCTTGACATTGGTAGCAATGTCTGCAGAACGTGTCATTTGCAATCCACACAACATATTTGGGCAAGCTTCAGTCTTTAAAAAAATCTCGTTATGAACAGCACCAGTATACAAGCTCACGAAATGAAAGAATATACAGAATAATGCATAGAGATAAACAGCCGGCTTAAAACTTCGCAAGCTATACTGTGCAGTCTTGTGCAAGGTTGCATATAACAGTAGTTAATTTTTGAGAGCTTCACTTTTCAATCACATTCTTCCAAAATACATTTTACATATTTCTGTATAATCTCCTAGGCGTTGCCCCTGCTCCTTTTTTTTTGAGGATCTATATAAGGAACTATATAAGGTATACTTTTTGAGGAACCATATAAGGTATATTACTTCCAGCTGCAAGATCCTGGATTTCCCTGCTGCTAAAAGGTAACACTAAGATTTTCCTACAGTAACACTGAATACCATGTAGAGTGCAGTGCATGCTGCACTTGGGACTGTAGCAACAGAAGAGTAATGTGACTTGCAGGATGCCTGCCTGTATGGGAGCATTCTGAAATATCAGACTGATTTATATTGAAGTAAGAAAGTTCAATTTCAAAATTAATTAAAATAAATCAAGTTAAGTCCATTTTAACTTAGAACTATTTCTGTTCATACCGGAATTAACACAGCTTAAGTAATACTTTAAACAAATAAATTTTAAAATGACTTCCACCTTCCAGAACACTGGCTCCATTCCCAACTCTGTAAGGGACTGTGTTTTACTAGGCACAGTCATTTCTGGTATGTCCCCATCCAAACATAATTTTTTATGTACATTTCCAAACATAATTTTTTATGTACATTTGTCCATTTGGACACTCAAACTGTGTCCTGCCCTTTTTCCCATTTGCTCCTTGACTGGTCAGCCCCAGTCCCCGCCCCAGCGTTATGGCTCTTCAGCAGGCTTTTCTCACTTCCTCCTTAGCTATTGGTTCCTTAACACCTTGTCTTTTCAGTTCCAGGATCACCTACCAATTTTTTCCACCTAAAAACCTAATGCAACTCCTCCCAAACCCCCATTTCTTCTCCAGTTCTGCTTCCTTCTGAAGTCCAGTTTCCTGCTAAGCAAATCCTGAGCTGTGTCTTCCTTGCTTATGCTCCCTATGAGCCCTGAATCTCTGCAAGGAGCTGGGGTGCTCCACAGCCAGCCATACACTGTGATGTGGCGGGCATCGCAGCAGGGTTGAACACAGGAAAATGCCTAGGACTTCTGCTCTGGAGCCTGACTTCAGCCTCTCACTGTAAGGAAAATACTGCTCAGGCCTGAACAGAAACAAATGAATGTCATTAGGAAACTCCAGAAAAATCTACTAACAACATGTGGAAGACTCAACAACTTTTTTGCTTCAGTCTCACCCCACACCTCTCAAGTGGATGGACTGCAAGATGGGGACTGGGGGAGCAAAGTCCCTCCCACTGTAAGAGAAGATCAGGTTTGTGACCACCTGAGGAACCTGAACGTACATAAGTCTACGGGACCTGATGAGATGCACCCCAGAGGCCTGAGAGAATGGCTGATGTAGTCGCCAGGTCACTCTCCATGATACCTGAAATGTCATAGCAGTCGGGTGAAGTCTCCGGTGACTGGAAAAAGGGAAACATTTCACCCATTTTTAAAAAGGGTAGAAGGGAGGGCCCTGAGAACTACAAACCTGTCAGCCTCACCTCTGTGCCTGGGAAGATCATGGAACAGATCCTCCTAGAAGCCATGCTGAGGCACATGGAGGACAGGGAGGAGATTCAGACAGCCAGCATGGCTTCACCAAGGGCAAATTGTGCCTGACCAACCTAGTGGCCTTATATGATAGAGTGACTACATCACTGGACAAGGGAAGAGCTATGGATGTTGTCTATCTGAACTTCTTTAAGACCTTTGACATGGTTCCCCACAACATCCTTCTCTCTAAACTGGAAAGATACGGATTTGATGGATGGGCTGTTCAGTGCATGAGCAATTGGTTGTATTGTCACATCCAGAGGGTAGTGGTCAACAGCTCAATGTCAAGATGGAGATTGGTGACAAGTGGTGTCCCTTCAGGGGTCCGTACTGGGACCAGTACTGTTTAATATCTTCGTCAATGACATAGACAGTGGGATCGAGTGCACCCTCAGCAAGTTTGCAGATGACACCAAGCTGAGTGGTGTGGTTGACAGGTCTAAAGGATGGAATGCCATCCCGAGGGACCTGGAAAAGCTTGAGAAATGGGCCTATGTGAAACTCCTGAGGTTTAACAAGGCCAAGTGCAAGGTCCTGCACCTGCATCAGGGCAACCCCTGGTATCAATACAGTCTCAAGGATAATGGGATTGAGAACAGCCCTGTGGAGAAGGACTTGGGGGTACTGGTTGTACCACGTGCACTCTCAGCCCAGAAAGCAAACCGTATCCTGGGCTGCATCAAAAGAAGCATGACCAGCAGGTTGAGGAAGGTGACTCTCCCCTGCTACTCCACTCTGGTGAGACCCCACCAGGGGTACTCGTTCAGCTCTGGGGCCCCCAACGTAAGAAAGACATGGACCTGTTGGAGAGAGTGCAGAGGAGGGTCACGAAAATCATCAGAGGGATGGAACATCTCTCCTATGAGGAAAGGCTGAGGGAGCTGAGGTTGTTCAGCCTGGAGAAGAGAAGGCTCTGGAAAAACCTTATTGTGGCCTTTCAATACTTAAAGGGGCCTTATAAGAAAGATGGGGACAGACTTTTTAGTACAGTCTGTTGCAATAGGACGAGGGGTAATGGTTTTAAACTAGAAGAGGGTAGATTCAGACTAGGTATAAGGAAGAATTTTTTTATGATGAGGGTGGCGAAACACTGGAACAGGTTGCCCAGAAAGGTGGTAAATGCCCCATCCCTGGAAACATTCAAGGTCAGGTTGGACGGGGCTCTGAGCAACCTGATCTACTTGAAGATGTCCTTGCTCACTGCAGGGGGGTTGAACTAGATGACCTTTAAAGGTCCCTCCCAAGCCAAACTATTCTATCACGATACCAAGGATAATGCTTAGTCAAATTTTGGATACCAAAAGCTATCTCCTTAAACATAGGGACCTCTGTAAAGTCCTGCAACCTTCCCAGATCAAAAAGCTGGTAGGTGGATGTTTCTTTTAAAATAGCCTACATTTCTACTTAAATTCCTATTAAAATTATCCTGAGAAAGTCACTTAGCATTAAAAGTTTCAGCCCAAATGACTGGAACTTGTCAGTCCTATAGACCCATCCCGAGACCCTTCACTAAGGAATTCTTACACAATGCGCATCTTCTTGGGAAGCGTCAGAGGAAGAAGAGCTTTCATAAGCAGATACTGACACTACGCACTGAATGGAGGTAGTCATATATATATGCATGTATAGAGATGCAAAAGTATGTACAGACACTCACAGGACTGGATCTCTGCATTTACTTAAAAGAAATACTAGTCATCACAAGTTTTCCCGTTATTTACATCTTTCCAGGCCCCAGCATACAACAGACTGCACAACATACGCTACTTAGGAATACCACTTCGTGTATTTAAAAGTGCTAGAGCGATTGAAGACAAGATGACTAATTCAGTACAGTTTTTTTCTTCAATACTTTTCAATAGATGCTGTAAACATGGCACATGGGTATAACGTTCAGATGAACAGAAGGGGTAGAAACAAACAAAGATCTAAGAGCTCATCTTTCATTAAGAATAAAAAGCGGTCACCTAGCACCGCTTTTGGTAGGCAACATGAAATCTGCCTCACTGCAGTGGACTTGCCGCAGGGATTCTTTTCCCATTAAACTGCACTTAAGCCCTTAAGCCATTTTTAAGCACCATATTAAATGAAGTCCCAGATACATGTAGCCCTGGCAGATTTTAAATGCTTAAATCTATGACAAATCTGGTCAGATGAATCAGACATGTATGGTTTTGCACATGTGCAGCAAAGCCAGTGCCTCAGAATCAGTGCCCTTTCACAGTAGAGTTAGTTTGGTTATGTCCAATGAATCCAGCACAGCTGGTGCTGGACCGAATATTCATGTACAATTTAGCCACATGTACTCAGTAGCCATTTTCCTAGGGGTTGAACAACCTGAGTTATCAAGCGTCTGAAAACTGTTCAGTTGCCAGAAAACAAAGGAGAAGCCATGCTCCATGTGCTTTTCCATAAGGTCATGTTCTACATCCTGTAATATACAATATTATCTACAGAAAATACCTGTTAATCCTATCTGTAGCACAATGAAAGCCACTCCAGAGCTTCAAGCAATGCCAAAACACTCACACCATCATGGCTGCTGAAGTGAAGCTCACTCCAGCTGAATTTCACTGTACCTGTTAGTCAAAGAGGTATTCTGAACAGCCCACTGTCTTGCCCAGACGCTATTTTTTTTTTTCCTCAAATCAGCTTACGCATGCTAACCTGTAAGGCCACAGAGACACAAAACACAACACAAAAGAAATCTAACATAAACAAAATCAAAAGAGCATGTTTAAAGTGAAGATCTTTACACTTACATCGTTGGTTACTGCATTGTATAAACTGCAATGCAAGGTTACCTTGAAAACCACATTTTCTGATGGAGTTTATTTTTACTTAAGTAAAACCTAGTTGAAATGTTAGAACATAAACCCCAAACTGCATAAAAGAAATATAATGTTTACATTAAATGGTGTGTGAAATATGATCATATAGTTTTCCTTCTAACTCAGAACAGCTCCCCAATGTTTTCATTCCTAAATAGGCAGTAGTCACACTACATTTATAAACAATAACCAGTAAAACAATGCCCTCATCTCTTGTATCTTGCATCTCAAGACAGATAGCAAAAAAGAGACTTTATTTGAATGAAACCACAACAATGAAATCTAGATGAAATGAACTGAGAGCTTATTAACTCAGAGTGCTCTGCTGAAACTTAGCGATTCTGCTCAGCATGTTATTCTGGTTTGTTGGTTATTGCTTTTTGGTTTTGTTTTTTTTATTC
>JAVJGG010000072.1:252722-267952 GCA_035590195.1 Aviceda cuculoides | reverse complement strand
GTAGCTTCTTATTTGCTGCATGTTATGATGTGGCAGGATATCGTTTTGAACAAGTCCTGCATGAAGACTTTTTGTTTAGGCTTACTAGCGAAATTCTTAAAACATGCTCTCTATCAGATTGCTGCTTTCTTCTGGAACTTTTAAATTAAACTTCTAAGTTTTATTTGTATTGATCACAGATTTAGAATAAGATTATTTAATATTTATTTTAGGTTAAAAAAAAAAAAAGTGCTTCAGCAGAAACCTTAACCTACAAATGCTTAGTTCATAATGGAAGCTATATTAAATATTTAAAAGAATGGCATTGATTCCCAGTAGATGGGTTTACACTGATTAAAAGCCTCTACAGTGATGTTATCAGCCTCATTATCTGGAAAAAATTTTGTCATCATTTCCATTACAATCTGGTGCTTTCAAGGGTATAGGAAATATGCAGTAAATATTTACTTATACTACATTTTGATACAAAACCTTAAAACTAATTCTAAATCTACTGCAGATTTATTTATTTTTAGCTAATTTATTTATGTAGAGCCAATTTTTATCAATATACATCAGAACAAAAGATATTCAAGCTTATTTCTCAAAAATTAAATCTGACAAGTAATCAGTCCATAACATGCTTGATCACTTTTAAGATTTCAGGGGGAAAAACTAACCAAGGCCTCTTCTCCTTTAGGAAAAGAAATTGCAGGATGGGAAAATTCTGGAGGATAGAAAGTGACACAGAAAGCTTTGAATGACATTAATTTGTAGCTGAAGACAAGCAAATGCAAAGCTTCCCAGGGAACCTCATGTCCTCCTCTGAGTATCTTAAAGCATCCAGAGAGAGGCAAGGTCCACTCAAACTGCTTTTTGTCTTTTTCCCTCCTCATATGGTGGTTGTCTATCATACTGTTATCCACAGTATTGCTTCCTGCAATAATCTGCCTTCTTTTTCACAGAGGAGAAACTGAACCACACCATTCTCTCTTCATCACACACAGCGCTGCAACCAGACCCAGTGTCATGGCCTATTCTGTGAAACACCTCAACTCCAATATAATTATTTCACTGTAACACTTTAATACTTTCAGATAGAGAAAGTTAAAAGAGTGAATAATAACTATTTCTTTAATTAATTAAAAGCAAAACAAAAGATTATTTCACTTGCAGTGTACTTTTCAAAAGGTATTTTGAAACACCAGCACAATGTAAACATTATAAAATCTACTTTATTTTCTATGAGGTTGTATTTCCAAACTTAGAAAACCACAGCTCCAAGAACTATGTAACATATACACACATTATGCATATACACATATTAAAGTAACCTTAACATAGCATTAACAACTAGGTTTGTACAGAGCTCTTTCTAGCTTTCTGAAGTTCTTTGTGCCAAGAGGAAGTTATCAATTTTAATTGTTATTAATACACAAACAATGGCTTACGTTTAATGCAAATTACTGAACATTAAACACAGAAATGTAACATCATGTTTGTACTTGTTAAAGGCTATTATCCCTTGAATATGCAAAGTACATCACTGTACGAGATGAGATGTAAGAGATGTATGGATCTACATCTCAAGCAAATCAGTTGGTACCTTATATTCAGAACCACTACTTGCCTTAGCAATTTGCTGAATTGAAGCTTTACATTACAATAATAACAACCAACTTTTCAGCATATCCTCTCCTTGACAGCATCATGGTTCTTATTCAAAGGATACCGACAGCCTGCTTCAAAATGTGAACTTTATAGATCACAAATAACATAAAAGTCCTCAAATGGAAAAGAAGGAAATTCCAACTGGAAAACTGAAAACATGTCAACAAATCCCGACTGTAATAGGCAATCCCTTCTCCTGAGCAGGGTAGTCCCTTAAAGAGTTTCCTCAAAAACCTTAATGTAGAAAGGTTTGCTCTTTAGCATACATAGATTTGTGTCCATCTAAGTGTTTCACTTTCATTTCTGAAGCTGAGATGTAACGATATGCTCCAAAATTTTGCACTCCGATTCAAGACAAAAATAAGAATGTCATACTTAAATGTATCAAGCCATTCGTACAATCTTGACATTATTTATGTTAAAAACATGTATCTACTGGTTATGATGACCTTTCATGCTTAAATTCTGTATGTGTCATAGAATTTGTCAGCACTGGGGACTTTCCAGTTATTTTATTATTAAAGTGAATGGAAACGGAAACTTAAAAGGGCAAGTTCAAGATAACTTTGGGCATAGTGATACATGTTAACAGGAGATACTAAGTATCTTCCAGAACAAGTTATACAAAGTGCATTTTCCTATTCAGTACAATCTGTGGTAACACAGTTTGATCATAAAATGTCATCCATCTGCATGCTTCTAAACGCTCCAATACCCTCCGGCATGTCAAACACCTTCTCTTCAAACTTTTAGCTTCTGTTGACACTTCATTAAAGAACATTTTGAAAATTCCTCTGTTTTGAGATATATGCATTTTGAAACAGGTCTCTGGAACACTTTTCTTCACAATTCTCTCTCATTTTTTTGTATGAAGTTTATCTTGCACCTTCTTAGTCTAGTTTTGTACACCCAAATATCACAAAAGCCCCCAACAACAAGTCAGTGAGCGCCCTGGAGCCCTCCTAGTCTCTTGTCAAGTTGTATATTGATGACAGGGCTGAACTAAGGACTTCAAGGCCTCCAAACCCCATTTCTCTGCAATGCCTTAGCATACAATTTTTAGGCTTGTCATGGCTTGAGGTGCCAAATTCATCCAAACTCCCTGCTGCCAAACTAAGAAATCTTACAGGCTCTACTATGAATTTGAGAAGCATGTAGACTTAAGGAGGAAAAGCCTTAGTCAAGCAGCTAGGACACCTAAACAAATAATGGTGGGTATTAGCTCTCATCAGAAAACAAAACAAAACCAACCAAACAAACATCTCAGGACCAGCATATTTGATGGTATGCTACATTTCAATCCAATTCCGCTTAGGCAGTCATTACTTTTACTTACAGCAGCCTTGTATGTTATTGCTCATCTCAGAGCTCAGTGCTGGTAGCACAGGAGGGAGTCCCTCAGAGGCACAGCACAGGTCAGGATGCTCAAGGCACACAACTGAGAGCATGTTTGGGATGATGTGTGTGTAGGTCAGGAGCCTTGAGGATCCAGAACTCAGGGTTGTGCTGAGAAGTCTAAAAGCTTGATGTATCTGAGCCAGTACCAGTTTTCAATTCTCTGATAAACTTGCTGCAGTTTTTCCATTCCCATAGATAACTTCTGAAATCCTAATTTTAATTCTAAAACATCATGACTCTCCCCACAATACTTCACCTTTGAAATTTTTTCACTGAAGAAATACTCTTGACTCGTGCTACTTAAGAAATCAGTTTTCCTACTAGCTGGTTATACAGCACTTTCTACTTTTGATAGTGCTATCTCACAGTATATTGAATAAGGTAATTTTAATTAAAATACATCAAACTCATTTAAGAACTTGCAATAACTTATATAACTGCAATGACTTCTTTTAAATACCAACAGTATCAATTTCATCAGACATACTGCACATAATCCTAAGATTTATAATAGACATACTGCATATATTTATCTACTACATATGCAAAATTAGTTTCTACAGAAAATCAACAACTGAGAGGATGTTTCAGATAGCTGTATATTATTTGCAGCCTCTACCTGTCCAAGATTTTTCTCCTGGTCATTACAATCTCTGCTGCAGTATATTTTGTATCTCTGAATGTGACTTCTAAAATTATTCTTATGGCTCACAGATGAAACCAAACTAAAAATGGATAGGTTTTCAAAAGTATCAGGACTGCCAATGCTGAAACACCAATTGGAATTTCATAGAGGCAGATGTTAGTATTCTATCATTCATTTACCTCCTAATTCAGAAGTCACTGACGGGGTAACTGAGCAGTAAGATTTTGGCCACCAGTCTCTTCGTTATTTCTTCTCTAAGGTTAACTTGCCAAAAAGAGATTGTTGCAGTACTTAAAAAAAAAATCTAGTAAAAGAGGCTTTTGACTGGCATACGAATAATTACATTTTAGGTTCAACCAGAAGCCGCAGAATGACAACAGCATACTGAGGTTGTTCTTTTTTTCTTGTTACATGTCAAATGCAATTTGCTATAATAATTACATCGTAGCTATGTTTTGTTCCTTTACCACCTAAAGATCATTGGGATTTCAATAATTATTCTAACACACATATGCTTTAACTAGATTACAGAAAGAATGTATGTTTTAAAAGCCTCAAAAATTAATGCAGTTGCTTTTAATAAAAAATACAGTATTTGTCAATTTGGGCTGTTTATAGAAGTAATTAAAAAACTAATTACCTGAACTGCAGCTACAACACAAAAGTTGTTTCACTTATTCCTACAGACTTCTCCAAATGTAGCAACATTCAACAAGTTATTAAAACCGTCATACTCTGAACCACAATTGAGTCATCTTACACATCTTAAGTTCCATCCCTGAAGATCAAAGCTAAAATTTCACTTTGTTCAACATGAAGTCATCAGAGTTCAAAACTCATTTTACTTCATCACATAAAGCCTGAAACTGTCACTGAATATCCTACATGTCTGTAAACTATTATATAAGATTGTTTGAAAGCTAATATCTGTGCCTTCTAAACTGCTTTACACCAAGAGAGCAATTTGCCTTTTCAGACAAGTCATCTCATAAGACAGCATAAGGAAAAGAGTTCTTTTTAGGAAGGGTATGATTAAATGGCTTTGGATGCAGTTTAAGTCCTCATTTAAAAACCACTACAGTTGCCTAATTTAAGACACTGGTAAAAAAATCTGTACTTTTTCATACACCATACAAAATAAAAGATACAGAATTATTGTACGTGATGAGTGCTGCAAACACAATAACATTACAAGAGAATTTACATCAGCCCATTAAACTGGTTAGTGAGGCCTGAACTGTGTTAAACACCTATCCATTACATCTACAGACTGCTGTAATTAAGCTTTCTGCATTTTATTGCCATAAAATAACTCTTCATGAACAGTGGAACATTTTATAAATTTATTTCAATGAAATAAAATTAAATATACATTTGCTAATAAAACCACTATAACAAGGATATTAACTGCAACCTTTATAATTCTCTGAACTGCTGTTAAAAATAAATTTACTCATCACAGAATGATTGACGGATACAAAAAAAAATTTAGCTAGAAACCAGGTATCCAGAGCAACCTATTTTTAACGGAATGCCTCAAATCCCCAAAAAAAGAAAAGAGAAGGAAACCCGCTTAAACACACACTTGAATGCCACTTAACACTGTTTAAACAATGAGACTTGCCTTAACAACTGCCTTTGTGCATTTTATGAACAGACTAAACAGACATAATCACCCTAAAATCAGAATAAGGTTAATCTCGTTCTACTGTAGACTATTCTATATAAACTGGTAATTATTATAAGGTTTTGGACAGCACTCTAGCTCTAGTATTTTACAACATAACAGGTAAAACATATTTCCAGTACCACATTCCCGCTTGAGATAGCGGGAGCTGCAATTATGGAACATACTCAATTACTCATGAGCAGAGCCTTCAGGCTATTGAAATATTTGCTTAAAGCCAGGTATTTCTCCAGCTGGAAGCAGATGAAATTCTGGCAGCAGTCACTGAGTAAAAAAACTGGGCATGCAGAAAGCCCCATGATAAATACCCTCTGCAAATATGAAGGAAAATGAGAAAAAACCCAGAATGTTAGAAAGTGCATGTAAGGTGGAAGTGGGGACAGGCTACTTCACAGGAATACAGAAACATCACCCACATAAGTACAAACAGCAGTAGGAGCTGGAGTTGGAGGGGAACAAGAAGAGCTTCTTTAAGTATGTGAGCACCAAAAATTGACCAAAGTAAGTGTGTGGGTCCCTGGTGAATAAGGCATGAGACCAAGCAACAAATGACACAGAAAAGGTATGACAAAGGACACAGAAAGGCTGAAATATTATTCAGTGCCTTCTTTACTTTGTTCTTTACTGTCAAGGTTTGCTCTCAGGCCCACCAGGGTTCCTGAGCCTCATGTTAGTGTCTGCGGCTCTGAAGTACTGCCCACAGTAGACAATGACAGGGTCAGGGACCAGACGAGCAATCTGGACATTGCCAAGTCTCAAGGAGAGATGCATCTGAGGGTCCTAAGGAAGCTGGCTAATGTCACTGTGATACAGGTCTCTTCTTTGGAAGGTCATAACAATCCAGTAAGGTACCTGAAGTGAAGACTAGAAAAAGGCAAACGTCATACCCCTCTTCAAGAAAAAGGATCCAGGGAACTAACTACAAGTCATCTAGCCTAACCTAAGTCTAGGGAAGACTATGGTGCAAATCTTCCTGGAAGTCATTTGCATTCACATGAGAGGCAGAGCCTGACCAACCTGATGGTGAGATGGTTGACTCAATAGATGAGGGGAGAGCAAAGACTGTAATTTACCAGAAATTTAGAAAGCTTTGACAGTCTACCACAGTGTCCTTGTCATCCTCAATTAGTTAAAGGGTAGTTATAGAAAAGTCAGAGACCAACTCATCTTGGAGATGCACACCAAAAGACCCAGAAGCAAAAGACACAAGTTGCAGCAAGCGAAATTCTAATAAAATAGAAGGGAACAATCTTCACAAGGAGGGCGGTCAAACCACAGAATCAGTTGGTCAGAGAGGCTGAGGAATAATTAGCCTTGAAGACATAAAAAACTTGGCAGGACAAGGCCCTGAGCAACTTGATCTAACTTCAACAGGGGATTGGAGCATATGACCTCAAAATTGCCTGTACAACCTAAGTTATTCTATCATTCTACAATACACAAGGGTAGTTCATCTTATATGATATTAAGCTTTAGTCAATCAGATAGGTCCAGCTGTTCAAGTAAAAGAGGTTATTGCTTCTCTTTAAACACCAGTGAGGTTGCTTCTACAACTGATCCCTGGACTCAGATTCCTTGAGTCTGCTTTAGTCAAAATCAGCCTGGATAGCTTAAATTGTAGTCCTTGCTAGCCCTTTTATTTTGACTATAATAAGAGTTTGCACAAGCTGTTCTGCAAGCAGATCTAAATGCGTGATGACTTCTGGCAGGAGGGCAAGACAGGCAGCTGAGGGTAGGATAGTTAGCAGTAATCTGTTCTCTCAGCACAGCTGCTTGTAATGTGCTGACACCCTTCCAAGTAACTATTTAAATTGTTTAACCGACCACATCAGGAAAAAAGTACATCATGGCTAGGTTACCAGAACTTGCGTTCAACAAAGCAACTGTTCTTTGTCAGGTAACACAAAGACTCGAATTAGCTAGTGTGAGTGAGGTAAGGAGCGAGGACTAAGGGAGCAGAAAATCAAGAAAATGCATGAATTCTGTCAGCGCTTCCACTTCCCTTGCTGCTCAGAGAATCCACAGTTGCAGACACTGGTAATGATGTAATGGTCATTTTTAAAAAATGGTACTTAGATCACGCAAACATCACTTAACTATCAGGTCACTGTTACATTAGAATCTACAGATCCCTCTGTGCAAAGTCAACTCAGTAGTACAAGCACTGAACAAAGCTTTTAACAAAGCAGGAGCTTAAGTGGAGGAAAGATCAGACAAATTCATGGAAGGAGAATCCACCAAGAGTTATTAAAAATATACAAACTACATCCAGATCAGAAAATCCCTAATAAAAAAAACAGAGACTGGGAAAGTAATAGAGAGAGGCATCATTTATACATATTTGCCCTGAGGGAGACAAGACACAGGGCTAGATAGACTTTTAGGGTAGGCAATACAAGCTCTTTGGTTCTAATGCCTCACGTGCTCAGACAAGCCCCACCTGTAAGCTGGAGAATCATATGTGGAAAACTATAGCCTCTATTCACCCTTTAATTTTCAGCCTACAGACTTCAACTAATTCTTAAATTTATCTGTGGTGCAATCAACTGTTGAGGATTTTTAGACTGTGTGAACACTGGGAGATGAAATAATTAAAAAACTCACAAAAGCTTAGCCTATTTCAGATTCAATAACAATATATTTTTTATACTGTTCGGTATAAAATTTTCTTCCTGTTTCTTTATGGAGAAAACAAGACCAGCCTATAAAATTGTGAACCTAAGACTGTGTCAGGAGCAGAAGAGTTCTAATAACACCTCCACCTGTGGCTTAAGGGAAACATTAAGGGATTAGAGAGAAAAACAAGGAGGCCATGAAATGGTTTGTACAATCATCTCAACCAGTGGAAACTATACATGAGAGATCCACAATTCAAGCTGCATGTACTGAAACAAGTGTACTCTTATTTCCTCTACAAGCTTCCTACAATTCCCTCGACAGTTCAAAACCTTATTTCCATAGTGTATCCCCACTCAGCTTCATTTGTAGCATCAAAAAACTATTCTCCAGATCAAATAATGTTTGTCATAAAGGTCAGAAACAAGGTGTGAGAGTATTGAAGAAATGTTATTTCTTCTCCACCTAGAATATGTTGGGAATGCCAATGGCAGTCTTTGTTAGTCATGCTGAAAGATACAATGGGTTTAGATTATGGTGCATATGATTAGCCTTCACACCTTTGTTGATCAGAGTATAAGGATGAAACTTCAGAAAAGACTTCATTCTTTAAACGTCAAAGACAGTGTTTCTGCTCTGTGTTTCTGATCCTGCCATCTCTCTCTCTCTGCATCTTCTGTTGGCTGGACTCTGCTTTTATTGAGTAAAAGTATCAGTGTAATCCTATCCACGAAGTCTCATTCAGTACTAAAAGATTGAGTCTGGTCTTTGAACTACAGCAGTAATGCCAGTCTCCACCATTCACTACTCATGTTGTAAAATAAGCACCTTTGTGCCTTCTTCCCCGATACGCCGGGAAGCAGTCTCCTGGAGACATTCACTATCCTCTTCAAATCCAGCCTTAAATTTTCCTTTAGTCTGATGCCTAATGAAAACTGAAGAGACTACATCACAAGTATATTAAATGCATTACCTATCACGCCATATAACATGGTCTCATGGTTTCCTTATATTTTGAAACCATATATTTCATCTTTTCTACATTTATACTTACATTTACATTGTAATGTATTTTCCATCAGGGACAATCATTTTGCTCCTATTTGCACCTTGCCTTAAACAACATGCTTCTCGTCCATAACCAGAGTATTTCTGCACTACAACAACAGAAATGAATGATACCAAATATTTTTAAAAGCACCTTTTTGTTATTACCGATTCTTGCAAATCCTCTCAATTACTTAGTTCTATTCTTAGTGTGTTAGCTTTGCAGTTATCAGAAGAAAGCCTGTCTTTTTTTTTAACTGTAAAAACAATGGGAAAATTCCTTCAAATCACTTAAATATCACAAAGTAGGACATACAAATAATTTGGGTATGGGGTGTTCTGGGTTTTTTTTTTAAATCACTTTCAAAATTGGAGTGAGTTAATGAACTTTAAAGTAAATGGCAAATTAAGAGGCGCCCTTCCATTACATCATTGCAAACCAATTGTCCAGGTAAAAATACGTAATTCTTTTCCAACATGTAACATAACAGACTAATTCTACTGCCACTAGCTTCATGGTACGAATAGCATAATACTCAAAGACTGATTCATATGACTATAAAACAAGACGCTGATGTGGACCACAGTTCAATCAGTTTTTATTCCACTGAGACAATGTGATTCATATAATAGACATTTTCTAAACATCTGAGAAACTATTCCATGTGAACTCCTCCATAAAAGAAGGATTAAAGTATGATACAAATCCTTAACTGGCCAGAAGGCTTGACATACAGAGGCATGTTAGGGTCAAAGAAGAAGTGCTGTAACACAAAAGGTATTCAGTAGAAATCTAAATAGAAGTCCTCAAATGACCACCTATTTGTCCACTTAAGTGCTGAAGTAGCTTCCTAAAAGATGTGCTATTTTGATAAATTATATTTGTATGATACATTTTCATTTAACAGTTTATTTATTAATTCAGCTGTTTTCCAGCCACAGTGCATTTTACTTCTGTATTTCTGTTTAAATTCTACTTTTCATGGTGCAAACCAAAACCAATTTGTCTATTTCTACCCTACTCCAGCTTTCATAAAAAGCTTCTAGTCATCCTAAGGAGTATCAGACATTCAAAATTAACACGTCACTCCATTACAACGTAAAAATTGCTCATTGTTTTGTGTAACACCCACAGTGGACGGAAGACTACCGGAATGGCTGGATCCTGCATGGGAACAGCAAACTTAAAAGAAGAAAGGTTCCTCTCACATTCATCTCTTCACATTTACATGCACATGGCTTCTGATAATATAGTCTGGCCTTTTCTGCAGACAAAACTCATACTATGGTTATGTTATGTATAGTTGAGTGCAAAACTAATTGCAATATTTAATATATTTTAATACATATTTTATCTCCGATTTATACTAATTCTTAATTTTTTATATTATAGTAACAGTTAATCCTTCTCAATTTTCTAACACTTGCCAATTGCAAACAAGCCAACACAATCCATGCCCATGGTGTGTTTTTTTTCCTGACCTTCCCTACAGCTCTTCAATTCCGGGCTAATAGGCCTATCTGTGCAAAATTAAATGTACCTGGAAGGATATTCCTGCATGATATTTAATCACATCTTCATACTGCTTTAGCACATACAATGCTGAAGATCATATCACTATCATATGAGATGTTTCTCTTGACCAACTACTGTCTGTGTTTTCACTTCTCATTCTGCCAGAGTCACAAAAAGACCTTTGCATTTTTTTGAACATGACGATAAAAAGAAACTGGGCTTGAAGTAAGATCTATTCAAGTTACGCAATCATGTTGGCTATGTTCCACTGATGACCAGGACATTGACAATGTTTTATTTTTCACAAGCTTTACATTGATTTTTCAGCTCCTCCATTTCAGTAAAGAAGGTTTCACCTGTTAGATCTTCTGGAATGTGAGAAAACACTTTTCTGTCGTTTCTGAGATGACTATAAAACCCTTTGAGCTTCTTCACTGATGCTCTTCAAGAATTCATATTTTATCTTTTCAATATGATAACTGTTGTGAGTTAACTGTAGTGCTACCTATTGAGATCAGTCAACTGTTCCTCCCTCATACCCTCAAACATTGAATAGAACTTCTCAATCCTGAAGTTAGTGTGAAACAGTAACATCACCGGCTTAGAGCAGCGATCAGCAGCATGACAGCTCAAATCAAAACTAACAACCTGCATGCCATACCAATGGCAAATACCACTACTAACATCCTGCATGCAATGAGAGCAAATACTTTTACTGCAATTAGGAGTCCCAAAAAAAGGAAGAGGAAAAAAGATAAAAAAGGATGTTTAACAAACATCAGTAACACTTTTGCATCTATTTTTGTTTTGAAATTTTAACAGGTAAACATTTAAAGAAATAGAAATATCACTCAGCACTAGTCGAAACATAGACACTTTGCTAATCTATTAGAATGTTTAATTGTCAAGAATTGAAAAAAAAAACCCAAAACATTATTTCAACTTCTTGTCAAATAGAAGCTGGTTCTGGTGACTACAGGTCCTTCTTCAATAAATTCTACCTTCTTTCTTAGCAACCAGATACTTCATGTAACTTACTGTTTTTGAAAACACTTAATAAGAATTTTGGTGTCATCCCCTTTTAGATTTTTCAAAACACAGTTTCACAAACTGTTTCTAGAACAAAAAATTCAAATTGGAATTATGTTAAATTCATCCTGGAAAACACAACTTAAAAAATAAATAGAAAAACAAGATCGCACTTAAAGCACCTAGTGAATTACCATTCACCTAAAAACATGAGTGTATGCATGCATGCGCATGTATATAACACTCTGCATAAGCTTAAAGTAAAAGTTATTCTGAAGTGTTAATTCTTACATTTACAATTAAAACAAATGTTTTGGGTATAGTACCAATCCCTTCAACTCCATCCTTTTTTCACACTTAGAAATATTAGGTGAGCTGTTGCAGAATACCAAGTCCAAGCGAGTTGCAAGACCTAATTTTATCCAGAGGCACTATAAATTTAAACTTTTACATATCAAAGAAAAATATCCAAGATTTTGCAACATACTCCAGTTATCTTGTCCTTCAAAGTGACTAATATCTCTAAGCAAATCACAATATACTACATTTTCTTTTCTGCACAAAACACCTTTATACAGTTCAATTAATTCTCTCTCCTATGCTCTCACTAAGCATTCACTGAACTACTGTTCATCATCTCTAAAGTAATTCAAAAGAGCAAGTAACAGCCTGTAGAAAGAGTCATGCATCTTAGGGCATGACCTTAAGTTAGCGAATGGTTGAAGTTACAGTACACATTAAGCATAAAACCAACATTAAAATTATTTAGATTCACCATAATACGTGTTTTCTTTACTAAGTTATCTCATAAGTCTAAATTTGGTTGGATTCATGAAAATATTCACAACAGCAGCTATGGTATCAGCTTCTTCAAATTTAACCTAGCTTACATAGTTCATTAAAATCTCAGTTCCAGGTAAATGGTAGAGCACTTAGTTGTGTGAAATTCCATTCTAATTATTTGGAACTATTCATATTTGCCTACCATCACAAGGCAAGTTTAAGCAACCAAAATTTCAGTGATACCAAGCACAGATGAACAATATGGACTTTATATTAGGGATATCTATCCTTCATTATCTTATCTGCCAAGTCCTGTTGACGAGCTTAAGATGTCGGCTTTCTAAGAAGACTGAAAGTAGAAGACTAAAAGTACACTTCTATTACCTATTTTTTAATATTGTAAACATGAACTTGAGCTAGAATAATTAAATAAGCAGAGGACTTCCAACAAACTTCTGCATCTTCCCCGAGGTGTAGAATTTTCAAACTTATGTACTAATTCATTGGTTACTTTCTGCTTCTATACTGTTAAAACCACAGGTGTGATGGCAGAGCATTATGAAATAGCCTTTGCAACAACACTACATTAAGTCTGCCAACTGTATCAAGCCAGATTCCACCTAGTTTCATATTCAACATCTGGTTTCCCCACAAAAGACACACAGAGTGTGATGCATTATTGAATCGATCTGGATTTTCCTTAACCACACGGTGTAAAAGATTGACTTACTCAAGAAGAGAGGTTTCTATCTTTTCCAAATTATTCTGAGTCTTTAATACAATAAATCAGTCATTTAAAAAAAAAAAAAAATCATTCCTAACACCTGAAGAAAATTATTTTGTAGAAATGAATACTTTGCTTAATTCTGATTTGTGTTTAAAAGTAGTAAATTTTAAATTATTTTTGACTTAGTTACTAAGTCAGCCACATACTTGATTGGGAGGCAAAGAAACGTGCAAACCAGCCCTTTGCAGCATTAAAAGAGCTTAGTAAATCACAGTGAAAGACAACATAGAGAGAATTGCCAGACTGACCATGAAAGCGAGTGCTGAAAATATTTCCCTCATCATACGACATAATGAAAAGCAGAATAAGGTATATTGGTTTTAATTTTTTGTGTACAGAAATAAAACTTAGCAGGCCAATGTTCAAAAGACAGAATCACAAGCAACTTCTGACAAAGAATGTCAATGATTACTAAAAATGAAAATATCAGTCATGCAGAGATGTGTTCTATTTAGATGAAATGGTATTCAAATGTAGTTAGTTCTTGGAAAACATTTTCCTCCTACACACATTCTTAAAGCTGACTTTTTCATGATGGAAATGATTACTACTATTACACCACTTCCATGTTTCTACATTGCCACCCCAGTGACTGATGTGATTTACTTTAATCAGACACTCAAAAATCAATGAGCTACACTGCAGATAGTTTATGTCCCAATATACCACTTCTGCAGTAGTGCAGATTAGTCTGGAGTTATTTTATATTTGCAAAACAGGCAAAAATATCCCTACTCATACTATACTTTACACATATCTGAAGATTGAAAACAAATCAATAACACCTTTCATGCAAAATGAATTTTCAAATTCTTTAACAGTACAACTCACTTTTCATAAACTGTAATTATTTCAAAAAATAACTACATCACTATACTTTGCTAAAGCTGACTTCTCACAGCTGAAATCCTTCAAAGATACTATGTTCACCTGATAAATCTCGAAATATCAGGAAAGTACCAGGAAGTAAAACCTATATAATTTCAACTTTTCCCCAGAAATGACTGCCATTTTAGTGGGCATCACTACTTTGCAGATGAAAGGCACAGTAAAGACCATATATAGAGCAGAGAAAAGTGCCAGACCTCTCTTTCAATAAAAGTTGAAAGTCATGTTTGGTCATGTAGAGTCAGCCAACCAAACTCTACGCTTGGTCTGTACTTGATGATTCTATTATCTAATCTACTAAAAATATTTCATTAGTGTCAAACTTTACAATCTATTGAGCAGTGCACTAAAGATTCCCTGTAAAATATTACCTACATTCACCCTTTCAGAAACCTGTAATCTGATACAGATGCTATAGGAATACTAGAACTGCTTATTATAATAACAAGCATTCATTTCTCTCTGTGAGAAAAAAACACATAACCAGACACAGAAATGATGGAGCTATGATTTCGCAAATGCACTTCCCCTAACTGTTTATTGTTTATGTGTTTATTGATGTGTAAATCCCTAACAGTAACACTGTCCCTGGCAGAATTAAACTATATGCATATAAATAAGAAAATACAGTTCCTTTAAGCAGAGAAAATTTGACACTTGTGTTAGGTTTTTTTTTTTTCCTATCTGTTTACTTAGGCATTCTGATGGACTTCAGTTATAATTGTTCAGCCAATGCAGAACTTTACATCTGTCAACAGCTGCTTCAGAGAATGATGAAAACTCTGCAACATGTAAACTACACCGTCTACAAGAATAAACAAATAAAACCAAAAAAGCCTCTAATTTTTTTCCTGAATCTCCAAACAAAGCAATTCTCTCCATATTATTTTCAAAAGATAACCTTTTAGTCAAGGTCAGTCCATATATTCTTTGCATCTGTAGAGACACTAGCCATATGCGTAAGACTGCTGAAAGCAAGATTCCTGCTCAGTGTTGGGTCCTATTTAGGAACGAAACCTAGAACGAGCAACCCAATGTGACCCAGCAAAACCTGGAATAAACACCCCAATGCAACAAAGCCACTGACATCTATATGCCAGAGTATACTAGAATCATAGAATCATAGAATCATAGAATCATTTAGGTTGGAAAGGACCTACAAGATCATCGAGTCCAACCATCA
>JAVJGG010000072.1:119835-142484 GCA_035590195.1 Aviceda cuculoides | reverse complement strand
CTGAAAACATCAGGGTGTTATCAACATTCTTCCATACTGAACTCAAAACACAGCACCGTACCAGCTACTGGGAAGACGATTAACTCTATCCCAGCTGGAACCAGGACACCTTCAAAGCTGCTTCACCCCGAGTAAATGATTCGGGGTGCAAGGTTCTTGCTTGGTTTTCAGGTGCTTGCGTTGCAGGCGGAGGATGTTTAAGTAATGACGATTTTCTCTAATAAAGTTGGACATAATGAAAGTGTAATTCTTTTGAACTGTGCTAGCTCCGCTTTTCCTTTCCCCATGTCGTGCACTTACACGGTGCAAATAAGCTATAATTTCTGTAAATGATGTGAGGGGGTAATTAAAGGTTTTACTCGACTAATCAGCTTGCACTTTAATTAGCACCAAATGGTAATCACTTGCTGAAACATAAATTGACTTCTCGGCCGCCTGTTATGGGAGGATCCAGCCCGCTCTGGCGGGCCTGTCAGAAAAGGGGCGCAGGGGTGCTTTGCCTCCCATCGAGGGAGCCTGGCTTCGTTAACCCCAGCGCCACCACAGACGTTAATGAACTATTGCCAAAGACGTAAATTCGTGGTTTCACCTTCCTATTATGCAGTGTGCTCCATCTGGGCAGGCAGCATCAGATCAGGCTGTTAAAGTCTCTCGGCCTGGCGAAGGGGGGAGCGCCGGCTGGCGCGGTACCGGCTCGGAGCTTTTATTTCCCTGTTTTCCGAGGCTAGGCTGTGTGAAGCTGACGTGGTGGCTGCCTGCCTGGGACTGGTGGCTGCCTGCCCGCAGCGCCGGCACGGCCGCGCGTTGTGCAAACGTGATGGAGTTTTTACCATCACTAATACCACATCAGGGCCTTTCCGGCAACTGGAGAGGGAGCTGAGCGCTGATCTCGCTCTAAATACACCTTGAAATCACCTCCTGACACCAGTGTCTCCTCACCCTGCCGTGCTGGAGCCTCCTGGCTCGTTGAGAGCACGTGTAATTAATGTGCCATGCAGGGGGAAGAGCCGGAGATGGCCGTGTCAGTCCCGGTTTGCATTCTTGGCGTGCCTCGCTCCCCTGACCCTGCAGCTTCTGGCTCAGAGGAAACCTTGTGCTGCAAAAAAAAGCTGAGCCCGGCCAGAAATTCACACTCTGTGGAGCGTATTTGGGTCTGATGGCATCGGAGAATCGTGCCGAAAGGTGTCGGTCACTGTCCGCGTGTGCTGTGACGAAGCACAGCTGTCCGCAGCGAGGACACGGAGGTATGCAAGGGGTCTGAGGCATCGCCATCTCCTTAATGCTCAAGGGGAGGCCCTGGGTTTTGTGCTTGTGATGGTGTGTGGGGTTGGTTGTTGGTTTTTTTTTTTTTTCCTCCCTGAAACAAATACTTCAGCCGATTAAAATGTTCTCGCCTTACAAACTGCCTCCGAGGTGACTCCTCCTCTTTGCTTCGAGAGCAGGCTCCTGCAGAATAGCTGCTGCGTTGGGAGGTGGATTTAACAAGCGCTGGGGTAGGGCTCCTGTGCTCCTGCATCCCTGGCGGATCACCTCCCCCATCTCCCAGAGCTTCCTAACGGTCTTTTGCTAATGAAGAGCAGTACAGCAATGTGGCACGCCAGCTTTGGCGGCGTAAGAGGTGGCAGCAGCAGCAAGACTACGGTGTCTTAACCCCATGAGAAATTCCCCCCTTTTCTGGTGCCTTCCCCACCAGGAATATCCGCAGTGTCGTATCGGTGGAGGAACAGCCGAGGCGAAGGTGGGGATGTCGGCAGCGATGGGGTGAAGGCCAGGCTGATGCTGGCAGAGCCCGGGGCCGGCCACAGAGCATCCCTCCTTCACCTCCCACTCTGTGCACGCGATTTAATGAGTTCCCTTGCAGTCGGGTGAGCGGGACGTGGCCAGTTTAGGAGCCTGGCATATTTGGGCTGGTGGTCCCTGCTCGGTGCATCAGGACTCCCAACTCCAGCAGAGCTATCGAGGGTTCGTGCAGGGACCTCTCTGCCCTCAGGGTAGAGAGGGAGTGAGAAGAGGAGGTTCTTGCTCAATAAGGATTTTTAAGCCCAAACCATGTTTAGAAGTACAGTCCGCTGCCAGGTTGCATTAAAATCATCATTACAAGTAATTTCCCTCCGAGACTGCTGGGACAGCGAGGCTGGTTGCACATAAATGGAAGGGACTTTGGCTTACTTAGTGCTTGTTTATTGTCTGAACCTTTCTGTCACCTATCGACCCACTCCCAGGTCAGGCAACGTCCCCATGGAGCTCTTCCCCCTGCAGACTACCAACCTTTTGCTGCTGCTGGGGTTATCTGGTTTTGATAAACAATCACAGAATAAAAACAAGGCAGTCTCAGCAATCTCCCCCTCACACAGCCTCAAATGTGCGCTGTTCCTTCAGCAGGAGTCAGGTGCGTGGGGGACCCCACCTCAAGTTTTGGGGTGCTGGCACCACCATGGGATGCGCAGCCAACTGAGGATTTCCCATCCTCCACGAAGGAGCACTGAGAGGTAAATGCGAAGCGTGGTGGCTCTGAGCCTGCCGAAGGCTAATCAGGTTTTGTCAAGCCCTGGGTCGAGCCTGTACTCGCTTTTCTTGTTTCTTTTTTCTTTTTATCCATTGCTGAAGAGCCAGAGCATCTGAATTAAATAAATGGAGGAACCTTGGATGGTTTTGTTTGCTTCCCCAGTGGCTTATGCCTTGTTCAGCTGTCAGAATAAACATATCGGCTACAGATTGAGTTTCTCTCATCCACCCTTGACCAAAGGGATCTTCTGCGTGTGGAGGAACCTGTTTGTCCCGGCCAGGGTAGGTGGGAGCAGAAGATGCCAGATATACACTGGGAGACTCTTTTCTTCTTTTTTAAATCAGTTTGGAACTTCCTCTTGAAATCACACTTGAGGGTTTGGTTAACTCCACTGCAAGCGGGGTAGTCACAGGTGTAATAGCTCCTCGGCTGGCTCAGCAGTTGTTCCTGATCCCCTCTCCCAAAACAGTCTATCGTTCCAAGGTTTTCCACACCAGTTGTTAACCTGTTTCTGCTTCCAGAACAGATACCCCAAAAACGGCATGCCATTTGCATTTCATGACATCCTTTTAGTTAAAAGCACCTGCTTTCTGCCTTGCCAGGTACATAGTAGGATGGGGTTTGCTTCGTTTTGGATCTTTTAGGCTGGATTTTGCTCAAGGATTGTCACCGTTTTTTGAAAAGTTGCACGTTCGCGCGATACCGCTTTGCTGGGAAAGCAGCCGTGTGTGGAGCTGGTCCTTGGGGCCAAGCTGCTGGTGCTCTTTGCTGATTAAAACGGACGTACGTACCCAAGCGCAGATTTAGATCTTGGCTCGAGGCCCTTGTCTGTGCTTCTGGCTGGCGTAGGTGTAGGTCCGCAGGGTTTTGAGGAAGGATTTTGGGTCAGGACAGCAGCTCACCACTCCTGGAGGAGCCTGGGCTCAAGCATTTCCAGTCCTCCCACCCCTCCGGCACATCCAGCTGGAGGTGGATGCTCTGGGTCCACGTAGGGACGTTAGGTCCAGACTAAAACCCGAGCGTCTGAAGGCTGCTCAGGTCGCTCTCAGGGGCCACACACCTCCGCTGCCTCCCAGGGGTTCAGCACATCGTCTCCGCCCAGAAATTAGCTCCGCTCATCCCTGTTGGCTGGCTCCTTATTTAATTTCTGCCATAATTATTTTCTGGTGCTCTGGGGTGCGGTCTTCTTGCCCTCCACACAGCAGTCGGGCACCGGAGCACTTCCACTCGGAGATTAAATGTACAAAGACTTTCCAAGCGTCCGCCAGCTCAGGGAGAAACGCTGTTTGAATGTAATGGTGGGGAAAGCAGAGGTTAGCAAGCGGAGTGAGTTTTGTGTGATGTCCTGCATCGAAGGGTCTGCTGGCAAAACAGAGTAGAGCCAGAGGATTATTTTGGGTCTGGAGCTGATTTTGGAAAGTGATTTCCCAAAGCGCCCCGAGATTTCATCTCCCATGTGTCCGTGCGTGCAGCTAATTCCGCTTTACAGGGAGAAATTCGGTCTGCAGAGCTTCTGCCTGTATCTCTGGAAACTGAGATAAGAGTAATTGGAGCTCACGCTTCGAGGCACAAATTGTGCCTGCGGGGAGTGGGATCACGGGCCCTTTTCTGGTGCAATATTGTGCCACAGTGTTTTAAGGGGGAGTTTCTGGTGGTGGGTGGCTTTGTCTGATGGGGGAGATTGCACTGGCCCCACGAACCTTTAGAGAGTAAGGTAAAATTCAGCATTAGCTGAATCAAAGCTGGTGGGTTTGATTTTTGGCCAGAGCTCTTGGTAGGTGCACCAAAACCCAGGTGTACCCTGTTTCTTTTTGTACAAAATATTCCAGTACTTTTGGAAAAATCCCATCACCATCATTGTTGTTTCTTCCTCTTGCGATGTTTTTTTTGAGCATGAAGAACGGGAATCCTTTTCCAAAGCTTGCCGCCAGTGGCTTCTGCTGTTCTCTAGCACCTCTTCTCTGAAGACTTCGGAGCTCTTCGTAATCACCTTCCGCTCGGAGAACCCGGTATTATCCTGCTCTATTGAAGGGGAAACCGAAGTGCCCAGAGGTGACTCATGACTTGCAGGGCAAGTCAGGAGAAGAGCCACGCACAGACTCCCAGAAACCTGCCTTTTGGCATTAAAGCAGGAAAAGGACTGGAGTTGTGGCAGGGTGATGACTGCAGAGTGGATGGAAAAAGGCAAAAATTAAAATAGTTTTGCACTCAAAGCCTAAGCTTTTCACCATGAAGAAAATGCCTCGCTAGGCTGGTTTTTGTGCGTGCTGGTAACCGTTTCGGACCCAGTGTTGCTTTGCCACTGCTTTCTGGAGCATCAAATGCAGATGGAAATAGCGAGACTTCGTGTTTGCGCAGCTCTGAAACAATATTTTGATTTTCTGGCTTAACCCGCGCTCTGCTGATGCTGGGCTTTGCCAAAACAATTACTCTCTTACAGCTGTTCACAGCAATATCCTGTGCTATCAAGGCAATTGTACCGGTATAAATAAATTGGGAGATTTATCCAGATGCGAAATAACCTGTCGAAAGCTCCCCTCTGTTTTTCTAGCAGGTAGTACCCTGATTTTGGATCGTGAGGTGTCTGTACAAAGAGCTGTGCCCACGCAGACGGGGGCTGCGGCCGTCCCCGATTTCAGCCGGTGGCACTGCCAGCCACGTCGCGGAGTCAAGCGGCCACTCGCTGTCCCAAGCTCTGCCGAACGCAAACCGATTTATTCCTTAAAAACAACCTCCTGCAGTTGTTTCCCTTCCCGTTTGCGGCGGGCGGTGGGATTAAGGTTTAACCTCTCTCCGCCTGGTCTGCGGGTGGCTTCGGAGGGAGGTTGGCAGGCGCTTGCCTCCTCTCCCCGCAAGCCCCGGCTCGTCGAGGTCCGCAGGCTCCTGCACCTGAAACTTCTGCGCAAGCATTTTCCCGGCGCTCGGGGCGGGAGCGGCGATGTCTCATCGTGGGATGCCGCTGAACTCCATGGTGGGGGTCACGTAGCCACGGCCCCCGCTCAGCACCGCCGACTCGGTGGTCCAGCACCTGGACCTCTAAGGCATTGGGCTCAATTTTCGTCCCCGCTTCCCCGGATGGTCAGAGCCGTCTCGCTGCACCTCGTGCCGGGGCGGCGGGACGGTGCTGGGGTGTCCCGCTCTGTGGCTCAGTGCCCCCCCAGCAGGACGGAGGAGACGTGGCCTCGCAAAAAGCTCCTCTTCAGCAGCAAACGTCTCGGGATGGACGCAGGTAAAAACACCTGGGGCTGCTCTGCGCCGCGCAGGTGGAGCTCAGGCCCCGCTGCTGGGGGTGCAGGGACGTGCCCCGAGCACCGGCGGTTCGGCGGAGCTTTGATGTGCTGGTTCCCCGTGCTGCCACGTCCCGCAGGCCGGAAGTTTTGCTTTGGGACAACAGGATTAAAGGAAATTAATCCCCTTTGATCGAGCTTTTGAGGCTGAGTTTGGGGAGGTGCGTTGCCTCTGAAACCAGGAGGATCCTTGCAGGGGTTGCTAAGTACTTCAAATGCTTTGAATTCCAGGATTCCTCCATCGTCTGCCTGGGGACGTCGGGTTCATTTAAGGGGTAATCCGTCGTTTAATCCATCCCATTGCCCCGTCGTGCTCTCCTGCCACCTGCACGCTCAGGCAGCCTCGACCAGGTCCATTTTTGGCCGCTCGTCTTCCTCGAGCGGCGCGGCACGGGGCTGGAAGGCTGACACCTCTCCTCCTCTTCGAAGATTGCCGCTCCCAGCTCGGGATGGTTCCCTCCTCGCTTGTGCAAAGCCAGCTGGGCCAGTTCAACCCGCCCTCGCCGGCAGGTTAAACAAACCCGAGCAAAGCATTACGCTTACGCCGTCTCAGCGAGGCAGACATCGACGTCCTCGGCTGGAAGAGGACGCCCGTCTCTGCCACTTTGCTTCGGGGTTTGCCCTTCGAGATCTTCCATCCTCAGAGAATGTGATACCATCGAGCAAGTCCCAGGTTTCCAGCTGAGCTGCCGGTGGCCCTTCTAGTACGAAGTGATTTATCAGCAGGTACGAAATCCTCTTGGTGCGGTCCTCGCTGTGCAAATATCGAGCCGTCGTTCGGGGTTCTTAAAGCAAAGTGTAAAAACAAAGGCTGGAGCAATATCAGCTTGAAGCCGTGTGAGAAGTTTATTGCCAAATAAAAGGTGGTATCAGGGCTGAGTCTGTACCGCATAGGCCGTGGGGAGATGAAGTCTCTGTAATAACTGATACATCGCTTTTTTCCACTGATATTTCGAAACTTTGTTGTGCGACCAAAGCCTGCTTCATCTTCTGGTAGGGCTGAGTTGCGAGTGGAGTTTGTTTTGGAGACAAGCTTTTGTTCCAGTGCTCTGAGGCGCTATCGGGATGCGCTTGCACAGTGGGAAGGGACTAATTAGGTGGTACCGAGCGGGCAAGGGTGCTGCAGGTTCAGGAAACATCAGAATCATCTGCAAGGCGAGGATTAGGAAGACATGTGCCTTCGCTAATTTTGTTAGAATTCTGAAAGATTTGGGGGGTAGAGCTATTTCTTTAGTGTGCTTATATCTTTATATGAATTAATTAGTGTGTTTCACAAGGCTCTGAAATTGATGCTGGGGGCTCTTTGTGCTCTTGGCAGCTGAAGAGAGCAGCTGGTGAATTTTTGTAGTCGCAGCAGCTTTTGAAGATGTGCGTATCGGAGGTTTTTAAGCCTTGGCTTGTTCGTACTGACACAGGAGAAAACTTTCTAGAAGCACAAGTGGGTCTTGCCTCTTGCATTAACAGAGATGCCGTGGCTCGAGTTCCTCCCAGTTCTCCGCTGCTGTTTTTCTCCTTCCCAAACAGATAAAACGAGGAACGCATGAACACTAAAATATGATCTGAAGCCCGTTCTCAAGCTCCTGAGGCGCTTGGGATGAATTCAGTGCTTTTCACCAAGCTAGGTAACATCTTAAATTGCCGTGGCCACGACCCTCTGTTAAGGTTTTAAGCGAACCACCTTTTCCCTCCGAGCATGCGTGCAGCTCTCGCATCCCAAAAGGGTCTGGCGCCAGCAGATGCAGGCTCGTGAATTCGCCTAGCGCGGGCGTCTGCCCGTGGAGCTGCCGTTCGAGACCCCCCAAGCGATGCGGCAGCGCCGGGATCCTCCGTCCTGGTGGTGCCGGGAACATCTTGCTTGAGCTGCACCGAAACGCGTTCCTTCACCGCGTCCTCTGAACACCTGTGGCACTCTGGTATCTTCTCCAGCCAAGCAGCGTGAGGTTGTGACTTGTGAAACTGGAGAGGGGGGGGAAAAAAAAAAAAAGAACAAGTGATTGGAGAGGTTAGTCTTCATCTGATGATCTTTTTTTATTTATTTTTTTTTCCCCCTGGACGCCACGTCCTTCTGATGTGATTCTAGGAAAGCTTCCAAGCGCCAATTAGCAGTCCGATCGTGGTGGAGAAGATATTTTGATCCATGAATATTCTGAAAGAGAATAAACACGAGGAAAATTAGCGCAAATGGGAAGTGAGCAATCTTGTTGTAAACCACGATAAATTATTAACATTCCCAACTGCGTTTTTTTTTTTTACCCACCCTCCCTACTCATAAAAGGCATTTGAACAAAAATAAGACCTTCTCAGCTGCGAGACATCGTCGGGCTCCGTCGGATGGAGTTGGCAGAGGCGCAGCCGTGGTGGCTCAACTCTTATCACCCGCAGGTGCCTGCTGCTCTCCTCCGTCTCTGCCCAGCTCGTGGTCTGGCACCTTCCTGGCGAACGCCGATGGGGTGGACTGTGCGTGGCGGAGGCTCGCTGCTGCTCGGGTGCTTGGCACGGCGGGCTACAGTTGATTTGCGATGCCAGGCAAACCTCCCGAGTTTGTCCGCGAGAATCGCCGGCTCATCAGGCCAACTCGAGGGTGTTTGAGCAAACACCGAAGGAAAGAAAAGAGAGGAGTGAAATATGCACACTGGCATCAAAGCCTGGCTTTTCCGTGCCGGGGAGGGCTCGGACACTGTTCCTCCTCGCAGCGAGCGAGCTGGAGAGTGCACGCTACCTCATGGGACCCACCAATTAGTGCTGCTTTCGTTTAGGAAAAGGCATCACTCTCTTCCAGCTGTAAGACAGTGGAAGAGGCAGAAGCTTTAGGCAGCGGAGTTGTGATCCTCACCCTTAGGTGAGGCTCCGATGCCCCGGTGAGGAGCTCCTCATCTCATCCTCACACAGAGAGTCCGGATCACACCTGGAGTCCCCTGGCCAGCCTTCAGCGCTCACATATCTTAACAAGGGGTCTTAAAACCAGCAAAACCCACGGGAGCTGGGGCTGCAGGTCGCCAGTCCCGGCCATGAGGAGCTCGGTGTGCCGGCAGTCCCTGCCGATGGGCACGCTTCACCAGCATGCTCTGTGCCCACACCCCAGGGCACGGACACGCTTTTAGGGGCTCTTGAGAAAGCTGGGTGAACGCACTGAGGGGACGGGCAGTGGGAGGGAGGCAGGCTGGAAGCGCGGCGTGCCAAAGGGCTGCTACCCTGACCAGGGGAAATTATCCGGGCTGGGAGGGCCGGTTCTTCCTGCCAGCATGGCCAGCGGGTTTTTCTGCCGGCTCTCGGCTCTCGCCTGCCCTTTCCCTCTCCTTCCTTCCCGGTCTCTTGATCCCCAGCCACCCGGAGGGGCACTTGACTGGCTGCTTTGTTTCAAATGTTGCTGCCTCATTGGTTCCCGGCTCAAATCTCCTCTATTCCTGCTCGGCTTCTTGCAAGCTTCGTCTTTAACCCCTCCGAGCCTCACAGCAGCCGCCCTGCCATCTCCTCTCCCGGCTATTCCTCCCTCCGTGCTCTCTCGACGGATTACCGGCCTTGCGGCGTGGGCGAGAGTTCAACGGCAGCGGCGCTCCCAGTCCTGGAAAATGGTAATAACGCCTGTTATATCGCGGGGCCGTAGCGCCAGTGTTAGTCACTGTGTTGGGCGTGCGGAGAGAGTGGCAAGCTGTTATTTCGGTTGCTGACTTCAGAGTGGGACTCACCACTGTGGGAAGCGAGCAGGACGAGCTTTGCTCAGCGAGCAGCTTTGCCTCCCCGGACCCTTTTTGGGGTACACCGGGGTTAAGCGCACTGCTCTCCCCTGTCCCAGTCTGTCCCCGGCATCCAACTGCCGGAGGATGAAGGAGAGGAAAGTCCGGCCGTCCCGGTGCAAGCCCGGAGCCCATGGGAGCCCAGCAGCAGGAGCGTCTGCCTGTGAAACCGGTTCTGGAGGGCAATAAGAGCAGGTTGGGAAGTACGTGAAGCTGGGAAAGTCAGCATTGCAGCGGGGAGGGAGAGAAAACACCGGTGGGGAGAGCTGCTTGCCAGGACCACCACGTTGGCCAGGTCCTCCATAGGCAGTGATCGTGTCCCCCACAGGACTGGGAGCGGCCATCGGGGTCCGGGAAACAGGTGGGGGGGTCTGGGAGCGTGGACCCTGGCTGGCTTGGGGAGCTGATGGCAGATTGCCCCGATCCATAGGTCTCCCCACATCCCGGCCCCCGTCCTGCGCTCGTCCGCCCATCGCTCGCCGGTGCTGGGGGAGGCGCTTTGGAGTTTGCAGCGTCAGGAGTTGGAAGCTCTGCCGCCGGCCCGGAGCGTTGGGCCGGAGCTGCCAGCCTCCAGCGTGAGCTGTGACCCCCCCTCAGCCCCCTTTGCCCCAGAAGGGGCCACCCGTGCACGGTTTTGGGGGAGTTCCTCGGTCCCCACGCCTCTCTCGGGGTGAGGGCTTGGGGCAATCTTCTCTCTCTCCTCCCCCTTTGGCTTGCAGGAAGCAGGAGGATGGTGAAGGTGAGTAATGCAGAGTCTGGCTGATTTTTATGTCTGTTTTTTTTAATGAGTTTTAACCAGGGTGTTTTGGGAGGGGGGAGCACCGAGGGGGAGGCTCTCAGAGGAGGTTTATTCCCTTTCTGAGCCTGAGCTGGGTTGGGTGGCTGTTGGAGACACGCAGAGCAACAGGGGATCTCTCCATCTTGCTGGCTGAAGCAGGTCTGTTGTTCATTAGCGGCGCTGTGAGGTGAGGCCGGTGTTTCGGGGGGAAACGGAGTTATTTCTGGCAAGGAAGATGGGAGGGACTCTCATTTTCCTTGCACATAGGAGTGAGTCTGTTTGCATAGGAAGGAAAAGGGGGAAAAATTGAAAACCAAGCAAGCAAGGGAAAACTGAACCCCACATCTGTGCCACACACAGGGTTTTGACTTTGAAAACTGGATATCCCTTTGACAGGGCATCCTGCTCCGCCACAGCTGGCATGCAGGTTAATGGTGTGGAAGGGCTGGTCGCTGGCTAACTTTTCCCAGCTGGTGGCAAGCAAAAGGTTGTTCTTGCCTGGAAACAAGAGGAGGAAATAATGTCACCCAGAGCCAGCTGCCTGCTGGCACAGTGGGAACAAGGCTTCGAGGGTTTGTAAGACCCCCTAAAACCCCTTATGTCCGAGCCTGACCTGGTCTGAAGAGGAGACCTGAATGCCAGAGTCGGTTGTGAGTGGGTGCAGTGGGTGACAGCGCGGGCACCCAGGGGGTTCCTCTTGCTCCTGGGCATCCCGTGGGCTCCTCTGAACCTCGGAGGAGGCTCTGAGTGAGCTGAGCTGATGCCGGGGGCAGCCAGGACTCCAGACCCCTCTTTGTGTGGGTTTGGGTTTTTTTTTTTTTTTCCTCAAGCACCACGTAATTTATCCAACTTCTGAGCGCCCTCGGCTAAAATTGTGTCTCAAAATCCAAACTTCGCCTGCATCGGGCAGAAAGTCTCTTTGCAGAGCCTGGGGTAGGGAGACCAGCTCTGGGATGCGAACGCGGTGCAGCTGCAAGACAAACAGCCCCTTTCTGCTGCTCCGGGGAGCAGCAGTGGCTGGACCAGATGTTTATTTTGCTGGGCCCAATGCGTTTAAAGAGGAGGCAAGTGTGTGAACCGCGTACAGCTGCACCAGAGATTTATTCTTAGGCACAGGGACAAACGGGACGCTGCTTCTGGATCCTGCTGGGGATCTGTTAAATCTGTTTGCCATTTGTCCACACTAATGGCAGGACAGTCTTCTGCCAATGGACATTCAAATCTATCAGTTTCAGATTTTATGCAAGGGAACAAACTGCCTGCATGCACCTTTGTTAGCTCCCCCCACCCCCTTTATTTTTCATTTGAAAGCTGCGAGCAAACTCCCCGCCAGCGATAACGTAGGTTTCGGGGTGTTTGTCAGCAATGGAGAATATTCTGCCGTTCTGTTTACTCAGGGCTGCTAGAAGCGTTAGTTAATGGCTGACTAATTAAACAAAGCAGAGATAAAGGGAATCTGACCTGGGCTAGGACAGGGCTGAGGAATGTGCATAGCTCTGGTGGAGGCTAGTATCTAGCCAAGAGGGGGGAACGTGGGGGAGATGTTAACCCGCTCCTAACCCCTTCCTCCTTTTGCAGAGAGTCCCATCCCACCATCGAGACCTCCTCCAGGCTCAGCTCGGCCCCCCTGTCCCTTTGCGCTGCCTGTTTTCCCCCGGCCACCCCCAAAGGATTATTTTTTGCAAAGCCGAGGTAGATTTGGAGGCTGATTAGCTTAACTAGCAGGGTCCCAAGGCACTCAGATGCTCCAACCTCCGGTGTGCGGGTTGATGTATGCCTTCCAGGTGTATTTATTTTCCTTAGACTTCCCTGCAGTCAAACACAAAGCGAGCGTTTTTTAAACATCCCACTCAAAGTTTAGCGATTTATCTCCCAAAACCAGGAGACCCTTTGCCATCCAGAAACCGGACTTCTGTCCACGCAGCGATTCTCCACAAAGGCTCTTGCATGCGAGGAAGGATCCTGTGCGAAGGAAGGTGGTGTTTGGGAGCAACCGGTGCAGGTGAAAGGAGAGACAAGCCTTGTTTTTCCTTTTGGGAGCAGTCCTGCCACAGGGGTGGTGTGAAACGTCTGTTCCTCACCAAAACAGCAGCAGTCTGCCTGGGCTAGAAGCTATGGGAAGCTGATGTGATGCTTGCCGTGACCGTAAACGGATGAACTGAACAAAAGCACCCAGCCCGGGGTTACTTTTTAGCCATCGGGGTCTACAAGGTGAAATTTTCCTGGCTCGGGAATCCCATAAACCTGCTGGCTGCACGTTCACACCTTCGTTTACCCCTAATTAATGTGCACTCCTGCGCACAGTGCAGTTCAGGATTCGACCCAGCCCAAGCCGGCGCTGGGTTGTGCTGCAGACAGCCAGAGAGCATCTATGTCAGGCCCCCAGGGTGAGCAGGTAAAACAGGGGATCGCAAATATAGGGGATTCCCTCCATTTTTTAAAGGGAGACCAGGATGGAGGTGGAGGCATCCAGGCAGAGAAAAACTTTGCTAAGGGATTGGGGATTTATTCAGAAAACCTCAAAGATTGAGAAAGCTGGAGAGGAGGGCATGCCTTTGTGGACGCCTTGGACGTGGTGGGATGCCGGAGCACCGGAGTTGGGATTTCCTGCATGGAGAAAGGGATTGTCTTGGGAGCTGTTGAGTTTCGCACCAGGCAGCCTGTCGGAAGCAGATTCAGGAGACTAAAATGGAAGGAAACAGCCACAATCACCACCCAAAGGCAGCGAAAGTGGGAAAAACGGATCTGCCTCACGGCAGCCCTGGCTCTGCCGCTCTCCCCATGCCCACAGCAGGATTTTGGCATTGTCCCTGAGTCCCTGTGTGTTGCAGGATTGTGCCCCTTCTGCAGGATGGGGACGGTGTGCATAGTGGTGGGGGTGTCACCCAGCTCCCTCAGGATTCAGCCTCTCAACTTGACTGACTTCAGTCCCCTTTCAAATTTTGTCAGCTTGTTTCTAGCCTGCTCCCAGGCACTGACCACTGTGAAACCAGCTGGTGGGGTTAGGTACTAAAGGTCGCTCTTGAATCGCATCTCACCAGCCGCAGTGTCTCCCCAAAATCCTCCTGGCAAGCTCCTTTTGGGTTTCGGCACTGCAGGATGGCACTGCTCCGTCCGAAACTGGAGAAACGAGGGAGTTAAATAAACAAACTTTAAACAGTGGCCGAAAATGCCAGGCTTCCTCGGGTTTGTTTTACTCGGCTGCCTCCACGTCCCCCATCCCGTGTGGGAGGGGTGTGCTTCCTCCCAGCCGCCTGCTTTTACTAACAAACAAATAAAAACTGGTTTTTCCTCCGCCAGCGGGCCTTTGCCAGCGAGACGCAGGGCTGGAGCTGGACATGGTGAGAGTCTTGCACCACCGTAGCTTGGTAGGCTCATCCCCGTGGTGGCATTCCCTGGTTCCGGCGCTCTGTGTCCCCAGAGAGGGGATTTTTTGGTACTTTTTTTGATGTTTTAAAGCCCAAGCTGCTTCTCACATGAAAGCACCGACCTGCTGGTTTCAGGCAAGTGAAAGGTGGGTTAATTTGCAGCTTGGTCCTCTTCTCTCCCTACCGCTTGCACCTAAGGTAAGGAGCACTGGTGTATGGACACCGAGGCTCGCACTCCAGCAGGAACCCGTTTAAAAGCATCATCTGACCCCTATTAATTACAGCACCTCCCGCACCACCTCCCGCAGATCTCCGGCAGCGACTGCGAACCGAGCTCTGTTATCTACCGAGTCCAGAACAAGCCGGTAGTTACGGAGATCGGCCGGTTTTGGCAACCGCCGGCAGACTTGGCAGCTCTCGATGCCGCTGCCGGCGGGCAGGTGCTGGTGTTGCCGTCAGTAGCCGGAGTGCCGAGGTGGAAATAGCCGGTGCTACCGGTCTTTCCAGGCTGCGGCGAGGGTGTTTCAGCAAAGGGACGCTTTTCTCGCTCGCCCCTTGTTCTGCATTCACTGCACCGACCGCTGGCACCCCATGTGTATGGGGCTGGACCCAGAGGACGCTCGGCAGGTATTTAATGGGGGGGTGTGGGGGTAAGTCAGAGTTTAAGGTCCTTAAGCTGCTTTAGGAGTATTTTGAGTTGCTAATCTTTCCCCTTGACTCACGCTGGTGTTTCATAGGGTCCAATAGCTCCAACCTCTTTCTCTCGGGCTCTCATCCTGGTTGGAATATCAGCTGAGCCACGATGCACAAGAGCAAAGGCTCGCTCTCAAGTGCTCTTGCTTGAGCCCTGGGTGCGGTGGTATCCATCTAAAGCTTGATTGCTTTTTTTTCTCTTTACTGCAACTCGGAAATTTTTTCCTTTCTCCTTCCGGGTCGGGAGGAGCAGGATTGCGCCGACTTCCAGCATCTGCTCCGCTGCAGAAACTATTGCAACAATTCAAAAAAGAAACCTGAAATTGTTGATTTAGGGGAGGCTTGCCAGTGTTTGGGGCTCCTGCTGGGCAGGATCGATGGCGTACCTTTGAGCTTGAAAGGATGCGGGCCTTTGGACGGTGTAAACAAGCCTCTATTGTGCCTGGCTGCGGGTGTTTACACCAGGAGAATTGGCGTTGGGGTCCACCCTGGGGCCAGGCTTCCTCTGCAGCCACAGCTCTTCATCCTGGGAGACTGAGATGCGTTCAGGTATAGTCTCAAATACACCGTGAATCAACAAAACTTGTAAATAAATAAAGAAAACAGGCTGCATTGGGTGGCTTTGTCTTTTCAGCCTGCAAAAGGAAACCGTAAAACTTGTTCGGCGAAAACTGGGTTTGAATTTCGTGCTGGAAATGTGCTGGCCATGCTGCTAAGTTTAGTTTCAGCAGTTTTGACTTGTATTTTAGGCTCCTCGACCTATATTTAAGTGCCTGAGTAAACAGTCTGTTGTTCTCGCTCAGGCTGAACATCTGTGTGCCCGGCTTTTTGCAGGTCAGGGTGTTTTTCTTGCCGGTTTATTCAGCTTGTAACTTAAAACGCTGCCTTAAAACCACACTTAAAAGTGGTTTCAAATGACACCCTTTTACCTAAAGACTTAAGGAATGGTGTTAGTCACCAACATCCAGCAAAATGAGCTTTTCCTGAGTGTCGCTGGACTGCCCAGGCTTGCATTCACTACCGACTTGCTTTGCTTGTTGCACCTTGTGGGTTGTTTTTTTTTTAAATCTCCTAGCTTTTAATTGTGGGAGGGTTTTTTGCTTGGTTTTTAAACTTAGGAGCATTACATCAAAGAGAGGAGGGACACAGAAAAATGTCTGTGAGACTGGGGCTCCCAAAACTTCCCTTCTCCTGGAAGAAACATAATGCCCGTGCGAGTTACGCTGGGAAGGAATCAAAGACAAGCGGAACGAAGCAGGATTATCCCAGAGGGGAGAAGACCCCTGCCTCCTGCCACCCCTTTATGGCTTCAGGAAGACAACCGGAACAGTTGTGGAGAGCAGAAGGACATCCCCGACCGTCTCCGTGGGTCGTGTGAGCTGCTGAATCCCTGGCAGCGGTGTTATATCACCTCTGGGACGGGCGAAAGCCCGGCGGTTGCCGGGGAAGGAAGCAGAGTCCAGCCCCAGCTGGGCTTGGAAATGCCTTTGCAGTGAGGACAGGCGTTAGTAATCCAAGCCTGCGTTGTCCCATGATTCACGGAGGCAACGGTGCTTCCCGGGGCTGAGCCGGGATGCCTGGCCCCCACGGAGGCTCTGAGGAAACTTGCTGCTGCTTTAGTGTCACACCAAAAGCACCCCAGGCCCCTCCGCTACGTCTCGGAGAGGTGCTGCGCGCCGCCGGCTTTCTTTTCATGGAGAACTTTGCAGGATCAGTCACCAGGGACCAAAACAGGACCTCGATCTGGAAGACGGTAATCATAAGCAAAGTTGTTCCAACGATGCAGGGATGCGTGTGAACACCACCGTCCCCATCTTGGCAACACGTCCCATGTGCTTGAGAAAACACCTTTAATTGGGGAGATTTTGCTGGAGGTCCTGGCTAGGGACCCATCCACCTGCCTGCTGGGCTTGGGCAGACCTCCGCGCCGCTCCCTATCCAACTGGTTCCCTGTCAGTTCAGGGCAGCTGGTGATGGGGAGCCAGGAGAAGACACTGCAAGGGGTTGCTTTGGGTTCGTCTGTGGCCGGCTAACGAGCCCAGAGCACTGCAGTATCAGTGTTTTACCCTTAGGTGGCTGTTCAGCTGCTAGTGTTTAACTTCAGCGTAATGACAAATACCTGCTGATTCCCTCGTGTGTCCGAGTGGGTGTTTTCTGCCCCAAGGAGGCTGCAATGTGTTGGTTGAAGCCCTTGGGGGGGACAGTTGCCAAACTCTGGCTCCAAACCAGCGCAAGAGTAAATGCAGTGCTGTGAAACGCTTGCGGGATCAGCCCTAAATCCCTGGGTGCTGGGACACGGCATGTCAGGGGAAGCCGCTCGTGGAACGGCTGGAAGAAGAAGAGCTGAGGAAATTGCCCACCCAGGTGGTGACAAAGAAGGACGGCAGGTTGAGGAGCCGAAGCTCATTGCGGGGAATTTTCTCATGCGCTGTACAGGCGGGCAGCCCGGAGCCCCGAAAAGCTCCCTTGGTCGCCCTGGTTTGCAATCGCTGCCTTCGCATTAAAAAAATGAAGGCAGGAGGGACCTGCAAATGCATCTTCAAACAAGCGGAAGAAATGGGGGATGAGAAGGACTGGTGGGGGATTGCAAACGCAGCTGCGAGGTCGGGTGGGCTATAATAACCCCCCGGACAGGGATCAGCCTAATGAAGCACAGGGCTTGCAGTCACTCAAGGTGTTTCCTTTTTGGCACATGCGTGGCAAGTAATTATTTTGCCAGACAGCAAGGTCAGTTTCTGAAGAAAGGGCTGTTCGTTTTATGGCTTGCTGAGGCCACTGGTGCACTGCCCACCTCTCCCTCCTCCTCCAGACTTCATTTTTGTCCGTCTTCTTTGCCCCTCAGGTCTTCTAGCCGGCCTCGCCATGTTCAGCAAGAAGAAGAAACGCATCGAGATCTCTGCTCCCTCCAACTTTGAGCATCGCGTCCACACCGGCTACGACCAGCAAGAGCAGAAATTCACGGGGCTGCCACGGCAATGGCAGGGCATCATCGAGGAGTCGGCCAAGCGCCCCAAGCCGCTGGTGGACCCCGTCTGCATCACTGCCATCCAGCACGCCTCGCAGAAGGTAGGCAGCTCTGCCAGCATGGCCTTTGCCCTCTCAGGGAGGGCTTGAAAATACTGCTTGGGCTGATGATACTGCTTTAGGGGCCAGAAAGCCAGGCTGGGGATAATTTGGGCTCCGTGCCCTCTCCCCGCGGTGCCACGGAGCAGGTAAGGTGGCAGTTTGGTCTCTAACCCATGCAGGTGGCAGCAGAATCCCCACGGCCGACCGCCTGCCCCTTCCCTGCTCAGTGCAGGGCTATGCGGGATGGGGACCACCCAGCTGCCACCCACACGGTGTGAAAACCTCTCCTGCATCCTCCCAGCAGCTGGAAAAAACCCACCATACAGGAAAACACCAGGGAAAAACAGTGTCTGTTCCTTCCCATCTCATCCCCTCCCCATGCCTGTGTTTCCCCAAGCCGCCATTATGTTGTTTTTTTCAAGTCTGGCTTGTCTGCTCCCCTCGGCTGAGGACACCCACGCCACCCCCGTGCCCCAGCTCTGCCGTTCCTCCACCTTCACCCTAATTAAAGTCCCCAGCACTGGCCACGGTGCGACCAGCATGCCCAGCACTGGCGTTCCTGCACAGCCAGCGGCTTTGCTCGCTCGGCTGGTTTGCCCCAGACAATGGGGCAGCTCCAGCAGCCGTGAGTAACGCTGGCTGCAGCCCTTCCGAGCGAAGCCAGCTGGGCAATTCTGCTGACCCAAAAAGATGCCAAAACCGGTGGGGCCCCTCAGCGCTGCCAAGCCCCACGGCTCGTGGTTGGGAGCCGCTGCATCCCACGCAGCTGGGGTTTGTTGTGGAGGTACAGGCTCGGCTCGCCTGTCAAGGAAATAACCTCCTCCCCAAGGCAGTGGGAGGAGGAGGAGGAGGAAGAGGAGGGGATATAAATAGCCAAGGATGGAGTGCTGTGCTCGCTCACCCTGTGCAGAGGTGCTTGCTGCAGGGGAAGGCATCGTCCTCTTCAGAGGAAGGCAAGAGGTCTAGGGGATGGGGATGGGATGGCTCCCACTCTCCCCTCACCTCTTGCTCCATAGTTGTGCCCCCCGAGGCTCAAGTCCACGAGGGTGCAGATTCCTCCCTGAGAACTGAGAAACAGGGCATGTCCCTCCCCACTCCAGCCAGTCTGATACTGGGAGCCGGGGGAACCCTCCCTGCACAGCCCACAGCTCCCCAGTTTGGGTGTCTTGCCCGGCTGGGACCTGCCTTCCAGCATCAGGCTTCATTTTCCCCTGCTGTGCTCTTCCGCTTTGCTCCGAGGCGGCATTCGGGACGGGCTCATTAACCTTTGGCTAAACGAACCATGTCTGCCCTCACCTCCTGCATCTCCTCTCCCTCCTCCATGGGCCGATGACACTGCGGGGAGGAGGACCAGCGCCTGCCCCAGAGCTTTGCTGGGGCTGGACCCCAGCCAGGAACAAAACCTGCTGCCTCTGCACAGTTACAAATAATGGTGTTTTGGGGGCAGACAGAGCCCCCCGGGCACAAGCCAGAGGATGAGACGCTGCCAGCAGCCCCCCAGACCCTTCCCTGTGAGCCCCCTGAGCAGGACTGGCCAAATGCTTCTTGGGTGCTTGCTGCCTCTTGGGGCACTTGGCCTGTCCTGGAGGAGAGGCACGAGGCCGGCTCCAGCTTCCTGACGGAGAGCCCTGTTATTTTAGTACCTAGAAACATCCCGGTGGGGCCTGAGGCTGCTGGGGAAAGGCAGAGCCCCCTCCCCTCTCTCCCAGCCTCCAGCACCCTCCTCCACGAGGCTGCACGGCCCCGCTGGGCTCAGCCACCTCCCGGCACTCAACTGGACCGAGGTGGCATCGGCAGCAGCCACTGGAGACCCCATCCCCTTCCCTCCCCACATCCCCTCTGTGTGAGCCGTGTCCCCGTCACCACCAGGGATTTCATTTTCATTTTTTTTTTTTTTCTTCCCTTTTTTTTTTTTCTCTTCTACCTTCCCCACCCCCAAAAACTTGGCTTCTTCTCCCCCGGATCTGTGTGCTCGGCTCCTTCTGGGCTTTACCGGTGGGGTAGGATCATGCCGGACCAGATCACCGTGTCGGAGTTCATCGCCGAGACCACAGAGGATTACAACTCCCCGACCACCTCCAGCTTCACCACCCGGCTGCAGAACTGCAGAAATACGGTCACACTTCTGGAAGAGGTAAATCATCCCCCGGTTCCCCCCCCCCCCCTTTGTTTTTCTTTTTTTTTTTGGTGGTCTTTGAGAGAGAGCATCAGGGATGGGGCAGTACCACCCGCCCAAATCCACGGGAGCTAGAGGCATTGGTATGCATGTAATCTGGTCTTTTAATTGTGGGACTTTGCTCTTGTGTTGAGCTAGTTACGGAAAGCTTTCCTGCCCTGGCGTCTTTAAAGATTACTGCGTAAAGCAGTTGCCTGATCTTAAATGTTACTGTTGTACTTGTTGGTGATTTTGGTGTTGGTGGTTGTTGCAGTAGAAAAAAGTGTGAATGTTGGGATTTTTAGAGGGAAGATGAAGGTTGGGTTTTGTTTGGGAGCGTTAGCAGAGGTTTTCCCCAGCCACTCGTTAGATCAAGTCAGCGCAGAACTCTTACTGCAGAAACCTGCCAAGGGAGACTTCATTTAAGCAATGAGGTAAGGATGAAGGGGTGAATGTGGAGTGAGGAAAATAATAAGGAAAACCAAATAAGTGGTGGAAGGAGAGGAGCAAAATTATGCAGCAGAAGTGATTATACGGTCTCAGCATCTCAACCTTGAAGCCTCAGTGTTGGGTTTTTTTAACGCTTATTATGAGCGTCATTTAAATGTTCATCCTGCTTCGCTATCAAGAACTAGGAGTGTGAAACCAGGTAAACTTCCAGAGCTGATTTCTATGGGGTATCAGTCCACTGCTTCCTATTTGAGGTTTCAGTGTGATTTCCTATGGACTAGGTCAGCAGTTATGAGGAAATGTCTTCCAAATGACTTTAAAACAAGACAGTGTACAGCTCTTCTCTTGCCCTGCCCTTGGATGAAGGTACTAGCATAACGACGCTGAAAGAAAACAGGTTTTTTGCTATTGTTTCATAGATTGCAGTTTGTTGTTTTGGGTTATACGCTTAGTTCATCAAGTATTTGTCAATTCTTCAGGAGCCAGCACGTATCTAGGAGATGGATTTAATAGATTCTTTTTAGTTTTGCTGAATATGTTGGCATGAGCAAAGCATTTGGTATGCAAGGAAAGAGTATTAATCATGGCGTTCTCCTGATAGTCTTGGGTATGGAAAATATAATTCCATAGGATTAAAATTAGTTAATGTTGGGTTAGTAGAAGAACTATGTTCAAAATTTTAACAGTGCTTTTGTTTACAGTAACTGACTAGGTAAGAGAGTAATTGTAAGATTGCATTTAAAATTATATATTTTATTTTTATTATGTAGCCTAGATTAACTTCTGTAACTTTTCTGTTAACTGTAATTGCTTCTTTTCTTGTGTGACTAAGCCATGGTTGCTTATAGATCTGTCAAAAATCAACCTGTTATGTTTTGTGTTTGCCAGTATTGCTGTCCCTTGGTCTTAACTATGTAGAACAGGCACAGCCATTGGTATAGTTATTAGTACAGTTGACAGCATTCATAGAGTTAAGTAAAAATATGTATTCTGCCATCTCTGGTGACTTCTAGGGTAAGAATACAGTATAATGCTTTCATGGTTTGGGAGAGACATCAGTACAATCTGAGTGTGGTAATGCCTGTCCAAAGAAAACCCAAATGTAGAAGATAAATACAGAGTTCTCCACCATTTGTGTGGATTGTGCGTATTTTCAAAGTTTTTAAGTCTGATTTGACAGCAGTAAATCAGAGGAATAGAGAATAGTGGGCACTTCTAGTACTTGTTATTTCTTGAGTTTCTTTTGTTTGTATAACTATTTTATGTTCCCTCTTTAAACTGTTTGCAGTTTAAATTTATTCTGGACTTGTCTTGTATTGTTTTTTTATTATCTGTAAATATAAAAAAAAAGCTTTATTTGATGGGAAATAAGATATAAATATGCTCTGCTGTTACATACTGCAAAAAATCTGCAACTCTCCCAAATTTGTTTTTATTAATTTGCATGAAGAGATACAGATGGTCAGAATCTGTCAGGCAAAGCGCTCCAGTCTTTGACTGTGTGTTTTTATTATAGTTGCAGCTTGCATGCGCAGTTCTGCTGCTGCTACTTTAAAGCTAGGTTGGTTTCTGTACATCTGTTTACCTAAGGCTGTGATTCATATGAAGCAGGGGATTGAGATTGAATGGTTGAAGTGACTGTTACGTAGCTCTTATTACCTCTGCTATTGTCCATGCATCACGGATGGCTGAAGAGCTCTTCAAGCAGCTCCTGAACTTCAATTCTCAGCCCACTATATTAAGGCAAAGGGGATGATCCCATCCTTGCAGCTTTTTGATTTTTAACTTAAATGGTGCATGTGGGTTGGAGCCCTCACTGGGCTTTTGCAGGCAGTGTCAAGCTCTGTGCTGTTACGGTGCTGCAGCCTGAAGTATCTTAGGTCATTATTTTAAAGCTAACTTAATTGAACACAACCTGCACCTACTTCAGCGACTGTAAGTTGGTTTGTGGATAAACTAATTATTTTCTTTATTTTAAATAAGATTGTGAACTAGAACTATTTTCTGAACAGAAATGGTAGGAAAATTAAACAGGTTTAACAAAAGTTAGATCTGTTTCATAGCCTCTCAGTGTGGTATAATTTCTACCATAGCTCAGATCAGTGGTTGGATCAGAACCACCTTTTCATAAAGAACGTGACAATAAAGAAATAGACTGTTTTGTGTATGTGTTTGTGTTTCTATCTAGTTCTGTGAAGGTATTACAGAATGGTGAATTTGCTCTTCCTTAATCACAATTAACAAGTTTTATGAAATAATAAGGTAGATGATGGACTCAGTTGCTGGGTTTTTCACTTGGTTGTCCTCCAGTAGAAGCGCAGTTAGTTCAGCTGGATGGATTGATACATATTCTCTCCTAGTTGTGGCTCTTTTCCTATTAAAACTAAAATTCTTTTCAGAGGAGACTTTGGATGCAGTTGGATGCAATGTGGGGACAAGTTTCAGATGAAAAATCAGAGCAAGCATTTTTACTGATTCTAATGACTTTGCATTTGGTAAGTTTTTAGTGGAAAGCACAACAAAATATAAAGGCATACCTCAAAAAATCAGAGCCCTAGGAAATATTCTCCAAAGAGCTTCTGTGTGTTTGGCTTATTAAAAACAGCCCCCCC
>JAVJGG010000068.1:342892-355299 GCA_035590195.1 Aviceda cuculoides | reverse complement strand
CAAGACACCACGCAACGACTTTGAAGCCCGCCAGGACACCACACAACGACTTTGAAGCCCACCAAGACACCACACAACGACTTTCAAGCCCACCAAGACACCACACAACGACTTTGAAGCCCACCAGGACAACACACAACGACTTTGAAGCCCACCAGGACACCACACACCGACTTTGAAGCCCACCAGGACACCACACAATGACTTTCAAGCCCACCAAGACACCACGCAACGACTTTGAAGCCCGCCAGGACACCACACAACGACTTTGAAGCCCACCAAGACACCACACAATGACTTTCAAGCCCACCAAGACACCACACAACAACTTTGAAGCCCACCATGATGCCACGCAACGTGCTTGCAACTCAACCATATGCCGTACAACCTTGAAATCCACCCAGATGCCAAGCGATGACCTTGCAAACCAACCAGGCATCATGCAATGAGCTTGCAGCTCACCTGAACACCACACGACAAGCTTGCAACTCCCCCAGACTCCATGCAATGAGTTTGTAGCCCACCCAAATGTCATGCAAGGACCCTGCAACCCAACCAAACGTCATCCAAGGACCTTACGACCCAACCAAAAGTCATCCGAGGACCTTACAACCCAACCAAATGTCATCCGAGGACCTTACAACCCAACCAAATGTCATCCAAGGACCTTGCAACCCAACCAAATGTCACGCAAGGACCTTACGACCCAACCAAATGTCATCCAAGGACCTTGCAACCCAACCAAATGTCATCCAAGGACCTTACGACCCAACCAAATGTCATCCAAGAACCTTGCAACCCAACCAAATGTCACACAAGGACCTTGCAACCCAACCAAACGTCATCCAAGGACCTTGCAACCCAACCAAAAGTCACGCAAGGACCTTACAACCCGACCAAACGTCATCCAAGGACCCTGCAACCCAACCAAATGTCATCCAAGGGCCTTACGACCCAACCAAATGTCACGCAATGAGTTTACAACCCACCTAAACCCCGTAGGAGGACCTGGCAGCCCACCCCGCTGCCAGGCGATGACCTCGGAACTCACCGCCACCGCCTTCTCCCCTACCTTGAGCTTCTTGGGGTGCGCCTGGCTGAGGCTGAGGGTCGTGTTGTAGACCGTCAAGGTGACCTCCTTGGTGTAGGAGACGACGCGGCTGCCCCGGTTGTTGTTTTCCACGGTGACGGTGAAGGGGACGAGGGTGGGGTCCTCCGAGCAGAGGCCGGCCAACCGGTAGACGCAGGTGCCCATGAAATCGTAGCGGCGCCCGTCAAAGGTGGTGTAATGGGGGTCGCCGGCGGCCACGCAGACGGAGCGGCCCTCGGCCGCGCACCGCCGCACGCCCTTCACCATGGCGCACTTCTCGCCCGGCTTGCAACCGGCTTCCCGGCACGCCACCATGCCCAAAGCCGCTTCGCACCTGCACCGAGACTTGCAGCTCTCGTCGGCCCAAAATTCTTCGCCGGGACGGTAGTAACGGCCCTCGTGGGTGCAGCCGCAGCTGGCCGCCGCCACGCATCGGCCGCCGCTGAGGACGTAGCCCTCGTCGCAAGCGCAGGTTTCCACGCAGGGCTGGGCGCAAGCGGCCGGCGCCTCCCGGTTGGCGCAGGTGGCCGGGCAGGCGTTGCCGCAGGCTTCGTAGTGGCTGTTTTGGGGGCAGGGTAACGCTGTGGGGTGGGGGGAAACGGAGAAATAGCGGCGTCACCTGGATATCGCAGCCAGTTGGCGCGCCCAGCGCTTTGCACGCAACGTCCCGGGGGCCGGAGGCTGCACCCGTGGTGGGTTATTTTGCGCGCGACGCCCCGGGCGCTGGATATTCCCCCCCCCCCCAGCCCCTGCCGCGCGAGATATTCCCCTTCTCCCGCCGAACCGCCTCCAGCGAGGAGGAAGCCCGTCGCTTACGGCAGCCCGAGGGCGTCCTCCAGTCGTGGACGACGGCTCCGCTCTTCCTGCAGGTGGAGGCGTAAGCCTCCAGCACCTGGCAGAGGATTTTCTTCGCCCCGTTGCTCATGCACACGTCGTAGAGGCAGTTGCGGTAGAAATCCTGGGGCTTGACGATGTCGTGACAAGGCTTGAAGGGCCCCCGGAAGCTTTTTTTGATGAGGCCGCAGTACTGGTTGCCCCCGTACAGCTCTTTTTTCTCTTCCTGGCACAGCGGGCAGGCGCCTTCGCAATGGTCCCAACAGAACGGGTCGTCGTCCTCCAGGACTTTCCAGCCTCCGGCCCAAGCCACCAAGGCGTCGAGGTGGCGGCCGCTCTCGGGGACGTCGTCCTCGGGCTTGAGGTTGAAATTGCCGCAGAGGCCGCACGTGTGTTTGTAGTAGCTGCTGGGGAGGTCGATAAGGAGATGCCAGTTCCAGTCGTACATCACCCGGAGCCCGAAATCCGTCTCCAGCACGGCTCTGAGCCCGCTCTGGAAGATCTGCACCTGGCCATCTTCCAGGCTTACCGGGAGCAGCGTCACCACCCCGTTCACCTGCGGAGGGGGGGAGAACCAGGCGTGAGGGCGGTTCGCGGGGGCTTGGGGGGCCCGACCGCCTGGCGGGGGCGTGCGGTTGCCCCGCCGCGGCGAGCCAACAGCCACCGCGAGGTCCGTGCCTTCCTGGAAAGAGCCAGACTTGGAGCCGACCCCATCGGGGCTGTTGAGATGCTCCGCGTGTCAAAAATCCTCCAGTTTCATGACGTCGTTGCCTTGGTCAGGCTTCGGTTTTGCCTCACCCGGCTTGTAGGCGCCGGCTGCCGCCCCAAACCTCCCAGAGGGGTGTTCAACTCTCTTTGGGGTTTCTTGGAGACCTACTGCAGCCACCTTTGGCGGTTTTGGCTTCCCCAAGGGGCAGAAAACCACCTCAGATTGCCCCACGTAAGGCAACGTGTTCCCGGCATATCCCGACATTCCAAAAATCCACATTGCGGTTTGATCGATTGAGCCGAAAAAAACCACGGCCCTGATGGAGCAGGAAGGGGTGGCGGAGGACACGGATGAAAAAGGAGGTGGGGAAGCGACGGATGAAAAAGGAGGTGGGGAAAAGCCAATTTTCCCTCCATTTTAGGCCAACTCACCCTGACTTTGCCCACTTCCCTCAGGCGGATGGAGACGTGTTGCCCGTAGACCTTGATGTCGGCCAATCCCACGTAGGAGACAGATTTCACCCCACCACGGATGTCGTTCTTGCCCTCCACCTTGAAGGGCACCAATCTGGTGTCGTTCCCGCAGGATTCGGCTACGGTGTAGGTGCAGGTGCCTTGGAAGTCGAAATCGAGCCCGTCGAAGGTGTGGTAGTGCGGGTCCCCCCAAGCCCAGCAGGTGGCAACCAGGGTTGGGACACACTTGGCTTGGCCATCCTTCAACTTGCATCTCTCCTTGGGCCGGCACTGAAGGGCTTTGCAGGGGTCTGGAAGGAGAAGAAAACCACGGGAGGAAGCATGGGAGAAGTCCTGGTGAGGAGGACATCCCATGTCAGCATGAAAACCAAGGGTCTTCCCCAGTCTCGAGGTCCCACTAAGCGTCCTCTGCTCCCCCTCGGGCTTTGGCCAGGAGATCGGCACCTCCGAGATGTCAATCGGAGCACAACGACCCATCGCCAGACCCCAAAGTTCCCTTTTTCCGTTGTCTTTCCCACCCCTTTCGTGGGAAAAAAGCGTCGAGCTTGGGTTCCTCCTTACCCAAGATTGCACCCACCCTTCAAGAGCGAGGTGAGTGCTTGGAACAGGACACGTGAGCGAATGCAAAGCCAAGGGGTGGCTTTTCCGAAGCATTTGGCTCCTCCAAAATTCTCCCATCGCATCCCTGACCCTCTTAGGGTGGGAGACGGGCTCTGTAGCCTCCGTCTCCCCTTGCTCTAAGTTTTGCACCTCAGCCTCCACCTCTAAATTAAACATCCACACCAGCCCCAGGATCTACTCCGGCTCCAAGATCCAACCCTCCCCCCCTCTTTTTTTTTTTTTTTTTTCACTCAAGCGATTCCATTTTTCCTTACTCTGATTGATGCAACCCAAGATCCCGTCCCGGATTTCACAGGTTTCGTCGTCGGTGCAGCTGTGGCTGCTGCAAGTCAAGCCCTTGCCGGGGACGCACGTGCAACGCTGCTGGCAGTTATCCTTCAAGACCGACTCGTGGGGCTGCAGGGCGAGAGGTTGCAAAGCCTCGTGATTAGAAAAGCAAAGGGCGTTACACAGAAATGCATAAAAATATGTAGAAGGGGAAAAAAGTATGTAGAAGGGGAAAAAAAATATGTAGAAGGGGAAAAAAAATTAAAAAAAAAAATATATATTGAGGTCTACCGGCGAGAATAAGCAGCTTTGCAAAATGCGGAATTGCTGAGGAATTGATCCCAAGAAAAAAAACGCAGGGGGAAAAAAAAAAATCCCTTTGCCCTCTTCCACCTCCTCTGGAGGAAAAATATATGATTATTTAGCGCCTTCAGGCGCGGAAAGCGTTGCTACTATCTAGGCATCCACGTCCGCGCTAGCACCTTTAGGCCAAGCGATAAAAGAGACGGAAACGCCCCCATTTTCTTCATGGGAGACCACCGAATCGCTTGGCGGATGGAAGATTTTGAGGGTTGGTGGTTTTGGTTTTGTTTTTTTTTGTTTTTTTTTTTTTTTTCTGCAAGGTGCTTCGGGCCGTGCAGACGTCGCCTTTTGGAGTAACGCGGGCGGGAGGAAAACGTTAAAAAAAAAAAAAAAAAAAAAAAAAAAAATCCCCCCCCCCAAACTCGGGACTTTATCTACCTTATAATATCTCCCATCCGCGAAACATCCGCATTTGTCCGCGGCCACGCAGCCGCGCCCGTCGAAGACGGAGCCTTCGTTGCAGCGGCAGCCTTCGGCGCAGGTTTCGGGGCATTTCGAAGAGTCCGCCAGCCCCGCGCAGCTGCGGGCGCAGAGGTTGGTGCAGAGGGAGTAGTCGCTGTTGGCCGGGCAGCTGAGGGCTAGAAGGAGAAGGAACCAGCCAACCGTCATCCCAAGGTTGAACGTCGGGTGGAAGAGGAGGGCGGGGGTCGCGCCCCGAGGAGACGGCAGAGCCCCAACGCGGGCGGAAACGCAAGACGTTGGCGGGGGGCGGGGGGGGAAAGCCGACGCCAGCGCCAACGAGGCGAATTGGTCGTGGTGCCGGCTTTTCCCGTTTGCCCCCCGGCGTCCGTTGGCGCTGGCGTTGGCTTTTCGCCCGATACCAACAAAAACGCACCCGTTTGGGGCTTCTGTTGGCTTTTCCCGCTTGCCCCAAACGCCGACGAAATTCCGCCTGGTCGGCACTTGACGTTCGGTTTCTCCCGCTCGCCCAAACCAGGGATGATAAACCCGCCCGGGGTTGGCGCTGGCGTCGGCTTTTCGCGTTTATCCCCAGCGTCGATGAATATGCGCGCGCACCCCCCCCACCCTCGCATCGGCTTTTCCCGGGTACAACCATTTCCAGGCCATCATCATCCTCCCCACCCCGGGCTCCCAACCCAACAGCACCATCTGCATCGCCCCGTGCACCGAGGGCGGTCAGCACAGACACCCCGACGTCCCTTAGAAATAAATTATAAAGCCCCGCCTATTTTTTTTTTCCAATTAATCCCAACAAGATGTGACTTCCCGGCCACGGAGGACGTTTCCAACCCGCCAACCCCTTCCCCGCCGCTTACGGCAGAAGGATGGTCTTCTCCAAGCGGCGATGACGACGCCGGCGTCTTGGCAAGCAGCGGCGTAGCTCTGGATGCTGTGGCAGGGGACACGGGTGTCCCCTCCGGTGAGGCAAAGGTCGTGGAGGCAGGCTTGGAAATACAGATCCGGCGGGATGAGGTCGTGGCAGGAGGCAAAGGGACCCTTCGGCAAGGTGAGGATGCCGCAGTAGTTGGGTTTCTGGAAGACTCCCTTCTTCTCCTCCGTGCAGACGGGACACTCGTCCTCGGGGCAGTCGTCGCCGCAAGAGGCGTCAGACGTTTTCCAGGCGGAACCGAAGCTCACGGCGTCGGGGGCCTGTCGGCCGTCGGGGAGGCGGAAATCGTCCTTCTGTCGCCCGTCGTAGTTGCCACAGAGCCCGCAAAGGCGGCCCTGGTAGCTCTGCGGGACGGTGACCGCCACGTGGTGGTGGAGGTCGTAGCGGACGAGGAGGCCGAAGTCAGTCTGAAGCAGGACCCCCGTCCCGTGTGGGTGCACCTGCACCCGTCCCTCGCTCAGGATGACCGGGAGGTGGTGGAGTATGGAGTCCACCTGGGACAGAGAGAGAGGAATCCTCCAATGAGCCTCCAGGACGCTACCAGGAGAAGATTATGGAGGTAGACGCAAAAAAACATTGGGGGAAACGCTTTCCGACCAACCTTTTAATGGATTTATGGCTCCCACTTTGAAACTGGGGATAAGCCGGGCTTTGTCTTGAAGCTAGGGGTGAGATCTTCCCTCCATCAAGGCAAACCAATTTTGGGGGCTGCCGTGCTCACCCCCCCCCCCAAAAAAAAGGTGGACCACAAAACATGGCCTTACTGTGACCACGCGGCTCTCGCTTCGTGCCAGAGTCAACGGGAGAGCCTCTAGGCTTTGACACCGGCACGCTTGCAACCGAAAAAGAGGTGCAGCGGTGCTTCGCCACCCACCGCGACAGGTCGCCTGTCGCCTCACGCCAAGGTCAACACGAGCCCGTGGGCGTCGTCACCGAAACGTCGGCCCTCGAAAGGAGGGGGAGCGAAAAGCACAGACTCAACTGCGACGCTTCCCCTTCTCGCCTTGCGTCAAGGTCAACGTGAGCCCGTAGACTTTGACGTCAGCACGTTCGTGCCCTCAAAGAGGCGGAGCGTCGCCCGTGGACCCACCGCGACTACGTCTCCCTCTTGCCTCACGGCAAAGTCGACACGAGCCCGTAGGCTTTGTCACCGGCGTGTTTGGGCCCCGAAAGAGAGGGGTCACCGCGTGCCGCCTTACCGTGACGTCTCCCCTCTTGCCTGACGTCAAGGTCAAGGTGAGCCCGTAGACTTCGACGGACAACGCTCGGATGCCAGAGGCCTTCCTCTTCTGCCGGCTCTCCTTCTCGATTTTCACCGCGAATGGTTCGACATCGTCACCGCCGCAGGTCTTGGTGAGGACGTAGGAGCAGGTGCCCGAGATGTTGAAAGCCAACCCGTCGAAGGACATATAGTTGCGGTCACCGGTGGCTACGCAGGCCCTGGGGGTGGCAGGTTGGCACTGGAAGACGCCGTCGACGAGTTTGCCGCGGCCGCCGCCGCCGGGGCAAGGGATTTCTTGGCAGTTCACGCCCCCGCCAGCCTGGCACTGACATTTCTCCTGCTTGGTGGGGAAGAAGGTCTCATTCGCTTTGTAGTAGAAGCCCCGATGGAGGCATCCGCACCGGGACATGGGGACGCACTCGTCGCCGCTGTGCGCAAAGCCTGCGTCGCACACGCAGCCCTCCCTGCACTGCTCCGAGCATTTCGCCGGGACGTAGATGCTGCTGCAGGTCCGCTCGCAGCTCTGGGAGCAGATCTCGTAGTGGCTGTTCGCGGGACACGAAATTCCTGCCGCAAGACGAGGAGAGTCGTTAGGAGCAAGGAAATGACAGGCCAGGTCCTGCAATTAGGGACGCCGTTGTGCCCGGTCGTGAGGTTCGCCGCATGTAGATTTTTTTTGGTTTTTTACCCAATTGCTTCGTGGTTAGATCTCAACTCTTCCTCGTCGTGGACACGATGAGGGAAGGGGTGTCCATAAGGGACGTTTCGACCCTTTGGAGGTGGGGGTTTAGGCCCCCGAATCACCTGGTTCTCCCCATTAGCGTGGAGGAAACAAGGACATTCCCTCAAGCAACAGAATCTCTCCCGCTCTGGGTCCCCAGTTGACTACCTGGGTGGGTCCCTCTCCCCAAATTTAGGTATTTTTGGTGCAGCTCATGTCTTTTGCCCTCTAAGCGATCCAGGCGATTAGCCCTCACTCTCGTTTTTTAGTCAATGCGAAGGAATTGGGGCTTATTGGGGCTAAATTATTCGACCCGTCATAGCCGGGTGAGACATCTTGTTCCCTGGAAGGGGTTTCTGGACATCGGCTGTAAACAGAGGTGACGGGACCGACCTAGACTTTGGGTGGGATAAAGGCACGGCTGAGTGAGAGGATTCCCACCTCTGGTTCGTCTCCCCCCCGCAGGTTCGGCCCAGGCTTGGGGTTCCCTTCGATGCTCGCGACCCCTCACGAAGCGGAAACCCCTCCAACGAGCCCAACTTACCGCAGAAATCGTCCGTCCTCCAGCTCCCGATGATCACGCCGGCAGCCTGGCAGGCAGCGGCGTAACGGGCGATGACGCGGCACGGCGCGTCTTCTTGGTGGGGAAAGAGGCAAAAATCGCGCACGCAGTTCTGGAAGTATTCGTTGGCATCCACGTGAGCGTGGCAAGCGACGAAGGGTCCGTCCACCCGCGGAATGATGCCGCAACCCATCTTTGAGACCTCCTGGCGCTGCAGAGCCGCTGCGATGGTAGGACATTCCACCTTCGACAGCTCCACGCAACCCGGGATGTCGGTCACCTTCCAGCTGCCTCCGAAGACGTCGGGGTTTGACGTCACTTGGCCGTTCTTCGTCGTCATCTCGTCGCCCGCGTTCCCGTTGTAGTTCCCGCAGAGGCCACACAGGGTGTCGGCGTAAGTGCCGGGCACGGACACGGTGACTCGGCTTTGCCAGTCGTAGGTGACGGTGAGGCCAAAGTCCGTCTCTACCAGCGCTTCTTGCCCATCTCTGTAGATGGAGATCTTCCTATCTCTCTGGTAATAGGGTAGGTTGACCAATCGGTCGTCGATCTGGGGACAAAAGCAAAAAAAAAAAAAACCAAAAAAACCAAACCCCAAATTTGATATCCAACCGTAAATGCGAATTGTCTTTTCGCGCCACCTCCAATGTGGGCTCCAGCCAAAGCGCCCAAATTCTGCAGATGAAGGTTTTTCAGATTGAAGCGTCTGCGCCGAGTACGGCTGCCCACCAGCTTTGGCGGGAACGCTGCCGGAGGCTCCCCGGCTTATATCACGCACCAACCTCCCTCTTCAGGTGGAGATCCTTATATTTAGGTGATTAAATCTCATCTTGATTAACGCGGGGCCAACAGACCTGGTAGCTCTGGATCTCGGCGGCACAGTCGGAGAAAAATATTCAGCGTTACCCAATACCGACACAAAAACAGAGGAGCGAGGGTGGAAGAGCAGAGATGGGACGAGGAGGTTGGGGTGAGGAGCAGAAAGTGGAGAAGGTGGAGATTAGATAAAGCGACATTTGCCGAACTCACCCTGATTTTGCCGGGGTGCTCCTGGCTGATGGCCACGGTTTCGCCGTAGACTTTGACCACCACGAGAGCGACGGAGGACAGAAGGTCATTGTCCTGGCGGCCGTTCTGCACCAGCACCTGGAAGTCCGCCAAACCTTGGCTCTCCCGGCACAACCCGGCCAACTGGTAGAGGCACGTGCCCTGGAAGATGAACTTCCCGCCATCGAAGCTCTCGTAGTGGGTGGCCCCGCTGGCCGCGCAGGTCCCGTATCTCTTGGGATAGCAATCCCGAACGCCGTCCTCCACCCGGCACTCTTCCTCGGGGCGGCAGCTGGCCGAACGGCATACGGCCTTCCGGGATTCCGGGTCGCAGGCGCAGCGCTTGGTGCAGGCGTCGTCACCCCAAAACTCTTCCCGGCGGCCGTGGAGGAGCCCTTCGAAGACGCAACCGCACTCCTCCCGGGGGACGCACGCGTCGGCGTCGAAGACGAAACCCTCCCGGCACTGGCAGGTCTCCACGCAGGCAGAGGCGGCGCAGTCGGCGGGGACGGCGCCGTCGTTGCAGGTGGGGGGGCAGGCGGTGCCGCACGCCGTGTAGTTGCTGTTCTCCGGGCAGGAGAGGGCTGCGGAAGGGAGGGGACACCGTGGTCACGTTGGAGATAATGCTCCTCGGCCGCGAGAAGGCCGAGAAAATCCGCGGGGGCTTTTCTGGAGTTTTACACGTGCTTCGTGGAGTCTTCGTGGACTTTTTGGACCTTCTGAGGTCTGCATGGACTTCCTGGACTATCTACCTGGACTTTTGGGAGTCCCCATGGACTTTCTGGGTCTTCCACGTGGACCTTCTGAGGTCCGCATGGACATCCTGGACTTTTGGGAGTCCCCATGGACTTTCTGGATCTTCTGCGTGGACCTTCTGAGGTCTGCATGGACTTCCTGGACTACCTACCTGGACTTTTGGGAGTCCCCATGGACTTTCTGGATCTTCCACGTGGACCTTCTGAGGTCTGCATGGACATCCCGGACTACCTACCTGGACTTTTGGGAGTCCCCATGGACTTTTGGGATCTTCTGCGTGGACCTTCTGAGGTCTGCATGGACATCCCGGACTATCTACCTGGACTTTTGGGAGTCCCCATGGACTTTTGGGATCTTCTGCATGGACATCCTGGACTATCTACCTGGACTTTTGGGAGTCCCCATGGACTTTTAGGACTTGGACTTTCTGCGCAGACTTTCTGGAGCCAGCATAGACTCCCTGGACTTTTGGCAGAGATTTTGGGATGTCTCCATGGACTCTCTCTACCTTCTGAATGGACTTTCTGCGGAGACTTTTGAGACTTGGACTCACGGGCCTATCTAGTGGGACTTTTGGGGGGCACCATCGCTTTCTGGACCTTCTGCACGGATTTCAGGGAGTCTCCGTGGACTCCCTGCACCTTCTACATGGACATGCTTCTGGAGCCCGCATGGACTTTCCGGCCTTTCAGGAGAGACTTTTGGGAGTCTCAAAGGCCGTTCCGAACCTTCTGAACGGACTTTCCGGCCTTTCAGGAGAGACTTTTGGGAGTCTCAAAGGCCGTTCCGAACCTTCTGAATGGACTTTCCGGCCTTTCAGCAGAGACTTTTGGGAGTCTGCACCGACTTTTTGGACTTTCTGCGTGGAGTTTGGGGACTTGGACTTTCTGGAGCTTCTACACAGACTTTCTGCCCGGAATTTCTGGAGTCTTCACGGACTTCCTGGGCTTTCTGCTTGGACTTGCTGCAGTAACCTTTTCCCACGAACCCGCGACGCTCAGAACCCCGAGCCCTTTCAGGCCCGGCTTGGTGCGACCTAATCCAACCTTGCTTGACAGGGAGAAAACGAACGTCCCCCCGTGACGTAATTTCCCTTTGGCGGCTGGTTTGTGCTCATTCCCATCCCCCCCCCCCCCCCGCTTAATGACACCCACCTTAACGAAGGTCCCAGCGCCCTGCCCACCCCACCTCTTCAGCCAACCGGGAGCTACTCACGACAACGGGCCGGCGTCCTCCAGTCAGAAACGGCGATTCCCTCTTCCCGGCAGTCGTCGGCGTAGGCTTCGAGGGCTTGGCAAAGCTTGAGGTGGAGCCCGTCGTTCAGGCAGAGGTCGTAGACGCAGTTTTTCCGGTAGACGTCGGGGCCGAGGGTGGGGTGACAGGGGGCGAAGGGGCCCGAGGGTTGGGTGAGCAACCCGCACCACGTCTCCCCGGCGTACTGGGTTTCTTGGTCCCGCCGGCAAGGCCCGCAGTCCCCGCTGCAGCTGTCCCAGCAGCCGTGGCCTACGGCCACCTTCCAGCTCCGGCCCAGTTCCGCCGGGTTCCGGGCCAAGTTGCCGTCGGGCATGAGGGCGTCGTCGTAGACTTCGCCGTTGCCGTTGCCGCACAGCCCGCACACTTTGCCGAAGAGGGTGCCGGGGAGCTTCACCACCACGTGGGCATCCCAGTCGTAGAGGATCTTCAAGCCGAAGTCGGTTTTCATCAGCACGGACTTGCCCTTCCGCTGGAGGTGAAGTTTCCCTTGGGCGAGGGAGACGGGGAGGTGGGAGCGATGGTTGTTCACCTGGAGGAGGGGAAAAAAAAAAATCAAAAAACGTGAAAAACAAATAGCGTCGCGCGTGGGAGGGAAAAAAAACGGGAGTTTTTTGAGCTTTGAGGCGTCTTCTTGAAGGAGACGGCCATGCGCGGCAAATCACGGAATCGTTTAGGCCGGGCGAGACCCTTGAGATCGTCGTTAAATACGTCACTCCAGGGAAATCCCGTAACATCCCTTTGGCTTTGGTCATTATCGTTCTGGCGTACCCTCACGATCCCGTCCTCGGACCTGACGACGGTGACGGTAACGCCGTGGGCGCGGACGGTGACGGAGTCGACGTAGGAGACTTTGGGGTTCCCCCTCTGCTGGTTTCTGGCCTCGACGCTGAAGACGGGGAGGGCGGGATCCGAATCGCACGTCTTGGTCAAGGTGTAGGTGCACGTGCCGGCCAGATCAAAGGCTTTGCCGTCGAAAGTTCGGTAGTGGGGATCGCCGGCGGCCCAGCAGGTCGCCACCGTTTCTCGGAGGTAGCCGGCTTCCCCGGCCTCCGTCTCGCAGCTCTCGCAGTCCTCGCCTTGGCAGGAGTGCGGCGCGGAAGCTGGGGAAAATGAGGGGGGAAAAAACATAATAAAAAT
>JAVJGG010000067.1:173139-189549 GCA_035590195.1 Aviceda cuculoides | reverse complement strand
CCGGGCCCCCCCCAGGCTGGACAGGGCCCTGTGTCCCGCCTGGCCCCCCCCAGGTGTGTCACTGCCCTGTTTCCCTCCTGTCACCCCCCCAGCTGTGTCACTGCCCTGTTTCCCTCCTGTCACCCCCCAGCTGTGTCACTGCCCTGTTTCCCTCCTGGCACCCCCAGCGGTGTCACTGCCCTGTTTCCCTCCTGTCACCCCCCCAGCTGTGTCACTGCCCTGTTTCCCTCCTGTCACCCCCAGCTGTGTCACTGCCCTGTTTCCCTCCTGTCACCCCCAGCTGTGTCACTGCCCTGTTTCCCTCCTGTCACCTCTCAGGCTGTCACCACCCCATCTCCCCTCCCATCAGCAGCCAGCCAGGGCAAGACAGCCTGGGGGGTTTTGCCGTGGGGCACTTGGCTGCCCACGCCCCAGGGACAACAAAGGGAGGGGACATCTCAGGCTGTTGGAGTGTATCTTGTGCATTTATGGAAAGTTCAAAGAAGCCAATGGCCATCTAGGTTTAGTGCCATAAACCAATGTACTTCCCAGCTGTGGCACCTCCACAGCTGCTTGAGCTCTGCAGAGGAGGACTAAAGAGTAAGGAATGAACCATTAGTGTTAGGAGGTGCCCCAGGACAGTATTTCTTGCTCTCTCAGTCATCACAGCTGCTGCTGCAACAGCCCCAGCGCAGGAGATCATGCCTTGAAGTATGAGGTCTAGTTCTGCTGAGTCACATGCTACGGCTTGCAGACGTTTATGGGCCAGCTGGCTATTCCTTTCTGTTCATGTAAATATAATACAAAAGGCTTGGAGGCTGGCAGGGCTAATGAGGGAGCTTCCGTGACTGCTTGCTTTAGCTCTTTAAATGCCTTCTGGCTTTCCAGAGTCAGGAAACCCTTTTGATTTCAGTGCTGTCCTCTGTATCCAAGGGATAGTTATTTTGGCTATGTCTGTCTGTCTGTTTGGTTTTCCTCTTACTAGTGATTTGGAAGCCTAGCTTTTAATATGGTAGCCTTGCTCATAAGCCTGTGGTGGAATATGGATTATCCCTAATCATTCCATAATTTGGCCATAGCCACAGTCCACAGTACGGCAGCGGAGGCAAACAAGCCCGACTATTGGATATGCACTAAAAGCCCATCCTCTACTGGAAATCAGCTCTCCTGGGTATCTGCCCCATTGAATTCTCAGTGGTACGAGGACAGGCATCTACATTTTGAATTTTCACCAAAGAAAGTGAGCATACCGCCCTTCCGCCAGGACAGGTTTGTCACTAGTCTCAGAGGAGACCCCTGGGTATGCCTGGAGAGCAAAGCTACTGACAAGCTTGCTCACTCTGTTGCAGCTGGGAACTGGAAATGCCAATAGAGCCTTGAAATTAATAGAATGGATGGAGATGGACAATTCACATCTTAGGACCATACGGATGAAAAGGGGAGTCTTACACCTGGAATGTTCCATAGATCTGTTCCTAGGCTGAAAGGCAACTGGTCTTCCTCCACAGATTCTTCCAAAACCTGACTATATACCACATCCACCGAACATGGACAGGAGTTTCTCCAGAAGCCCGTACATAAAACCTATTCTAATAAGCCATCACACTGTAGAAAAAAAAAACAGGAAAAAACCTGGATGGAGTCTGTCAGGCCCTGCAGACCCTGAGACAATATGGATATTTGCAGATAGATTAACCTGGTATTCTGCAGGAAGCCGAAATCAATCTAAAGATAATGATACAATTTTGATTGCCACTTGCGACAGATGCACTTGACCCCCCCCTTAACCAAACCAGCAGCAGTTTTGTATAGGGTCCAAAGGAGGTAAAGGTCTAAGCTGTAACCGGGCCAAGAATCTCTCTAGTTCCAGTCTGTTCTCTGGAAACCCACAAAGGAGCAGAGTGACACAGTGAGCATCAATGCGTATGAGCTTGGAACACCGATCATGCAATTAACACAGGAATAGCAGGTGGCTTTTCCAAGACTCATTTATCAAAGAACAAAGAAAGTCGTGGATACAGGGAGTCTCATGCATACCTTTTCCGTTGCAAGTAATTTGACTACAAGCCAACCAATTTATTCCATAAATACGACAGCCTAAGCGAGCCTTCTTTGAGCTCTCCTTGCTAAGCAGCTGGCTGCATGGTGGCAATCTCCCCTTGGGCTGGGACACCTCTCAAGGCTACTCCTCGAGGCAGAGAGACCTCTCACACACTGCAGATCTTTGGTAAGTGACTGATATCTCGCATCATCTTGTATTACAGTGCACTAAGATTCTGTATTGGTAACTTTGATTTTGTCTTGGTAGTTTTGAATCATTGTTACATTCTTTGTGCAGTAAATAAAGGCGTGAACTTTGCCATTGAACTGTGTTAAGTCGCTTCAGTTACACTTCTGTGTAACTTCTACAACATCTTTTTTCCGTAAAAACACTTTTGCTAATACCTTTGGTGGTAGTTCTTTAAGCAGTCTAAATCGCCCATTTGTGACAAACTGGTGTAGTCAGCAGGATCCTAAATCAGGATCCCCAGCAGTAGGTCTCCAGGAATTCTCTCAGGCATCTCCAGGTGCATGTTGGCCTCATCTGGAAATGGATTAATTCCCAGGTAGCAGCCCCAGACTCCTCCAAGGTAGCTACCCAAGGAGTTTTGTCAATGTTAGAGGCAGGTCCATTTATGTTAGCTCCCCAGGACTCCTCGCAGGCATCTCCAGGAATGTTTTGGTCTCCTCTGGAGAGAGCTGGATTTCACAGGTAGCAGCCCCAGACTCCTCCAAGGTAGCTAACTAAGGGGTTTTGTCAAGGTTAGAGGCAGGTCCATGCCCAGTAGCTCCTCCGGACCTCTCCCATGCAGCTTCGGAGTGTTTTGCCCTTCCCTGGACACAGCTGAAGTCCTGGGTAGAAGCCACACATGACTCTGGGCAGTTACCTGAAGAGTTTTGTTCATATAGGAGGCAGGTCCATGCCTGGTAGCATCCCCAGGACTCTTCGCAGGCATCTCCAGCAGATCCCCATGGCAGGGCTATGATCTTCACAGCCGGTTGGTGTGGAGCACCTCCTCAGCAGGGAGGAGAAGGAGGAGGAGAACAAGTCCTCCGAGTTGTGACCAAGCCCACAGAGATGATGCAGCTCCAGGGCCGTCTAATGCCAGCTCCCAGTGAGCTCCTACACCCAGTGCTGCTCGGGAGCAAACCCTGCTGAGGGAGAGCGAGCGGAGCAGATCCCCACAGCGAGGCTATGATATCCACAGCCAGTTCATGGAGCACATGGACTGTGACCCCTCAATAGGGAGGAGGAGGTGCCACAATGGGGAATGACTGCTGTAAGCAATGGCTTCACCAGTAGGCTTGGACTTTGTGAATCCCCAAAGGCAACAGATGTGGCTGATGCTCCGTTGTGGTTTAACCCCAGCCAGCAACTAGCACCACACAGCTGCTCACTCACTTTCCCCCCACCCAGTGGGGTGGGGGAGAAAATCAGGAAAAGAAGTATAACTTGTGGGTTGAGATAAGAATGGTTTAATAGAACAGAAAAGAAGAAACTAATAATGATAATGATAACACTAATCAAATGACAACGGTAATAATAAAAGGATTGGAATATACAATTGATGCACAATGCAATTGCTCACCACCTGCCGATCGATGCCCCATTAGTCCCCGAGCGGTGATTCCCCCCTCCCTGCTCTCTCCAGTTTATATATTAGCTGTGACGTCACATGGTATGGAATACCCCGTTGGCCAGTTTGGGCCAGCTGCACTGGCTGTGTCCCCTCCTAACTTCTTGTGCCCCTCCAGCCTTCTTGCTGGCTGGGCATGAGAAGCTGAAAAATCCTGGACTTTAGACCAAACATTACTTAGCAACAGCTGAAAACATCAGTGTTATCAACATTCTTCTCATACTGAACTCAAAACACAGCAATGTACCAGCTACTAGGAAGACAATTAACTCTATCCCAGCTGAAACCAGGACATGCTCAATCCCTGAATGTTGATGTGCTGACAACCTAGAGTCAATTCTGGGGCATTTCTTGATAGCACCCAGACCATCATGCGCCCAAGGTTCTCATGGTGTGTCTGAAAAAGTTTGAAGATTTCACCGGCGGGAAGATCAGCAAGGTGTGTACACCAATGGAGTGCAGTTTTCTCTTCCTGGAGCAGAGATTCCCTGAAACAGTATGCTCTTTCACAGGTGTTCATGTTGGGTTTTTCGTATTCACTTCTGGAGGGAGGAGGGTTCCCATGGGAAGACAAGAATGTCCTCTGCTCCAACAGAGCTGCTTTGGCCAGGAACAGTTTCCTGCCACCCAAACTGTTAACATGTTGAAGGCTATTTCATGTAGTACTTCAGGATCATTTCTGAGCCCTCTTGGTCTCTCCATAGGTTGTGGAGTCTCCTGAGTGTTTGGATCTCGCAGCCCAGAAAGCCAGCCATATCCTGGGCTGCACTAAAAGAAGAGTGGCCAGCAGGAGAAGGGAGGTGATTCTGCCCTTCTTGAGTCCACACCTGGAGCACAGCATCCAGCCCTGAGGTCCGCAGCACAGGAAAGACATGGACCTGTTGGAGTGGGTCCAGAGGAGAGCCACAAAAATTATCTGAGGGCTGGAACACCTCTCCTGTGAGGAAAGGCTAAGAGCATTGGGGTTGTTCAGCCTGGAGAAGGGAAGGCTCCAGGGAGACCTTACTGCAGCCTTTCAATACTTCAAGGAGGCTTATAAGCAAGATGGGGACAGACTTTTTCATAGGGCCTGTACTGGTAGGTTAAGGGGTAATGGTTTTAAACTAAAAGAGGGTAGATTCAGATTAGATAGAAGAAAGAAATTTTTTATGATGAGGGCAGTGAAACACTGGAACAAGTTGCCCAGAGAGGTGTTAGATGCCCCATCCCTGGAAACATTCAAGGTCAGGTTGGACGGGGCTCGGAGCAACCCAATCTTGTTGAAGATGTCCCTGCTCAATGCAGGGGGAGGTGGTCTAGATGACCTTGAAAGGTCTGTTCCAACCCAACCTTTTCCGTGATTCTATGATCTTCAGCCATACACATCTCAGGCAGCTGGAGAACCATTTCATCTCCAGATACAGGTACATAATGGTGCCAGCTGTCATGGAGGACACTATTTCTGCTACACAAAGGTAAAGAGCAACTTCCTTCCTACTGGGGGAAAAATGTGTGCCGGGGAAGACAAACCTTCACGGCAGTGTAACTGGTGGCCAAGGTTTGGAGGGAGGAGGTCTCCTTAGGGTCTGGACTGGATTTGTGTTTGCATACTCTTGGTTCTGTAGTTTTCCGCCTGTGCTGTTGTGGAGGAACCATGTGGTTCACCTCCAGAGACTGGTGCCTTTCTTTGCAGGCCAGCGATGGACTGTGGTACGAGATGAACGAGATGGCTGTGGATGGTTGTGGCATCGACACAGTTCTCGGGCAGCAAACCTATTTACTGTTTTATGTCAGGTGATGACAAGGATTACAATGTGTGCAGAATACATTTCCTTTTCCTGGCTTTGCTATTTTTGTTCTCCTGCTGCACGTTTCTCTTTCTGTCATAGGAGACAATTACTACCTGCGTCCTCCAGTGCTGTTAAATCTGAACTACCCCGAGTCAGTCCTTATTTTCCCTTGCTGGGCTTTGGGTTGCTGCCCTGCTGTAAGCTGCTACTTGTCTGCTACCTGAAGCTGGCTAATGTAGAGAAGAGGAGAAATGGAGGCCATAGGAGGCATAAAGGTGAGGTCTTGGAATACCAGCAATGCTACGTGAGGCATGTGCAAAACTTGCTGCCCTGAGCCACCCCGAGCAGGGTAGGGAGAAAACCAGTCATCCCAAGTGGCCATTGGTAAGACAGACTGACCCAAGCCAGGCAGAGGCAAAACAGCTGCCCTCAGTGGGGTAAGGCCAAAATATTCTGCCTCAAGCTGGGCAGCATCAAGATGCCCTGAGTGGTACAAGGGAACAGGACAGGGGCAAAATTGCATGCCCTGAGCAGGGCAGAGGCAAAAGCAGCCCCCCCTCCATGAGCAGGGAAGCAGCAGAACTCTCATTCCTCACCCTGATGTGTGGTGAGAAAAAGCTGGATTTGGGTAAAATGCCTCTCCTCAGAGGTCATGCTCTTTAATGGGGGAAGTGGAAAAGGCCCCTGGGTGGGATGGGGTGTCTCTGAAGACAGGTTGTTTCCCAGAGTGAAGAACTATGCGAAGCATGAGCCGTGCTGGACACCAGGAGCACCCCCTTGAGGGGCTGCAATGGGAGCCTCAAGGAGGACCTATCTCAGGTGCCCTCATGCTTGTAGAAATTTATTCCCAAGTAAACACGTGGGTTTCAGTAAGATCATTGGCATGAAGAGGGTGTTGCTTGAGATGGTGGGGTGCAGAATCGGGCTTAGGGGCAAGGATCTTCGGTGAATGGCTCTGCCTATGTGACCTCCAGCAAAACACAGACAAAGTGGAGATCACGATCTAAAATTGCCACTTTCAGTGTGAATGAGGAGCAGGGGAACCATGCCGTCTGAAAGAATTACTAACCTGCTGAAAGTCAGTCTGTGGGATTTTTACATCAGGTGATCACTTCACTTTTAAGAATGGAAATATGTGCAGGCTCCCAGCCTCGTTGTCTGAGCTTTAGAAAACTATTTGTTCTGGGTTGAAAGGTCCTTCTTAGGGCAGAAAAATAGTGGGTTGAGGACAAAATGTCTAAGAGTGTTGTGAGAGTCCTTTGACTAATGTGTGACCTCCCACGTCTGCCCCAAGAGCTTTCAGTCCTCTTCCAGATTTGGATGCAGGAGGGAAAGACACTGCAGATCAAGACTATTGAAATGTTAATTAGACTAACTTAATTAGACTCTGCAGAACCATTCTGTTGGTCGTGTTGCCAAGGCTGAGATGTTCAGTGCAAGTGTGCAGCATGCAACCCTGATGCTGTTTCACACCAGCTGCAGAGGTGGACCTTCTCCATCCAAGGACCTATTCCCTTGCTGGCTTTAGAAGTGGCTAGTGGGTGGAAGATGATAGTCTTCTGTGGGTATGAGTGCAATAACATATCACCTTTTGGGCATATTTCTCCCCTTCCAGGAGATACAGCTCTGCCCTGCTTCTGGACTTTCCATCACAGGCATGCAGCACTGTTGCTGGTTTACGTTACGGATTTGTTCGTAACACAGTCCACGTTTCCAACATTTGCCTTTGCAATGCTCCTCCACCTGTACTTCTCGCAGGAAATCATGGCCATGCAATCAGTTTTAACAGCCAGGGCTCCGGGCTGCTGCAAGCATCCCCCAGACCTGCGCAGCAGCCTGCAGCTGGGACGCCTGATCGTTGTCGCCAGATTAATGTCACAGTTACGAGACAAGCAGAGCCTGCAGTATTACAGCTATGGCCACGGTTATACAACGTCCGACGAAGCTCACGAAGGTTTCTGCAGACACAACTGCAGAAGAGGATCCTTGATGAGTGAGAAAAATCACTGGGGAGCATCAGACTGTCCAGTAAATATGTGCAAACACATCCGAGGCTTTCCCCTATCCCCTGCAACATCCTTCCCTGCAATCAGCAGGAGAGTCCTCTCCGGACACCACTTGTGCAAAGTTTTTAAGTCTGACACCAAGTCAGACATCCCTTTCATCCACAGGGGAACTGTTGGGAATGAGATGTAAGAATGAGTTCTAAATCTGGGAAAAAAAAGCATTACGTGACTCAAGATTAAAGAAATAATGAGCTACTTGGCTCTCTCATGTTAAGGCAGAGAGTTTGCTGTTCCTCTGAAGGAAAGTCTTAGTCAAGAGGCTTTGTCCTGGGGTTCAGTACCTGTTTGTCCTGTGATCTCAGCCCCTGCCACACATAGATCCAGGTTGATTAACTTCCACTCAGAATAGACTGAGGTGATTTGCTGTGCAGTCACAGAAGGACATTTAACAGCTGCCAGATAGCTGGAATCAGACCTTCACACATTTTTATTTAGAGAATGGAGAGGTCCAAGAATCAAGGCACCTGTGTGGAATTCACAGAGAAATAGGTCAACAGGGGACAACTTCCATTCCAGTCTTCCAAATCCTTTGTCTGGTCCTTAAAATCTCAAAGATTTTGACACAATTTATAGCCAGCACTAGAATTGACAGTAATTTGTCATAACTTAGTATTAAATAGGAGAGTCTTGGCTATTTCCAGCAAAGTCAGTAATTCTACTGCCATGCAGAGAAGTGAGCACCAGCCACACTGCTATCAGAAACCTCCACAGAAACGACCCAGGGGGACTGTTTTTCACTCTTCTCGTGATTACCATGGTCTTCAAAAGGCAAAGTTTCCAAACTAATTCTGTCTCTCACAATAAAATCCTATCAAACATGTTTGGAGTGTGTTATTACTGTAATGTAATATGTATTGGTACATAATTGTTATGTAAAAATGGCACCGTCTCACTCAAAAAAATCTGTTCCCTGTGTGTATTCAGCTCCAAGTGTGCAGCCCTGGTTAATTAAAATAGTTTGGTTGCTCCCCCGCCCCTTAGCTCTGTAGATGCAGCGCAGCTCACAGTTCATTTTCGCACTTGTTAGCTGAGGTTAACAGTCGGACAGGTCAGGCAGTTGGACTAGATGATCATTGTAGGTCCCTTCCAACTGAACTATCCTATAAATAAAAACGGGTAAATGAAAAGTGCAGAAGTTCCAGGTTTTGGACACAAGGGGTCCGTAGAGGATCACAAAAGCCGCCGAGGTTGAGCAGCAGCTCTAGTAATCCCTGGACTGAACCAGGGCTGCGGTATTTCTTTTTTAATCTTTTAGCGTTCCACGCCGTGCACTTGGACCAAAGATTTCAGTATTGGCAACCAGAACAACAACCCCTTCTCTGCAGGGTCTAATGAAGTCTAATTAATGTTTCAACAGTCGTAATTGCAGTACAACCACTTGACTGCTCCTGGCTACCCCAGCCAGCCAGGTGGGTGTACCCGGTGCATCGCCGTGTGCCTGGGGAACAGCCAAACCCAACCATGCAGCCTTCCTGGGTGGGAGAGGAATGGGTTGGCGGTGTTAGTGCTGGGCTTCGTTTTTCCCATCTTCTGCCAAAACTCTGCTCTGAGCTCCTGACTCATCAGGTACCTCATGGTCAGACACGTTGAGGTGTCTTGGAGCAGGCTATGGGAGATGGCTGCCACCTTTTGGGACAGTCCTGAGTCTTAAACATCATTACTTTCCACGAGGGCCTCCAACGTCTGCTTGCAGACTTACCACTACACATCGCAAAAGATGAAAACGAGGGGAGAACTTCGGCTAAAGGAAACGCAATGGGAAAGAGTCAGCCTGTCTCCGTGCAGAAGGGGGAAAACAGGGAGCACTCTCAGATACCGCTGAGCCTAAGAGATGATGGAAAAATATGTTTACATAAATAGCTCTCTCTGAGTCACTTAAATTGGCTGCCAACTCTGGTTTTACAGCAGTTGGCTAGGTCTCCCACACTAATTCCTCGTGATAGTCCTGTGGAATCTGTATCAGGTTATGGGGGTGATGCTGGGTGATTTAAGAAAGTAATGACTTAAGAGCCAGATGGCGTTAGGGATGTGATCCCGGGGAGACACCCAAACCTATCAGCATTGTCAACTCGCATCCCACCCCCAGTTCTCCTCCATGGCCTCAGGCTGTTTTGGCTGAAGAGCTACAAACATTAAAATTACCAGAGGAGGTCACTGCTGCGCAGCCAGTGAATGATGTCTTCATAGGTGCTGCAGATCCTGTGACACAGGCTTTGGCCAAGGTTATCACACATGTACAGCTTGGTGAGGTAGAGGTACTTGAAGAAAAGTAAAAGGGACCCGTTCAGGATGGAAGCTTTTGGGGCATCAGATGGAAAAGTGGGAGAAAAATGGCCCCAGCTGTGGTGCCACAGGAAATCCAGCAGTTACACATTCCCAAGAATTAAAAAAGCAGGTATGTACTGTGCTATGGACTTCCAGGGTTTTGGAGGCACATATTCTGAGATTTTATACCATAACCCCCACCATTCTATAACTTATTAGAGAGCAACGCAAGCTGGGGGTGGACCCCACAATACGAAGATATCCTGGACCTCTTAAAGTGAATGTACAGCACCCACTGAGACCCTGAACGGCTCCTCTTGCTACATACATGCAAACTGGAATACTTCTTACATACACTCGCAAAATACAGGGTAAATGGCAGATGCGCTTGGAAATGGCACATGGGCCATGCCCACCGATCCCAGTGCTGTATGGACTGGTGCCAGACCATGGCTAGGAAATTGGGCAAAACACAATAGGCAGACAGGGAATGAAGAGGAATGGAGAAGGGAATATTGGGAGCAAATATATGATATTGCTAACTTTGGTCTTATTCCTATAGGACGCATAGCAGCGTGCCAGAAAAGTACCACTCAGTTGGCAACATGGCCAACAATTTAGCAGGGTAAGTGTTGGAGGACATTCTTCTGCCTTGAATGCTGAGTGGTTGGGTAGATGGTTGCAGGAATGGTTGGGACACGCTGGCTCATATGACTAGTGAGAGTAAGCAGCAAGCAGACCATCTCATGAGCACCTGTGGGTTTTGCAATGAAATGAAGACTTGTCTTGTCAAAAGTCATCCACCAGAAGGGAAGAAAAAGCCCACCGAAATACTTGGCAAGTAGACTGCATCATACCCAAGGGGCTGGAAATTCCACCAAGGGGGTGGAAATTTGTTGTGACTGAACAACTTTGCCAACTAGAGCTGGACTACTTCTCTAAATTTATGGAGAAGAATGTCCATTGCACACCTGTATATCGCTATGGAATGCAGAGATTTTTGTTTTGTTTAAAAATATAAATAAAAGTAAAAATAAAATAATAATTTAAAAAAAAAACAAAAACGGGTAACTGCACTTGAGCTGTTGTGGAGGTGTACCAGCAAGGTTTGGCCCCACGTTGGGCATGGAGCTGCAATGGGAGATTTAAGGGGCTGCCCCACACCCCAGGGAGATTCCCTCTTGCCACCAAAAACCTGCACGTACTTTACATCATGGAGAGCAGAGCCGAGCAAAGCGCATGCACTGGATGAGGTGGACAGGAGGAGGGATAGAGGTCCAAGCTGTGCACCCACAAAAGATCCTGGAGGGTGTACAGCCCTTCCCAAGGAAAGATGGCCAGGAGAAGCAGGAATCAGCCTGGTCTGAACCAGAAAAAAGCTCATCAGGTGCCGGTTATGGGTTGAGGTCTTGCATAGAGGTGGAAAGAGGACAAATGTATGTGGTGGAGAGTGCAGCTGTAAGTGGACCGTGCTGGCCTTTGCAATTCACAACTTTATTAAACAAAATTACTGCAAAAGATGAGGGTTCTTAGAAGCAAAGCAGATCCTTTTCTGAGCACTGCTTGGGACATCATTTCTTGGAGGAGCCTTTCTTGGAGGGAAATATAGTGAAGGGACACTGCCTTCATCCAACTCCCCCTCAAGCGATTAAAAAAAATAATAAAATAAATATTGTTATGAATATTTTAATAAATATTTACATTTAAAAAACCCCCATTCCTGATGGTCATAGAGGATACGCAGGTGCTTCGCTTTAAATTCAGGATAGGCTAACGGCTGAGTTGAAAGGAGTTTTTCCGAATCTGAAAACCACTAGCATGACTGTCAAAGCAGGGTTGGTTTCAGCGCAACAAGCAGTCATTGCCCATAAAGTGATCCTAAAGTCCAGAACTGCCAGATCCTTAACATAATTTTAGGATTTTGCAGTAACCTGCTATGATTTTCGAGAAAAAACTCCAGCTTACAGGAAGCATTATGCTATTTTTTCTCTGCCACATTTGAGGAGTGAGGCAGCTGAGGAGAAATACCAATTAATCAAAAATAATCAAGAGAAATGAGATTAAATCACTGGCCCTGACAGTAACCTATATTTTATATTCAGGGAGGGCAAGTACAAAGGAAAAGCCTCCCCATTGCCGAAGCTGGGGATTTGGTGCCTCCCAGCTGCCCGTGTACCCTCTCCTCTCCGGAAACTTCCCACCACCACAGAGGGTTGGGGGGGATGGACCCCCTTTGCTCAGAGCCTGCCTGCCCCAAGGAGGAGAAAAAAAGCAGGATTTCAGGCTCAAGCAGTGGGTTCATGGGAAAATACAGTTTAAAAAAAGGCAAAACAACAGAGGTTTTTATTAAGCTTCAGCATCTCAGCTAGTTTTCCCTCTCCCCTTCCACTTTGCACCAGCGTTGGTAGTACAGGAGACGATTCCTCTGCCGATGGCAGAGCACAGTGTCCCCCAGCATGTTGGTGGTCCCTGGGGAGGGGTGGGCACAGACTCCCCAGGCAGAGCATGGAGGTGCCCCAGGCAGTGGCTCCAGAAGCCCCGTGTCCCAAAACAGAGGTGCAGACTACTCAAAGGGGTACTCGCGCGTGGTAGGGGATCAAGGTTAAGTGCCAAAGCTTGTGGGACCCTGCTGCTCTCCTCCCAGCTGCCAGCAGCCCCCGGTGGGAACGTCAGCAGGGACCAGGTGTCTGGTTGAGCCTGGGTAGGTGTTTGTCCAGCCTCCAAACCCACAAATTCCCCTCCGGAGTCTGGAGAAGGAGAATATTTGCAGCCATTGAAGCCAGTTTTCATGTATGTCACCTCCTGCAACACCCAGAGCCATCCCAATTTGCTCTCTCGCTGTGTCGCTTTACCCTTTTGCACTATCAACAGACCCATGTTCAGCCCTTAACCGTGCAAATCACCTTGCCCATTGCTTTGTCCAGACAGAGCCTGGTCCCAGGTTTGTCCCGTTTTAACTCAAGGCCTGGAGATCCACCTGGCAGCTCCTCCCAGCCCCATCACACCCCAGTTCAGCTGCATGCCTTGAGGTCTTACACTTGTTTCCCCAGCTCCTTAACCCCCCCAGGAGGCTGTTTAGCATCTTCCTTAATTAACAGCAGCCCTTGACAACCTCCTCAAACCTAAGGTGCAGGAAGGAGGTCAAGGTCAGATGCATTTCTGGGTTCCTCTGCTAAGTAGTTTCACTGTCCATCTCTGCCAAGGTTTTGCATCGGCCTTAATGGGATTTCTTTCCTCCTGTTTCTTTCTGTTGTCCTGTGAGGGGCTTCTGCCCTGGGTTTCCCTTGAGCATCTCAGAGCCATGCAACGGTTGCTTGGGTGGACTGTTGTCACCACCACCGGGTCACATGGGTTTGCAAGGGGCCAGCCACCCAGCTGCAGGGCTGGGGTCTCCAGGTGTGGCCTGAGACATTGCTTCTCCTTCCCACTCTTGCAACCCATTTCTAGCCCTTCAAGCCTCGGGCATGAGACAGGGAGCCCAGATCCCCAGGGAGCACCCGCTGAGATACCAGCCCTGGGACGGATGGGAGGTACTGGCTACCGGCACGGGGCCAGTGCATTAGCGGGGGGCATGGGAACCCCATCTCCCCCACCAGCAGCATCCTGTCGCCCCATGTTCCCTGGGCTCTCCCCCATGCCACTGGTAAGGGGGGACTGGGAGCTGCTTGATGCCAGCTCCCCGGTGCTGGGAGCCATCACCCAGGGCAGGGACAGGTATTTCTGCACCTCAATGGCTGGACTTCGGCGGTCGGGGTCCAGTGTCAGCAGGCGCCGGAGCATCTCCAGTGCCCCGGAGCTGAAGCCTTGCCAGGACGCTGGCACCCCCTGCCCGGCCCCGCTGCCCTGCCAGGCGCTGAAGTCCTCAAACTGGGGGTCAGAGCTGGTAGCCACGGCCCAGGGGAAGCAGCCGGTGCAGAGGCAGAAGAGCAGGACAGCGAAGGCCCAGACATCCAGGCTGGAGTCCAGCTCCAGTGTGTCGGAGCCCTGGAGCAGGCAGAGCTCCGGTGGGGCGTAGGGCAGGGTGCCAGACATGGCACCCACTGCCGAGCCCTGCACGCGGGTGAGCCCGAAGTCTCCCAGCTTCACCCGCCGGCACTCGTGGTCGAAGAGCAGCACGTTGTCCAGCTTGACGTCCCGGTGCACCAGAGCCCGGCTGTGCATGAAGTCTAGCGCCTCGGCCAGCTGAGACGCGCAGCGCTTCACCAGCTCCTCTGCCAGGCCCTCCTGCACGCAGGGTGGTACCATCGCCCACCATACAGCCCCTTACCCAAAGGGGCTGCTACAGCACCCAGACCCCTGCCCAGCGCTGCTGTGCTTTGCCCCACAGCAGCCTGTAGCCACATGCCCGCACTGCAAAGGGTCTCCCTGTGCACAGCATGAGTATGCACCTCACTGCAAAGGGTGTCCTCCCGTGCACGGCGTCACTGCACCCCACTGCAAAGGGTCTCCGGCCACGCACAGTGTCACTGCACCCCACTGCAAAAGGTCTGCCCACAAAAAGCACGACCATGCGCCCCACTGCAAAGGGCATCCACATGCACAGTTTCACTGCACCCACTGCAAAGGATCTCCTCCCATGCACAGTTTGGCCATGCACCCCACGGCAAAGGGTCTGCCCACAGGGCCTGAGTGGGTGCTCGCTGCAAAGGGCGTCCCTGCACACAGCATCACTGCATCCACCGCACCCACTGCAGAGTGTCCCCACAAAAAGCATGACCATGCACCCTACTGCAAAGGGTCTCCCCGCACATAGCATCACTGCATCCACTGCAAAGCTGTCCTGGCACCTTCTCCTCTGTCCTCCCACCCCTCCTGGCCTCCACCCCAGCCCCGCAGAACCCCAGGGCAGCACGCACCCCTGGGTTGAGGAGGGCACACAGGTCCCCAGCAGGAGCGAGCTCCTGCCCGAAAGCGAAGTGTGTGGCACTCTCGAAGGCGACGGGCAGGGCGCGCAGGCAGGCAGTGTGGCTGGAGAGGCACAGGGCAATGCAATACTCCCGCAGGAACGCCCACCGCTCCGTCTTCTCCTTCAACATCAGCTTTAGGACCACCGGTGAGCCTGGGAAGTAGGGGAGGGGGAGCCAAAGGGGGTCGTCAGCACCAGCTGGGGCACTGAGGGGGGCAGAGACAGGGTCTGGCATAGAGCGGTTTGGGCAGAGCTGGGGTTTGGCTCGAGTGGGTTGAGCACAGTGGTGGGGCTGTGCACATCTGTGCGCATCTGGGGAGCAGTTTGCCCTAGCCAGCAGCAGGGTGACCCTTCCCACCCCCCCCTCTTCCTAGAGCCCCTTACCACCATCCCGGGGCTCCGTCAGCACCACGCGGCCATAGGTCCCGCTGCCCAGCTCCTCCAGCACAGTGTAGTGCTCCTCCAGCTCCCATTGCGGCACCTCCCGGCCCGTCTGCACCATCAGCCGCTCCAGGAACTCCTCGTTGTCCTCCCCGTCCTCATCCGACTCCTCCATGGGCCCTGGGGAGAACCAAGCCCCCCCGCACTGCTGCAAAGCCCCACTGTCCCCAGCCCCTCGCATGGGGAGATGGCGGCAGCACCAGCTTCATGGCCCCAGGGTATCCAGCTGGGACAGCCCAGTGCAGCCCAGTCTAGCCCAGTCCAGTCCAGTTTAGCCTGGATCAACCTGGTCTGAAGCATCCTGGTCTAGCCCAGTTCAGTCCAGTCCAACCCACCCAAGTTCAATCCAGTCCATCCCAGCCCAGCCTAGGGGAGCCCTGAAAAGCCTGGTCCAGTCTTCTATAATCCAGCCCAGTCCAGCCCAGTTTAGCCCAGTCCAGTCCAGTGCAGCCCAGATCAGCCCAGTACAGCTCCGTCTCACCCCAGCAGCTCTCCGCATGGTGTTCCTGGCCAGGATCAAGCCCTGACCCTCTTCCTGAGGCACTGTGTACAGATGGGGGTCCCGGCTGGTGGGAAGGTGCAGCCCCATGCCAAGAGGTGATGGGGCCCCCCACATGCCCCTGTCCAGCGGGGCCAAGCACCCCCAACGGGGGCCATGGGGAGCTGGGACACTCACTCCATTGAGCCCCCATGTCCTCACGTGGGAGGGCAGTTCAGTCCCACATCACACCCCAGAGTAGGAGTGAGCCCTACAACCTCCCAGAGGAGGGACAGGCAGCTGTGTGTCGCACCTCACATCACCCCACGACAGCAGTCAGGGCTCCCTCTCTCCACCCTACCCCCCCCCCATTGCAAGGGGTCAGGGCTGGCCCTCTCCTACCCCACCTCCCCCATCACAAGGGGTACAGGCTGGCTCTGTCCCTTCGCACCCCTTCCCCTTTGCCGGGGGTCAGGGCTCACCCTCTCCCCACATCCTCCCACGGCAGGGGGGATGAACTGGCTCTGTTCCTCCCTGCATCCCCCCATTGCAAAGAGCCAGACTCCTCTCTCCTCCATCCCCAGCCCTGAAGCAGGACCCTGGACCCTTCTCCCATCCCACCACCCGCAGCCACCTCCACCGTTACAGCCGCAGTGAGGTCACGGCCACCACCAGCACCTCCAGGTGTGCAGGGCTTGGACAACCAACCTGTCTCCCCCCCCGCCCCCCTCTTCCATGGGGCTGAGCCAAGAGGGCCATGCAAGCAAGCCAGAAGCAAAAGGCAGGGTCGAGTGTCCCTCAGGGTTGCATGGGGACAGCCGAGCAGCCC
>JAVJGG010000067.1:125461-148055 GCA_035590195.1 Aviceda cuculoides | reverse complement strand
CTTTTTCCCCCCATTGTTGCCCCCAATTGCTCACAGCCCCCAGGACTGGGACCGGACGTTGCCACCCTGGAGCCACCAACGTGTCATGACCCCTCCTGGTGCAGGTGGGTGACGGGGGTGGGGGCTGCTTGAAGGGGGGTGGCATGTCTCTGGGGACCTGGTGGCCCACATGTCCCTGTGCCTGGAGTGCCACATATTCCCCTGGGGGGCTGGAGCTGGGCATGGGGCAGGGGGCCCTCCTGTGTGTGCTGGCCTGGGCCACCAGTACAGGGGGGCTGCCCCACACCTGCCTGCCCCACATCTCCCCCTTTGCTCCTGCACCCCCTCCCTGCCTCACATCTCCCCTGTTGCTCTTGCACCTCTCCCTTCCCCACATCTCCTCTATGCTCCCCCTTCTTGCCCCACATCTCCTGTTGCTGCATGGCCATGTGCACCTTCTCTATCCTTATATTACCCATCTTCATATAGTCCTTATATCATCTGCCTTTATATTGTCTGTCCTCATATTGTCCATTTGCATGCCCCCCCTGGCTTTGATAGTGGCAAGTATCCCCAGCTATGCCCTATAGATCCCTGAAAAGCTCCCCAGCCCTGCCCTATAGCCTGTGGTGTCCCCAGCTGTGCCCTGCAGATCCCTGAAAAGCCCCTCCCCACCCCAGCAGCCTGGATCTCTTCCTGCTTCTTCCCAGCAGCCAGGATCTCATCCCAGCAGAAGAGGAGCCCAGGTAGACAGCAAGGTCCTTCACCTGGCCAGACCTCAGGATCAGAACATGCTTCTGCCCACCTTCTCTACACGCATGGAACATGCCAGGTGTCCCTGTCCTCCAGCCATTTCCATCTGTGCTCTTGGGGACCTCATGCAAACACCTGCCCCAACTGTGATGCTGGAGGTGATGCTGGAGGTGCTCCAACACAAGTCTCCCTGCCCATGTACACATGGCATTGGCTGTACCAGCTGATTCAGTGGGCCATCTGAAATGCTTGCTCTTCCATGACTCCCTGTGCCACCTCCCCTGGAGCAAGCTTCCCTGAGCAACAGAGGCATCCAACAAGCCCTTTCCTTTCCCCACGATGTGTTCCCTGCCTCCAACAGTGGCTACTGCTCTTGATGCAACGTTTGCAAGAGGATGCTCACCTAAAATTGGCGTGCTGTGCGGAGGGGCAGTGCAGGAAGTGGTTTGAAACCCAGGCAAAGTGGGTACAGCAAGTTACGGCTTCATTTCTTCATACCTTGGTGACCATTTCTACCTTATTCAACCTTATTTTATTTTATTTAAACATCAAATGTTTAAATGGAAAAAAATAATTGGCAAAAGGAGCTTGCTTTGCCTTCTACCCTCCATACGAAGGTCTCTCCAGACATTTGCCATGAGGCAAGCATTTCTGCGGGTGGTTGATACCAAGCAGCCACACCAATCTCCATTGGCTGGCTGTGGGCTCCAGCTCACCTTCAGCGAAGCCCGAAACTGAATTCGTAGCTTAGTCAGAACTTTGTTGCAGTGAACCCAAGGTTTGTTCCTGAGGTTTAATCCTAAAAGGAATGCCAAATCGATGCCTGCCCCAGCTGTTTTTGACGGATGAGATGATTGAAGTCCTTGGGTCAACCATGGAGACCCTATCCCAGACCTGGGTGAGCTGAAGGGGAGGGAAGAATCATGACAAAGATGGCAGCTTAAGCCAAGCAAGAAAGGAGAATAAGAGCTAGGCAGGAGGACATGGTGTCTGGTGTCCTCTGCTTGGCAATTAATAAGTGGGAGATCCTTGGCTGACCTGCTGCCAGTTGTGGTCCCACGGGCATGTCTGCAGCCTCACCGCCCACATTTGCCTGTGGGAATGGAGGAAAGGACCTCTTGCACATGGCCTCAGCAGGTTTGGGCTGAATTCCTGCTTCAGATCTGAATGAGATAGTAGCTGAAAGTGGAAGAGGCTGCTCTCCTTCCCTGCCAAGAGCACCTGCTGCCTGTCCCAAGCTTCTGAGTTGCTCCTGAAGAGTTGCCATGCTGGTGCCCACACCTCATCTGCTGGTCTCAGCCCCTTCAGTGGGCATACCGGAGTCTGCTCCCCATCAAGGCGATGGGCCATTTGATGCTCATCCATTTTCTTGTCTGTCGGCTATGGTGTCTGCATTGCGTAGGAGCAGACACACTCAGTGGGGCGAAGCTAAGACACTACAACCAAGCCCTGCAACTACCCCAGCCCTCCCTGTCCCCCTTCCGATGTCCTCTTGCATGGTGGACCCGTGGGATGTCACCCACAGCAGCTGTGGCCAGAGGATGCTTGCTGGTCACCAAGGATCAAGCTGAAAGTAGAAGATTCGGTTCCCCTTCATCCACTGGACTCCATGTGATGCAAGAGCCACTGGGGAGCTGAGGGACGGAGTGTGGAAAGCGTCTTCTCCCAGCTGCCTTCATCAGGTCTTCAGCATATTTCTTCTCCAGCTGGTGATGGTGGACCTGATCTCAGTCCCTGCCAAGTCTACCTCTTCCTACACCCCTGCCAGGCTGGGAGCAGCTTCTCCAAAAGTCCTTTGCTGTCCACTGGGCACCCTATGGGCAACAGACTATCCATCCATGCTGGGTTTGGGGCTGCAGAGATCCTCCTCATCCTAGTAGGGCTGTACAGTGAGTGCTCTTGTGTTTCCCTCCACATCCCCTCCCCCCTGGTGCTGGCTGCACGCTGCATTTTGGGATGTGGCATGGCAGAGTGCTGCTGCTCCTCTTCGTTTCTGGGCGGTTTGATTGTGGTTGCCGCAAATTTGTAAGGTGCATGCTTAGAGCAACACCCGTGGTTTCATGGTTAAGGTGCATGTGTAGACCAACACCCATGGTTTCATGGTTTCTTAAATTGCATGCTTAGAGCAACACCCATGGTTTCATGGCTTCATAAGGTATGCATGTAGAGCAACAGGTGCTTCTGCAAGTAGGGTAGATGCAGACCTGCCAGGCCCAGCTGCAATGGGCAGCTCTTCTCCAGCTGATGGCTGCAAAAGACTTGAGGCTCCCTCAAAAGTGCCAGTATCTTCTAGAAGGTGCATGCCATGAAGAGAAGAGAAATTTTTATGGTGGTAGCTTCGCACAGCACATTAGGAATAAGCAGTGAAAAGTGGGAAAGGTGTAGAAACCAAGTGCACTGAGTGTGTTGCTGCCATTTCAGTAGCACTGACAATGGGCTATGGAGCTTGAATGGCCAAAAAATGAGGAGGAATGGGATTTACCTGCCCTGTGATGGGGAAGGCAATATCACAGTATTGATATGCTTGGGTCAGGCTGCTCTGAAGAAGCAGGATGTGTGCTTGCAGAAAGTAAGAGAGCCCTTTGCTCAGCTCCATTCCCTACCCTGGGGTCAAGGCTGTTCATCCAGCAAAGCCAGGTTAGAGCTGTGGGTGCAGAGTCCCTGGCACCTTGTGCTCTGGCTGCACAGTCTTGCTCAAAATCACTCCCACAGAAAGCCTGCGACTCAGTTACCCGTGCTGGTGTTGTGCTTAGGGAGTTCATCCTGAAACCTGTGCAGAGTCAAGCACTTAAAAAGCAATTAGCAAAACATCTTAATGTATTTTGGCCTTCATGGTTTTGAGGGACACTATTCTCAGCTAGAAAAGCCTGGAGGTTGCTCAAGGGCCAGCTGCCATGTGTCCCCCTGAAAATAATGATAATAAAATTATGATTGTTCATGTCTTTCTCTCTCTCTCGCTGGTTCTTCCCCATTCCTTTTGGCCAACAAGTGTCAAGATGCTTTCCCAGCTGCTCTCTGGCCTCTTGCATGATTTCCCATTAACATCTCCTTCCCTTTGCTCTCCATTGTCATCAGCGTCAGCTGCTGCCAACGTAAGGCTGGTGAATGGCCCTGACTCCTGCACGGGCCGGCTGGAGGTGTTTTACAATGGTACCTGGGGGACGGTGTGCAATGACCACTGGGACCTCAATGGCGCCCGCATGGTCTGCCGGCAGCTGGGCGGCGGGATGGTGCTGTCGGCTGTTGGCGGGGCTCGCTACGGGCAAGGAGCAGACCCCATCTGGGTGGACAACGTACAGTGCACTGGGCCGGAGGCTGCCCTTTCCAAGTGCCAGGCATGGCCCTGGGGAGCCCACAGCTATGGACACAGGAAAGACGCCAGCATTGTGTGCTCAGGTGAGGAGCACGCACGCACCATGGCTTGCATCAGCTGCTGTGGACAGCCAAAGAGTTAAACAGCAGGCAGGACAACTGTTGTGCCTCTTGCTATTGATTGGTTGCCCCTTCTTTTTGACTGGTAGCCACTCCTTGTTGAGTGGTTGCCCCTTGCTGTTGAGTGTTTTCCCCTTGCTGTTGACTGGTGGCCAATTCTTGTTGACTGGTCGTCCCTTCTTGTTGGCTGGTTGCCCCTTCTTGATGAGTGGTAGCTACTTCTTGTCGACTGGTTGCCCCTTGTTGTTGACTGGGTGTCCTCTGATTGTACAGTGCGTGTAGGCACCCAGCTCACAGAGAGACATGTAATTATGGCCACTGGCAGGTAGGACCCTTAATTTTGAGCTGGATCTGGTGCCTACAGGTAGGCAGAATTACTCCCTCCCTACCTAATTTTGTGAAGAATTAGCTTCTTCACACCATTGCTCCAGGCAATTTCCAAATGCTGGTCTTGCCTTCCAAAGCTCTCCACATCTTCTGGCACTGAGGCTGCAGATCCCTGGCCGTTTCTCAGACCACCTGCCTCTTGGCTTCAGGGGGACGAACCCCTTCATGGGCACAGCCTGTCAGATGCCATCTGGGCTTGCTGGGCAGGAGACCCTGCTCCTAAGCATTGCTGGCAATGGCATGCCCAGCAAATTCTCTGACTGTTTGCTCCCCGGGGGTGTTTGCAGGGGCACCCGTTCCAGATTCGACCCATACCAGGCTGGTGAACGGCTCAAGTTTATGCTCTGGCAGAGTCGAAGTCTTCCACAGTGGTGAATGGGGTACCGTGTGCGACAGCAGCTGGAGCCTGGTGGATGCCAAAGTGGTGTGCAGGGAGGTGGGCTGTGGCCAAGCACTGTCAGCTCTGTCCAGGGCTGCCTTCAGGCAAGGGTTGGGGCCCATCTGGCTGGACAAAGTGACCTGTGCTGGGACGGAGGCTGCCCTTTCTCTGTGCCGGGCCAGGTCCTGGGGAAGCCATAACTGCAGCCATGGAGAGGATGCTGGCGTTGAATGCACAGGTATCTCTTCACTGCTGCCCCACCAGGGCTGGCACCCAGGCTGTCATAGGTTTTTGGGGGTTTGGGGTTTGTTTTTTGAGTTTTTTTTTTTCTTGAGGGAGGGGTGGAGAAAAGAGCAGAAGACCTTTGAAATGGTTCTGGATGTAGATGTCCCCATTGCAGCCCTGCCAACAGATGCAGGAAGAATCCCATGATGGGTGGCTGTGTGATGGGGAAGGGAAGAGGGAGCTTCAGAGGGGACGTCCATCCAGATGTCACCTGCCAGGGAGGTTGATGAGTTTGGAGAGGTGGTGAGCACCTGAGGGGAGCCTGCTCTTGTTATTTTGGGTGGGCAACCTCCTCACCCTCCAGCTATGAGGTTCTGGGGTGATTGAAGGACCGGTCAGCTCCAGCCCTGCCACCTCCTGGGACATCCAGATGTTTTTGGCACTTGTCTCTTTTCAGAACCAACTCGGGTCCGGCTGGTGAATGGCTCCAGCCACTGCTCAGGGCGAGTTGAGGTCCACCACAACCAGCGGTGGGGGACAGTGTGCGATGACAACTGGGACCTGAATGATGCTGAGGTGGTATGCCGGCAGCTGGGCTGTGGGCTGGCCATGTCAGCCCCTGGCAGGGCTCCGTTTGGGCAAGGACACATCCCATTTGGCTGGCTGAGGTGAACTGCCCTGGGATGGAAGGTGCCATCACTGAATGCAGCTTCAGGCCCTGGGGAGCTCATAACTGTGACCACAGTGAAGATGCGGGTGTCATATGCTCAGGTAAGCCTGGTCCAGGTCATGGCTTGAGGGAGAAGTTTTTCTGTAGGTACACTTGCATCTAATTTCAGTTTGCTTCCCTCCGTGTGCATTGTTTTCCTTTGGGTATAATGCCATTGCAAGCAACAGTCAAAAATAGGAGGTGAGAGAGCTCTGCTTCTGTAGGCATCATATCAATAGACTATCTGGATGCATTCCTGCCCATTTGTGGTAGCCCTCTATCTGACACCTTAAAATGTCAGTTCTCAAGTGGCTTGCCACATCCATCCTGCACACCTGCTCTGGATGTTGAAGTGCATGTGGTCGGAGGAGGCATTTGGGCATCAGTGTTTGCCATGTGTGGCTGGAGGCTTCTCCATCTTTATGTCTCAAGCTACTGGATCTCTAGAGGTAGTCCAAGATGGAAAAATATCCTCCACATTCCTGCAGCTTGCAGTGGGATGCCAGCCCTGTCTTCCCTGAAGACAAAACCATGTGAGTTCAGGGAATATTTGCAAGGAGCTGCAGTAGAGCAGAGCAAACAGAGAAGCACCATGGAAAGACTCTCCTCCTTGACAGAGCCAAGCCAGTCTAGCCTTCATTTGACTAGAGTAAATAAACACAGGTTTTTAAAGTCTTTCCTCTTTAGATGTGTTCTCCAAGGGAGATGTAGTCACCCTAGGAGACCTCCAAAGCACGGATGTCCAAGAGTCTTCTTGGCATTGCCCAAGGGAAACGCTCTCTGTGAGGCATCTCACAGTGTTATCTTCTCCTAAATACAATCAGGTCTTTCTGTTGCTTCCTACTGAAGATGCTGATGTGGATGTGGGAAGCACAATTACGCACTCCTACCTTGTACGATTGCATGTCATCACCAACACCAGCAGGGTGTCTACTTCAGAGGGCTGAGGTGTACCATGCCCCCGTTTATTCATTTGTCTCATTCCCCCTTTTAGACCCCACGGAGCTACAGCTGGTGAACAGCCCGAATCGCTGCACTGGGTGCCTCAAGGTGCTTCATGACCAGCAGTGGGGGTCCGTGTGTGACAACGACTGGGACATGGAGGATGCCAAAGTGGTGTGCCAGCAGCTGGGCCGTGGCGCTCCAATCTCTGCTCCAGGCTGGGCTAGGTTTGGCAGGGGCTATGACCCCATCTGGTTGGAGACGGTCAGCTGCCAGGGGATGGAGGCTGCCCTTACCAAGTGCAGAACCCAGGTGTGGGGCACCCACAGCTGCCACCATGGGGAAGACACCAGCGTGATGTGCTCAGGTGACCCCCTGACCGCATTCCTGCCGCATGTCTGTAGGAAGAGCTGTGCCACCACCGAGCCATACCTCCCTTTCCTCCAGAGGACAAGGGATTGATAATTCCCTTGATATTAGTGATAATCATGATAATAATGGTAATAAGGGCAAGGGGTGCAAGGGGGATCCCATCACTGCTGCTTTTCCCATGTTCCCTGGCTCATTTTCAGCCAAAGTGGACAAATACAGCATCTCCATGGTGTGAATGACCATGCTGGGTCCCACAGGAGTCCCTGTTTCATGAAGGTGTCACGCCAGGGAGCCGAGAGTAGGGGGGGGCCACAGTCCTGTGTAAGATCCCATGTCCAGGACCACTTCCACCAGCCCTTCCTGAAGGGTTGTTGGTTGTCCTTCTTCATTCCAGACCCGATGGCACTTCAGTTGGTAGATGGCCCACACCGCTGCGCTGGGAGGGTTGAGGTCCTTCATCAGCAGCAGTGGGGGACAGTGTGTGGCGATGGCTGGGACCTGCAGGATGCCGAGGTGGTGTGCTGGCAGCTGGGCTGTGGAGCGGCAGTGGGAGCCCTGGGCTTCGCTCACTTTGGCTGGGAACGTGATCCCATCTGGGTGGATGAAGTGAACTGCACAGGGACCGAGTCCGCCCGCTCCGAATGCAGGGCCAAGCTGAAAGGAGTTCACAAGTGCCACCACGGAGAAGACACTGGGGTGGTGTGCTCAGGTAGTTGCTGTTCCTCTGCTGACGAGCTCCTGGGTGGGTACCAACACTGCAGGAGCTCCAGGACCGGTTTTCCTTGCTTATCTCTGATGACGTTCTTTCCACATGGAAATCCTCAAGTCTCTGAGTCAAGACAAATGCTGAACATGTGGGGATTCATCCTTCAGCTCACATCCAACACTTGCTTTCTCCATCACTAGGTCTACCACCACAAAGTGACACCTCTCTATCTTCCCATTTCAGACCCTACTGAGGTCCGGCTGGTGAATGACTCAAATTGCTGCTCTGGGAGAATTGAGGTGCTGCACAGCCAGCGATGGGGAAGCGTGTGTGACGACAGCTGGGACCTGGATGATGCAGAAGTAGTGTGCCGGCAGCTGGGCTGTGGGACGGCTGTAGCCGCTCCACCTAGAGCTCAGTTTGGGATGGGGCACGAACCCATCTGGCTGGACGATGTGAACTGCACCGGCACTGAGGCTGCCCTCTCTGAGTGCAGGGCCAGACTGTGGGGAGAGAGTGACTGCAACCACTGAGAAGATGCCAGCATGGTGTGCCTGGGTAAGCCACCCCATACCCCATACCCCATCGTGGTGCAGCTCTGGAAGGAGCAAAATGGGCACATGGATAACTCAGTGGAGAAACACCTCCACTCTGCTCACTTTAAGCTTCTTGCCTCTGTATAGGAACCAATTTTAGGTTGTCCGAGAGCAGCAGCTCCCCTTGGCCACCCTGAGGACTTACTGCCAGAAGAACAAGTGTCCGTCCCCAACCACTACCTTGCTCTCCCCTATAATGGCTTAACTGGTTCCTTGACTCTGCTATGAGCATCCTTTCCTTTTTCATATGTGCATGGTGCTAATGTGGCATGCGTTGTCACCGTACCGTAAAGTCCATTGAACCTCCCCTCTACCTTGGGTTCATCTTGTCTGGTTGGACCACCAGGATACCAGCATCTTGTGCCACTTGTGATGTGCTGGCCTCCTGCCACCACTCCAGATGGAGGTGGGTCTTCCATTCAGCCCTGTGTCACGGCTGCCCCCTCCTCATGGGTTTCTTGGGTGCCTGAGGGCACATAAAATGGGATGAGATGCCTATGTTTATGCCAGTGACAGTCTCCACATTACCTTGCAGGTGGCCACCATTTGAGGACCCATATTCCAATGCATGGGCAAGAAACATATGTGTTTGACCTCCACATGTCTTTCATAATTCCAGGACTAGCTCAGCTCCGGCTGGTGAATGGCTCCAGCCGCTGCTCCGGGAGGGTCGAGGTGCTTCATAACCAGCAGTGGGGGACAGTGTGTGACAACAGCTGGGACCTAAACGATGCCGAGGTGGTGTGCCAGCAGATGGGCTGCGGAGTGGCCATGTCAGCTCCAGGCTCAGCACATTTTGGGCCAGAGTCCAACCATCTGGCTGGGTGAAGTTGAGTGCACAGGGGCAGAAGTTACCATCTCTGAATGCAGGTCCAGGATGGGGGAACCCATTAATTGCCACCATGGGGAAGATGCTGGTGTTGTGTGCTCAGGTAATTTTTTTTTTTTTTTTCGTTCAAAAGACATTATTCAGGGGAGTGTTGGGCTGTGTGGCTGGAAAGGTGGAGGGTGACTTTGCTGGTGGCATGGTCTCCTCTGAGCCTGGGTAGCACCAAACCCCAAAGAAGAGCTCAGGTCACTCTTCTGCAGAGGTCTGACTGCTTTGTTCAGTGACTGGTCTTGCTGATGAAACCCTGGGGTGTGGAGGACCCAAGCAACCTGAGAAATGCTAAGCAGAGGAATCTGAGCAAAGCAATGAGAGATGCACAATCAAGTCTTCAAAGGGGCGGGAAGAAAGAGGCTTTACTTAGGGACCTAGAGGGTGAGATGTAGAATTTGTTGCAATCCAGAAAACCACCAAAAGCTGATGGACTAAGAGCAGGGTAGGAAAAAGGGACCCATCATACAAAGATGCCAGTGGTCAGGAAGGGAAGAGTTTTACAAATTCCACTGCTTTTGTCCTTTTCCAGCAAACATGTCTGAATTTTCTCTATTTCAGCAGTTTTCGTACTTTAGCTGACGTTAATTAGAACCTAGCTTTAAATATCCAATGTCCGTCCGGTGTTGGACAATGTGCATTAGCCACTATGAGCAGTGCCGATGTGGAAGAAGACCTCCAAAAAGGGTGTCTGCCTCGTCCCATTTCAGACCCTGTGGCACTGTGGCTGGTGAACAGCTCAAGCCTCTGTGTGGGGAGAGTTGAAGTGCTCCACTAGCATCAGTGCGGGACTGTGTGCGATGACAGCTGGGATGAAGAGGATGCCGCGGTCGTGTGCTGGCAGCTGGGCTGCAGAAAGGTGGTCTCGGCCCCTGGTGCAGCTCAGTTTGGGCAAAGGCACAGTGCCATCTGTCTGGATGACGTGAACTGCACAGGGAAGGAGGACACCCTCTCGGAGTGCCTAGCCAGGCCATGGGGGACACACAACTGTGACCATGGGGAAGATGCCGGTGTGGTGTGCTCAGGTAAAGTGGCCACTATTGGTTTGGAAAAGGGTCTGTGCATGCCCCAACCCTGGAAGAAATCAAGGTCAGGTTGGATGGGGCTCTGAGCAACCTGATCTAGTTGAAGATGTCCCTGCTCATTGCAAGGGGTTGGGCTAGATGACCTAGGGTCTAGAGAACAAGACTTATGAGGAGCGGCTGAGGCAACTGGGGTTGTTTAGCCTGGAGAAGAGGAGGCTGAGGGGAGACCTTATCACTCTCTACAACTACCTGAAAGGAGGCTGTAACGAGGTGTTTGTTGGTCTCTTCTTCCAAGTAACAAGTGATGGGACAAGAGGAAATGGCCTCAAGTTGCGCCAGGGGAGGTTTAGATTGGATATCAGGAAAAATTTCTTCACTGAGAGGGTTGTCAAGCATTGGAACAGGCTGCCCAGGGAAGTGGTTGAGTCACCATCCTTGGAGGTATTTAAAAGATGTGGTGCTTAGGGACATGGTTTAGTGGTGGCCTTGGCAGTGTTAGGTAATGGTTGGATTCTATGATCTTAACGGTCTTTTCCAACCTAAATGATTCCATGACCTTTAAAGGTCCCTTCCAACCCAAACTATTCTATGCTGGTGTGATCTCCTTGCTCAAGCTCAGAGGGTGCACACCTACGAGTGGCTCAGGAGGCAGAGACAAGGATGTGCACACTGGGGAGTGAAGATGGGCTTTCATTCAGCCCAAGCTGGGTCCTGTGTTTGTAGACTCCACTGGAATCATCTTGAGCACCACGGCCAACAATGTCATCTCAGGATGGACGTTCCTGAGTATGCGCTCAGCACAAGTTGGAGGGGAATGATCATGACCGTGGGAAATATTACAATAAAAACCTTTCAGGAGGAAAAGCTATAGCATGGGGAGTATCCTCATGGGTGAGCTGGGAGGATGAGGGCCATGGTTAGTGTTGGAAAGACTTGTCCCAGCATCCAGCCTTGCCCTTCTTTTCCCACCTAACTTCGGACAAACCTCAAAGCTTCTGTGGTCCCCTCAAGGCCAGTGGGAACATGGAGGTTTCTCCATGTCCTTCTAAGAAGGATGTCTTCATCCAGTGAGTTATCGAGGACTGAATGTACTTGCTTAAGGAGCCACCTGGACTCAAATGTAGTCTCCTTGGGGAGAGTACCACATGGGTGGTAAATCCCACATGGGTGGTAAATCCCACAGGCATCTCTGTCTTAACTGGTCACCCAGGCTTCTTTGAGGAGAGAAATGGGTAACCATGGGATGTGGTTTGCAGAAGGGACCATTCTGCAATCGTCCAGCCCTGGTAGGGCCCATCAGGAGTAAGCTGCTCTGCAGATTGCCCTGCTTGCAGCAGTCAGAGTGGTGGCACATTGAATGGCCTTGGCTTCCCCAGCGGTTCACCCTGGAAGCATGGACAGTCATGATACACCAGATGATGCATGGATGCGGGCATTGAATGGCCATGACCAGTGCAAAGGTGCTACAGCACTGAGGGGACCGTGCCTGATGGTGACAGGGTCTTAGCAGCTTTATTTATATCTCCTTTTCTGAATCATATGATCACAAAAAAGTGTAGACTGGAAGGATCTCTGGAGAGCTCTTGTCTTATTTTCCACTCTCTATTAGACCAACTAGACCATGTTGTTCATGGCCTTGACCAGTGAAGATGTGAAAGTCCCCAAGGATAGAGATCCGAATGCCCTCCTCATCTCTGTTACAATATTTAACCAGCCTCATAGGGGAAAAGAGTATTTTCTGCTGCCTAATGGGAATTTGCCATGGCACACACTGTGCCCATTTCCTCATGTCCTCATTATGTCTGTTTATCTCCTGAATTAGCTCTGGATGAAGAGATGTTTGCTTTCTCTCTACAGGCTATGTTATCATCACACCTCCGCAGCCTCTGCCGCTGCTCCCATTGCTGGGCTTGATTGTCCTTTCAGTCTTGATGCTGGTCTGCAGGGCTCTTCTGTACCAGAGGAGGAGGTGGCGAATGCAAAACAGGTCTTTTAATTTCCCCCAAGGTGAGCTCCGTTGTGTGTGAAGAGGGCAACGGAGTTTGCAGGAGTAGTGTGTGTTGGAAACGAGTTTTATTCAAAACATTGATGTCAGCAGAGTTGGGACAGAAGGTTTTTTTTTTTCCCGTGGCTTGTGTTGAAAGGAACTTCCTTTTCTGGTTTGACCTCTTCTCTCCCCATCCTTTTCCCCTTTCTCTTTCTTTCCACTCTTCCCCTTTCGCTTTGAGACCATCTTCCCTGCTGGGTTACAGACACGCTGTGAAGTGGGACAGCCCTTGAAGCCTCCTCTAACACTGCCTGCGCTTCCCTCTGCTGCCTGTGCTGCCTGTACATCAGACAGAGCTCTGAGCAGAGAACAGCTCTATGGATTCTTAGCTCCCTGTTGGCAAGGGGTGTTCCACCTTTAGCCCAAGGTGTGAGAAAAGACCAGGAATTTTGTCTGTTCCTGAAGTTTCAGGGGTGCGGTTGAGTGGTTGGGATTGCCTGTGTCAAACATCTCCATGTTGTCTTGTTGAACATCCATCATGTTGATGAAAAGTACTGTGTGTGGACCACATGGTGGATCAAGGGTGGTTTCTGCAAAGCAGGCTTCATGTCTGAGTGCTGGCAGGGATGATGGTTGTATGCCCTGTGCTGCCACTGTTGTTGGCCAAGCCAAAGTGATTTGTGCTGTCTCCAATGGAGCGAGCATCCTCAGTCTTGTTAAAAAGGGGAAAATTCACGCTGTGTGGAGCAAACCGTCAACTGAATCACCGAGCTCTGCAGGTGTTGTGCGCGTGGAGGAGCTGGTTGTCTCTGACGCGTACTTCTTGATGCCAGCAGAAGAGCAAGCAGCAGCCAAGGTGGCTTCTGCTGGGGATGCTGACAACAAGAGAGCTCAGCACAGCCTGTGACCAGCCCAGACCTAAAACTCCAGTGATGCAGCTCCGTCCCAGCACACAGCTCTTTCACCAAGGGCCCAGGAGCACCTCGTCTCTACAGAGCTAGGTCACTACATCCACCACCCATCTCCATGCCCACCTTGGTCAGTTAACCCGAGCAATACAAGGCATGACACATACTGTGTGGCACCAACGGTCTGCACGCAGAAGACATTTGATGCATAGAAATTAAAAAAAAATTTTTTTTTCAAATTTCTCTTTCAAAAATATTTTTGGTGCATTTTTGAAAATAAAAACGTTCTGTAAGACTTGAGCAGTGTTTTAATCTTGGAGGTTTTTTTTCTTCTTTTTTTTATAGCCAGTCAGTGGAGGCTGCAAAGTTTACCCCAAAGTATATGCCAGGGGCTTGTTTCCCTACAGTGGTTAAGTTGAATAGTTTTGCAAACTGCACCTGAAAGCTCAGTTTAGGCCTCACACAGATATTTATAGAACCATCCGAGATGCCCTAGTTTTTAGGACATTGATAGGGGACTGGCAAATATAACAAAGGACCTACAGCTCAATAGATGCATTTGTATGGCGGCTAGTAGATTTCGCTGATCTCTTCCATCTGGTGTATTCCCAAACACGCTCCTGTGCCTTGTGTCCTTGGACATCAGACTCCTGTGTCTTCTCAGAGGACAGAGGCTTCTTGTGAAGGGCTTGGAGGGCATGGAGGTGCGAGTCAGCCATGCAGAGGGATGCTGGCAGGAGGTTTAAGAAGTTCTGGTCATAAAAATAAGCACTGGTTACCACTGTGGCTCATGCCAACCCAAGTGGTATGGGACTATGAGCAGCTGAGCAGCCCCCTGTGTTGACAGGACGGTCCTGCTCATGAAGGACCAGGAAAATAGAAAGGTAGTTGACCAGAGGGAAACAGACTGAGCAATGTGATAAATATGGTGGCTGTGGTGGGGGAAAAGCATGAACATCTGCAAGGCAGAGGGAAGAGAGGAAACGGGGGATGCACGCTGGGTCACAGGGGCTTAGAAGATGAAGGTTTGGAGTGCCCTGAGAGGATTGACCAAGCTGGACAACAGAAGATGGCTTGCACAATGTGTGGAAAGCATCTGCCAAGGGAAATGAGGAGTTCACAAAGAGCCCAAAGGGGCCAAAAGCTTGGAGAACTAATGAGTAAAAGCTAATCCTACAGTATGCAAGACAATTGCAAAGGAGGACCAGACAAGACTATGGCCAAGTCCATGACCGTAGTATGTATGGAGGAGTGTTTAAGGCTTGTGGAAGTATTCTCTGAGTAGTAACTCTTTGTGTTAAACTTGTAGTAAGCCGTGCATGAACATTTCGTAGTCCAGTTGATGGTGATGTTGGGAATTTTCATTTAATACCCGCATGGATGTGGGTTGGTCCTGGGCTCTATTGCACTAAAAAGGAGTTGCCTGGGGCACACACTCCTTAGTTTCTGCCACTTTTCCAGGTCCTATGGTTACTTTTCTGCTGTTCCCTCAGTCTGAAGGTCAACGGCACCGGTCTTCCTCATGCAAGGGGGCTTGGCAGTGGGTTATCAGGGATCCAAGCTTTTTCCTGGGAAGAGTGTGATGTTGATGGGATTTCTTCATCCTCCTCACCTTCTATTTTCGGATTCACATGTTTTCTGACATACCTTTTACCACTTTGTTCTTCCCTTATCTGCCCGCAAATCAATATTGCACCCAAACCAACTATATATGGGGCTTTTTCTCTGTGTTGGGTGCTGTTTCTTTGTTAATTCTAAAACTGTTTTTGTCCAGATACAGGCCTGCAAGCTGACGATCGGTGAGCTGCTATAGCCTTGGGCTTTCCAGTGTGCCCCATCTCTTATTATCCCATGCCTGTCCCCTACACTGACTTGTGTATTTCCACTTCTCAAGGCTTCTGCTGTAACACCATCTTTATATTTCTCCCCAGGTTTGAGGGCCACAAGATACCCCTACATGCACTCCAAGGGCTGCTTCTGGAGGGTGGTAGGGGCTACAGCAGGGCTGGATCCTTCACCCCTTATCCAGTCTCCCAAAGCTGTCTCAGTAGGTCTTGTCCCACCAGGCACCCAGGTCCTGGCACCATGACCTGGGGTATGCAACACATGATCCCTTTCATGCTACAGGAACATCCCTTAGCCAGCTGAAGTATACCTTACTTCAGGCACTTTGAGATGAAAACATACATCAGAATTAATAGTTCTGTCTTAGGCCACAAGGACATCCTGTGCTGACCCCTGACCACCTTGGTCCTGCTCTCTACTAAAGAACAGGGTAACAGTCATTTCCCTAATGAGGGTAATGGAGATACACATAGCAGGTTTTACAGAGTTAGCTTTTCTTTCTTCTCATTCCTAAATCTGTGGCCCAGGGTTATGCTCTACCTCAGAAGCACAGTTCCCTTTTCAGCCTTTTTCTGGCATGATTTAGAGGAGTTCAGCTCCAGAGTCCTCCCTTGCATGGCTGGGTGGTCATCTCAGGCTACTCCGGAGCCTCCTGCTCCTTCATCTTCTCTGCAGATGAGCCTTTCTGGACACATCCCTGGGTTGCTTCAGTTTGATGCAACCTGGATATTTGACCAGGGATGCTTGGTTGGCTCTTTGTGGAGGGCTGGGAGGTGAGACAGGAGATCCAGCCACCAATGTGGTGGGACAGGCAGTGCACCCACCACCCAACATCTCCTTGGGCACTAATTTTGACTCTTAAACCTGTCCATTCTTCAGGTTGTGTTTAAAGCCCATGGAGATGGCAAGAAAGTGTTAGAGTGGGGTAAAGCTCTTTTTAAGGGTATAAAAGGGATCTAGGTAGCTGAGCACATGTGTCTAACAGCAATGAGGGATGTAGGGCACCTTGCAAAAAGGAACTGACACCCATGCACAAGTCTCTGAAACATCCAAGGTTGGGGTGTGCTGGTCCTACATGCATTTTCCAGTCTGTCCCTGCAGCCCCTTTCAGTGTCCTCTGCAAATGGGCCCTGGGGGTAACTCCAGTCCATGCCCTGCTGCCCCAGGACACTGACGCTTCTGACCCATGAGTCACGCTGCCTTTTTGGGGTGATAAATAAGGCAGTGGCCCTTGCTAACAGAGTTACTTCTTCATGGGATATTCGTTTTTGTGTCTCTTGAGTATCGTTGCAGTGATGATCCCCTGGGAGGGAGCTCCTTTGGGAGGCCCTTGTGGGAGGTTCAGTATGGAGGACACCAAAGGATGGGAAGATGAAGGTGCGGTGAGGGGTGTCAGTGTCTGGGCAGGCAGTGATTTGCTTCATATCCTCCTCCCCAGTCACGACCACGACACTGAGCGCAGCTTAGGTCCCTCTCCAGTACCACCTCCTCCCTGCTGTCAGCCCTGGTGGGGCTGGACTTTGCCCCTGGAGGGTCTGCAAGGGCAGCTAGGGCTGCTTGGTTGCCTGTGCCAGATCCGGAACTGCAAGGATCCTCGGGGACTCTGGGGTGGATCCGAAGGGCTTCCAGGGCATCTGGCAGCCCAGATGTCCCGGGATGGTGCTGGGGAGTCGTATGAGAAGGGGATCAGGTGTGTTGGATAAAAATTTTCAAGCTGTGAGCTTCCTCCATCCCTGTTGTGGCTGATGGATTTTCACCAGCTCAAGTTATTCTGTGGGATCTCTTCTTTACCTTTATCTAGACAGAGTTTGCAACAAATTAATTCATCATTGAAGGGGAGGATGAGAGATTTTGGATGCTTCAGATCAGTGGAAGATGCTGAGATGTGAAGGCCGAGGGATAGCACAAGATGAGTCTGAGTTGCGTCAGCCATGGTGGACTGAACCATGGAGATGCTGGCATGTGCAGACCTCAGTCATTTGCAAAGACCCAGAGTGCTGAAGTGCAGATATCTGTGCTGGGTTGCCATTACAGTCGCTGGGAGCAGTCAGCAGAGAAAAACGAGCCGCACGAGAAGATCCTGATGGCTTCTCTCATCTTTCATCGCTACCTTGCAGAGAACAGTTCACAACGCTCAGCTCTTGGCACATATGTGATCTCTTTGCTCTCCCTGGAAGGTGCAAGAAAGTTTGGAGACTGCAAGGCAGTCACAGGATAGTGTTTCCAACTGCTTGCCCTTGAATAATAAGGTGATTTTCTGCCATCTAGCTACACATCCATGCAATGCAATGCAAGGAAATTCATGGTGCACCATGTCTGGCTTTGACTGTTTTCATTTTCCAGTAGGCAGCTGCAAATGAGTACTCTGAAATCATCATCTCTGTGTGCTGCAGCAGCCAAAAAAACCCCAACAAAACGTTGCATATCCTAAGAAGAACACTGAGAACAAGACGGGGTATAATTTTGCTGTGCTATACCATCCTTATTCTTCCACGCCTTTTGCAGTGTGTAGTGCTGGTCACCACATCTCAGGAAGGGTGTACTGCACGTAGAGCAGGTCCAGAGAGTGCACAAAGGGCTGGAAGCTTCTGGAAGCTGTTGCCCCAGGGAGGGTTGTGGAGGCTGATGCTGTCACCTAGTTCAAAGAGAAATTAGGCAAAAACATGAATTATGCATCTAGAAGCAGATGCTAAAGGGAACACGCTTGACACAAGAACTCTAGATGCTGGGAGGTTGGAGGCCATCAGAAGTGGCCTGTTTTGCAAGTTGACCCTGTCTCCTGTGCCACTTATGGTATGGATTGGACTGAACACTTCTCAGATCCAGTGGGAAATACTGTGTAACTTATCTTTAGCTCTTACTTTGGAGTTAAAGTATGAGTTAAAGGTAAGTTATACAATGATCTCTTGGTCAAATACTTGGTCAAGGTGGGTATACCCCAACCCCAGACTTCCTTCTGTGTCTCTGCATCACAGAACCCTAAAAAATGGGTCCGTGGGAAATGTCAGCAGGGCTTGCAGTCCAAGTCTGTCCAAGCAGTGATGCCTGCAAAGCTCTTGCACCCTCCCACTACTGAGAGCACGAACATACAAACCCTTCCTTTTCACTTGCACACAACAAATGCAGTGAGGGTTACATGTCAAAATGCAGCTGCTGGGATAGCAATGCTGAAAACAGAACATGTTTTTTGGGTTTTTTTTCCCCCTTTGTGTACTGTCTTACTGTCCCAGTTTCAGCTGGGATAGTTAATTTTCTTTCTAGTAGCTGGTATAGTGTTATGTTTGGGTTCAGGATGAGAAGAACATTGGGAACACACTGAGGTTTTCAGTTGTTGCCAAGGAGTGTTTACGTTAAGTCAGGGATTTTTCAGCTTCTCATGCCCAGACAGCAAGAAGACCAGAGGGACACAAGAAGTTGGGAGGGGACACAGCCAGGACAGCTGTCCCAAACTGGCCAAAGGGGTATTCCATACCATGTGACGTCATGCCTAGTATATAAAGTGGGGGGAGTTGGCCTGGCGGGGTATCGCTGCTCAGGAACTAACTGGGCATCGATCAGCGGTTGGTGAGCAATTGCATTGTGCATCACTTGTTTTGTATATTCCAATCCTTTTATTATTATTATTATTGTAATTTTATTATTGTTATTATTATCATTATTATTTTATTCCTTTTTGTTGTATTAAACTCTTCTTATCTCAACCCATGAGTTTTACCTTTTTTTTCCCTGATTCTCTGCCCTATCCAACTGGGTGGGGGGTAAGTGTGTGAGCGGCTGAGTGGTACTTAGTTGCTGCCTGGGGTTAAACCACACCACTTACTAGCCAAAAATTATTTGTTTACCTTGGACATCAGTGATTTCCACTTTTCCATCACACATTTCACACCTTGCAGGACTTCACAATCCAGCTCGTTACTGTGGTGGTGCATTTCTTTCCTCCTCTCCAGGCTGATTTACAAACTTGGGAAGGCTTGCTAGGCCTTAGTGTAAGTGCAATGAGTCGGGCAGTTAAGAGACCCTTGACTGTGCCAGGAACTCTTACACAGCTAAGACAGGGAGATATGCTGTGTGTCTCAAGGACTTCTGCTCCCTGGCAGAGGTGGGGGACAGGAGTAGAGATAGCCAGTTCTCATAACAACCTGCATCTTGTTCTTTCTCGTAGCAACCTTGAGACATTATAATCCTCCCCTGACAATCTTGGAGCATCCGTTATCTATGTTTTGAGTTATTCTTTAACAGCCTCAGAATTTTACAACACAGCTGGGATTCTAGAAATTTGTTAATGATGAAAGTCAATCATCTCTTGAACCCATGAACAGTGGTACTGAAACCCTTTGAGCTCTCCTGGACTGCAATGGGCTGCGACCAGCATCTCTCTCTGAGAGGGACGCCTCTCAGAGCTCACAAACTTTCCTGTTTGTGAAAATCGGAGGTCTGTCACCAAAAGCTGACATGAGCTGGGCTGATTCTCTTCACTCCTAGAGGCTTGACCCTTCACCCATTGAGAAAGATGCCGAAGCATTCGATGTGAATATTTTCACTGACCTCGAGGGGAATTTTTAAGAGGGATACCTCTTTTTTTCTCTCTCTCTTATTCTCTTTTATTCTCTTTTACTCTCTCATGTATATCTCTTAGTGTCTTTATGCATGTGTGTGTACTAACCTGAATAGTCTATAATATAGCAAGTATATTAAGTATGTTATATGCTATTATATGTATATGCTATTATGTATATACATATACATAGCATTATAAAAGCATATATAGATAGGATTATAATAGCATATACATATATGCTATTATAATCCCTTTAGATATAAACAGTTGCCCAAGTCTGGGACTAGGAGTCGATCCAGCTGCACTTAGACTCTGACAGGAGTTAAGAAAGTAAGGGGTTCTTCTCTGAACCTAGTGACTCAACAGAAGGGTCTCCCTTACCCTTTTCCACATTCCCCATCTTTGCACCAATCACGAGAAATTAATTCTTTGTAACATTCCCTTTTACCCTATTATGTTTTCAGTCCCTATATACATAAGTTTAGTCTGATTCTAACTTACTTGTCCTTAGTGCATTTTATCCATGTACTAATAGAGTGAACCTTGCCATTGAATTCTGTGAAGTCGCACTTTCATAAAGATTTCTACTAAATCTTTTTTTTTATTACTAATACGATTGGAGGTGATTCTTTAAATGATCCAAACCCCTCATTTCTCCCCCCCTCTCTCTCACATTTTTAAATTCCCCCGTGACAAGCCTACAGGGAATGCAATCTCACTCTGTTTTTCTGGCTTCACAGTTATTACATTGTGCTTACTTGCCTTCACAAGGAGATATTGGACCATCCAGGCTCATTTTTCCAGGTTGAAGGGTACTAGTAGCTGTGCAGGCAAATCACAGGGGCAAGATGTCATGCCTCCATGCTGCGTCATGCCAAGGGCTGCACCTTAATCACTGGTGGGGTAACAAATCTTCCTGCAGCACCTAAGATGATGTTCAGGCTATAGGGAGCTGGAGGTGGGCGGAGAAGCCATTGGGGCTCCTCTTCTTGGCAAGAGCCTCCCGTGGTGACAGCAGTGAATTGAAAAGATGAGGGAGCTCTCTTTAGGAAAGGCTTAAACTTTGCAGCCACACGTCATGGTTTCAGCCCAGCTGGTAACAAAGGACCACACAGCCACTTTCTCACTCCTCCCGCCCCCCTCCAGTGGGATGGGGAGGAGAACCAGAAAGGAGAAAAGAAAAAAAAGAGGATTTGGATTATTTTCTTCCCTTTCTCAAAAACTTCTGCTGCTGTGTTGCCCCATACAATAATGTCATCAGTGTATTGCAGGTGTTCTGGAGCTTTACCTTTTTCCAGTGCAGCCTGGATCAGTCCATGGCAAATGGTGGGGCTGTGTTTCCACCACTGGGGCAGTCAACTCTAGGTGTACTGGACGCCCCTCCCAATGAAAGCAAACTGTGGCCTGCACTCCGCTGCCAAAGGGATTGAGAAAAATTAATTTGCAATGTCAGTTGTGGCATACCACTTGTCTGCCTTTGATTCCAGTTTGTATTGAAGTTCTAACATATCTGGCACATCAGCACTCAGTGGTGGTGTGACTTCATTCAGCCCATGATAATCTACTGTTAGTTTCCACTCCCCATTAGATTTCCACATAGGCCATATGGGACTACTAAACGGTGAGTGAGTCTTGCTGATCACTCCTTGGCTCTCCAATCAGCAAATCAGCTTATGGATGGGGACCAGGGAGTCTCGTTAGTGCGATATTGCCGCCGGTGCACTGTTGTGGTAGCGATTGGCACCTGTTGTTCTTCAACCCTCAGCAACCCCACAAATGAAGGGCCCTCAGAGAGGCCGGGCAAGGTGGACAGATGTTCAGTTTCCTCCATCTCAAATGCAGCTATACCAAAGGCCCAACGGTACCCTTTTGGGTCCTCGAAATACCCCCTCCTGAGATAATCTATACCAAGGATGCACGGGGCCTCTGGGCCAGTCACAATGGGGTGTTTATGCCACTCATTCCCAGTTAGACTCATTTCAGCTTCCAACAGTTAGCTCTTGGGATCCCCCTGTCACACCAGAGATACAGATGTGTTCTGCCCCTTTATAACTTGATAGCATTAGGGTACATTGTGCACCAGTGTCTACTAGAGCCTTATATTCCTGTGGGTCTGATGCGCTAGGCCATTGAATACACACTGTCCAGTAGACTCGGTTGTCCCTTTCCTCCACCTGGCGGGAGGCAGGGCCCCTCTAATCCTGGTTAGAGTATCCATTACTCACTTTTCACGCACATGAATCAGAAGTCCCTTCAAGAGGATCAGAAATGAGATCAGCCTTTCTACTGTGTCTGGGGGACTGCTCACAGGAAACTGGAGCAGCAGTTTTCCAAGAAGAATCCTCTTTTCTGATTGCTTTTTCTCACAACTCCCATACCTGTGCATCCAGGACTGAGGTAGGTTCTCCATCCCACTTCCTCATGTCCTCTCCATGGTCACATGGGTAAAACCACAAGATAGCCCATCGTGTGTACTTTCTTTCTCCTCTCTCTTGGGCAGAGGAATGCTTACTCCCAATAGCTGTGATGCAGGCCTGTACAGGTGGGGAGGAGGACATATCCACTTTGAATTGCTGGAACTCTCCAGACAATTCCTCTACAGCCGAGACACAGGCCCGTAGGGAGGAAGAGAGACATCCTTTGTATTGCCGGAGTTGGACAGCCATTTCGTCCACTGTTTGTCCATAGCCTTCTTTCCAGGACATTACTGCCAATGAGTTGTCATAGGTTGGTGGTGCACTTTGTAGAAACTTCTGCCACATCGGTTGTGTGCATTGGACTTCATCTGGATCTGTGGGTGACTGCGCATTTTCTGGATCATTATAAATCACCTCCAGCATGGCTAATTCCCTCAGGTACTGGATACCTCTCTCCATGGTGGTCCACTTGCCTTGGTGACATGTAACTTCATCCT
>JAVJGG010000067.1:103935-125361 GCA_035590195.1 Aviceda cuculoides | reverse complement strand
TGTATAAGCAATAGAAACATAATAAAGTGACATTCTACTAAGTAAACATAGTAGAAAGATCTCAGTCTAGATACCTAAAAAAATTAAGACAGGAAAAGTGCGAGTGCAGGCTTCTAATAATTAGAAACCATTTGAAGAACTCTGCATCATAGACTGTAGAATTTTACTCATGTCTGGAAATCTTTACATCAAGGTTGAATTTATGTATTTATTTAAATAAAAATTTCTAGTCAAACATTGCATTCTGATTTAAATTTCTCAGCAAAAATAGTTGAAGTTTTGTATTTAGTACCAGTCTCAAGATTAGAAGACACCCTGACTGTCACACAAAACATAATTAACATATTCTGAAATAGTATATAAGCAATATATTATAGAGAGGAACTAGCAAGGACTAGTATTTGCAATATTTGCCACAAAAGCACAAGAGCCTTTGTGGCTTCTGAGTGTTACATTAATAATAAGCTGATTTTGTATTCAAATGTTAGAATTCAGCAGGAATGTCACATGTTCTACCATAAACGGGGAAGAAAAAAAAAAGTTGCATTTCTTAAATGAAGAATAATGACTATAAGCTACTCCAAAAAAAGAAATCTAGTAGCATTTGCTACTTTGCAATTGGAATCACTCATTCTGTGTCAACCATAAAAACCTGTACTCTCCTCTCCAAATACTGAGTTTCAGAACACGTCAAAGTTTTCAATGTACCACTAGGTGGCAGCGACTCGTAAGTTATTACAGGCCTACTTTCAAAACGCCTTGTATCTTTTGTTTTAACACGTAATCATAACTCAGAAAAGAACAGGTACTCATCTTTGATAGGTTAACAAATGAAGATGGAAAAAAGTGCTTTCTAGGTTTTAGGCTTTTTGCTCTGAGAACCTACGGAACAGCATCCCTTAGAAAAATAATGGAAATAAATACAAAGAAAAGTGTCACAACTTGGCTGATGTGAAGTCATTCATTCAGAAGACAATGCTAGATTGCACTGTACTGCCCTAAGTCCTGAAGAACAGAATTTACTCAGGGCTAGACAATAATTTATCCCTCGCAGTTTCCATCATTCCAAACTACTTTCATACTTGTATTAATTTTGCTGAATCATTTTGGCTGAAAAAGCAAGTATTTTGGCATAGATTTGCAAAGTGTAGGAGGCAGCGATTTCCATTACTACCTTGCCTGTGATTTAACCCGTACTCCAATGATCAAGATGCTCATGTAGGACTGTGATAAATATTCCCTCTTTAGCATGAAGAGTAATTCAGCACAACTATTGCCTCACCTGCAGAAAGTTAGTTTAGAAAGCCTGCTGTCTCTCAGACTCTGCAATACACACAATCTTAATAAACTATCTTTTCAGAGAACCACTGAGGCTGGAAGGGCCCTCTTGCAATTATATAGTCCAATGCCTCTGCTCAAACAGGGCAGGTTGCCCAGGGCCATGTCCAGTTGGGTTTTGATTATCTCCATGGATGATGCAACTTCTCTGCTCAACCTGTTCCAGTGCTTGATCATTCTCACAGTAAATAAGTGTTTTCTTGTGTTTAGGTGGAATACCATGTGTTTTCCAGTACTCTATTCTATTTTAATGCGTGCCCATTGCCTCTTCCATTCACTGGGCACCACTGAAGATTCTGGCTCCATCCCCTTTACATCCTCTCATCGGATATTTCTCTATATATTGTATTGGTGACATCTCCCTGAGCCTTCTCTTTTCCAGGCTATACAGCCTCAGCTCTCTCAGCCTCTCCTCGTATGACAGATGCTGCAGTCCCTTAATCATCTTCGTGGCTTTTTGTTGGACTCACTCCAGTAAGTCCATAACTTTCTTGAACTAGGGAGCCCAGAACTGGACACAGCACTCCAGATATGGTCTCACCAGTACCGAGTAAAGAGGGTGGATCACATCCTACAACCTGCTAGCTATGCTCTTCCTAGTGTAGTCCAGCATGCTTTCCCACAGTATCACAGCAGGCAACCAATAACCAGATGCAGGTCCCTTTATTTTATGGCAAAACCATCTCTAAGAATTTGGATTATTTTCTTCCCTTTCCCAAAAACTTCTTCTGCCATGTTGCCCCATAGGATGATGTCATCAATGTACTGCAGGTGTTCTGGAGATTCAGCTTTTTTTCCAGTGCAGTCTGGATTAGTCCATGGCAAATGGTGGGGCTGTGTTTCCACCCCTGGGGCAGTCGGTTCCAAGTGTACTGGACACCCCTCCAAGTGAAAGCAAACTGTAGCCTGCACTCCGCTGCCAAAGGAATGGAGAAAAATGCATTATCAATGTCAGTTGTGGCATACCACTTGGATGCCTTTGATTCCAGTTCATATTGAAGTTCTAGCCTATCTGGCACAGCAGCGCTCAGCGGTGGTGTAACTTCATTCAGCCCACGATAATCTACTGTTAGTCTCCATTCCCCATTAGATTTCCGCACGGGCCATATGGGACTATTAAAGGGTGAGGGAGTCTTGCTGATCACTCCTTGGCTCTCCAGTTGGCAAATCAGCTTATGGATGGGGATCAGGGAGTGTCAGTGGGTGCGATATTGCCACCGGTGCACCGTCGTGGTAGCAATTGGCACCTGTTGTTCTTCAACCTTCAGCAACCCCACAACCGAAGGGTCTTGAGAGAGACAAGGCAGGGTAGACAGCTGTTCTATCTCCTCCGTCTCCAATGCAGCTATACCAAATGCCCAACAGTACCCTTTGGGTCCTTGAGATACCCCTCCTGAGATAATCTATATACCAAGGATGCACGGTGCCTCTGGGCCAGTCGCAGTGGGGTCTTTATGCCATTCATTCCTGCTTAGACTCATTTCAGCTTCCAATATTGTTAGCTCTTGGGATCCCCCTGTCACACCAGAGATACAGATGGGTTCTGCCCCTTTATAACTTGATGGCATTAGAGTACATTGTGCACCAGTGTCTACTAGAGCCTTACATTCCTGTGGGTCTGATGTGCCAGGCCATCAAATTCACACTGTCCAGTAGACTCGGTTGTCCCTTTCCTCCACCTGGCTGGAGGCAGGGCCCCTCCAACCCTGGTTAGAGTATCCGTTACTCACTTTTCACACGCGTCAATCAGAAGTCCCTTCAAGAGGATCAGAAATGAGATCAGACCTTCTACTGCATCTGGGGGACTGCTCACGGGAAACTGGAGCAGCAGTTTTCCAAGAAGAATCGTCTTTTCCGATTGCTTTTTCTCGCAACTCCCGTACCTGTGCATCTAGGACTGAGGTAGGTTCTCTGTCCCACTTCCTCATGTCCTCTCCATGGTCACGCAGGTAAAACCACAGGTTAGCCCATCATGTGTACTTTCTCTCTCCTCTCTTTTGAGCAGAGGAACGCTTACTCCCAATAGCTGCAATGCGGGCCTGTACAGGTCGGGAGGAGGACGTATCCACTTTGAATTGCTGGAACTCTTGGGACAATTCCTCTACAGCTGAGACACAGGCCCACAGGGAGGAAGAGAGACTTCCTTCATGTTGCCGGAGTTGGACAGCCAATTCATCCACCGTTTGTCCATAGCCTTCTTTCCAGGACTTTACTGCCAATGAGTTGGCACAGGTTGGTGGTGCACTTCGCAGAAACTTCCGCCACATCGGTTGTGTGCATTGGACTTCATCTGGATCTGTGGGTGACTGCCCATTTTCTGGATCATTGTAAATCACCTCCAGCACAGCTGATTCCCTCAGGTACTGGATACGTCTCTCCATGCTGGTCCACTTGCCTTGGTGACATGTAACTTCACTCTTGAAGGGGTATCTTTCCTTTACACCTAACAGAAGTTGCCTCCGGAGGCTGAGAACTTGTGGTTTTCTCCCAGTCGCCTTGTCAGTGCCCCCTTCCCTAGACAGAGATCCCAATTGCTTGGCTTCCTTACCCTCTAATTCCAAACTACTGTCCCCATTATCCCAGCATTGGAGCAGACAGGTAGCAATGTGCTCACCTGGGTGGCGGCTAAAATCTTTTCGCATGTCATGCAACTCACTCAAGGATAGAGATCGGGTGATTATTTCAGGTTCTGCCTCTTCCTCCTGTTCTCACGATGACCCTGGTTCATCTTCATCTCTCACTAAGCGAACTGATTTATTTGTGTGTTTCTTTTTCTGTACAGGGGCAACGGATACTGTCACAGGTTGGTTCTCTGGTTTAGCTGCAGTACCTGTCACCAGGCTTGTGGTAGCCACGCTGCCTGTTGCCAGGGTAGGGGTAGCCACAGTGCCTGTTGTCGGAGTTGGGGTAGCCATGGTGTCTGCTGCCCTGTTTTCCCTCTTTTCCCCCTGGGGGTGCTGCCTAATATCAAGCAGTCTTTGGTAGATACTGGCCAGGGCCCAGCACAGTGCAGTGAGTTCTGCATCTCTGGAACAGCCACAGCATTTTCCTTTCAAATATTCTACCACTTCATGAGGGTTCTGCAGTTGTTTGGGAGTGAACTTCCAAGCCACTGGAGGTGAGAAGTTCTCTAGATACCTGCCCATATCCTCCCACATGCCATGCCACCCATGAATACCCAGCTTTGGGGCAGATCTCTGGGTGGTATTCTTAAAGAACCTTTTTGTAGCCCTAAACAAGACCTGAAACATATTCAGGAGACATAGCACTAACAGCACGCTGGCTTGCGCATACCAAGAATATTCAAAATACTCAAAAGCTGTTGTAATTGGCTGGAAGGAGAGAAGGGAGGTGAATGGATGGGGGGAAGTATCCCTCCCTGACTTCCCCATGGATTGGGTGCAATTACCAACAAAATCCAATAGAAAGTGCCTGAAGTATGGAAATGATATCACTGCTGCATACAGATACCAGCTTAACCTCATGATCAGTGATGTAATCAATTCATAAGTTGACGTTGCCCAGTACAGCAAAATGATAATCCCTCTCCCTCTCCCAGAGGTGATAAACGTAACTACAGGCAATACATAGAGCATATAAGAACTTACAAAACACCACCATGTGAACAAATGAACCAACATTGTGACTAGCATCTATTGATCTAATATAAGAAATGCGTATGACAAATTTGTTTCAACACTCTCTGGCTAGATCTGTCGTTATCTCAACCCTTCGTGCCCCACGTTGGCCGCCAAAAAGGACTGTCGTGGTTTCAGCCCAGCCGGTAACAAAGGACCACGCAGCCACTTGCTCAATCCTCCCGCCCCCCTCTGGTGAGATGGGGAGGAGAATCAGAAAGGAGAAGAAAAAAAAAAAACCAAACCAAAAAACGGAAGCTCGAGGTTGAGATAAGGACAGTTTACTGGGACAACACAAAAAAAAGAAGTTACAACAACAATAAAAGAATATACAAAACAAGTGATGCACAGTGCAACTGCTCACCACCTGGAACCTGATGCTCCACTACTTCCCCCACTGAAAGCCAAGAGGGCTCCCCCCAGCCCACTCCCCATTTATATACTGAGCATGATGTCACACGGTATGGAATAGCTCCTTGGCTAGTTCAGGTCAGCTGTTCTGGTTGTGTTCCCCTCCCTCCCAGGTTCCTGTAAAAATTAACTCTGTCCCAGCTGAACCCAGGACACCACAAAAGGCTGAAAATTAATGATTATCTTCCACCACAGGGCAGTAAGGTTTCTATATAGGTGCCAGACGGTATTCAGCTGAGCAACATGGACTGTATGGCGCCAGAAACTGCCCTTTCCAAGTGCCCAGCTCAGCCCTGGGGTGCAGGGTCCTGCCACAGCAGGGAAGATGCCAATGCTGTGTACTCAGACAACCCTTCCCCAGGCCATGTTCACTACACGGAGCATCCTTTCAGGACTGCTTTTTTGCTCAGACTCTTTATACTTGGTTCAGCTTACCTTGCGCAGCCGTGGGAGCCCGTGGCCCTGGGGAGCCAGCAGCCCAGCATGGACTGAATGGGATGTAGCTGTTTCCCATCTCATGGTTATAAAGAGGGGTGGTGTGCTCCACGGGGTCATCTCAGAAATGTTGATGCCTGCTGTCCATTGTGCCTGGTGTCATGGGGCTGCAGGCTGGGTTTGAGTGGAGACAGCCCAGGGAGGGGGGTTGAGGAGAGGACTCATCTCTGGAGGATGGGTGACCTTCCTCCTTGGCCAGGAGCTGAGAAGGGAAAGGGGCTGCAGGGTCCTTGGCTGTGGCATGGGGAGGTGCTGAGCTCCCCTCTTTGCTCCCTCTGCAGGCATGATCATGCCCAGCTCCATCATCTCTGATGATGGCACAGCCAGGAGCCCAACCAGTCCAGTGTCCTGGTCCCAGGGCTTGGTGATGCTCAGCTTTCCTTGCACCAGCCCCAGGGACTAGGCAGGCTCCTTGCCCCATAGCCATGCCTCCAACACCAGCCTTGGGATGCAAAGCCCGCAGGTCATCCCAGGCATCCCATCACAGCCCATCCTGCTGCTTGCAGGTAACAAGACTATTCACTGAAAATCCAAATTATAGTATGAGCATGGGGATGTTTAGCATAAACCTGGGGGTTTGTGGTAAACCATTGTCCGCCTCAGAGATCAGTCTGTAAGTTCTCCGAATTCCCTTAAACTAAGGACGAGAATCAACACAATGGGGGGTGCCTGAAACCTGTGCATGTGTACAGCTTAATGTCAGCAGCTACAGCACTGTTTCTGGACCACCATCCCCTTACTCTTTATATTATGTGATACTCCCAGAATACAGACTGTGCATTTTATACGTGCGACGGCTTCAGCGATGAGACTTTGGGACAGACTCCAGCCAGAGCATACTATTCAATGTACACAACCCCTCGAAACTCTTTATTTCTGGAGGGGAAAGGAGGCTTCTTGTGCTCTGCAAGCACCCTGGGGGTATCTCTGTATAGCAGGGGTTCACCTTTGGATACTTGCAAGGTGAGACTCAGCTTTTCCTGAGGATGCAAACCTCCGTAAGTGAGCATTGCAAACCCTCCTTCTGCTAGATCTGCAGCCTGGAGCTGGCTGGGGACCGGGGAGATGGGGGTGAAATGGGGCTTCCTAGCAGACATGGCTTGGGTGCTGGGGGGGGACAATTAAATCACTTAAAACCAGAGGGCAAAATCCCAGGGACAGCAGGGAGGAGGGGTCAGTGCAGGAGGAGGGATGAGCACCGGGCAAACATGAGGCATGTTGCTGCAGAGGAGGGGACAAGCCTGCTCTCACCACCCACGACACGCAGCTCAGCTTGCAGCTCGTACTGGGACGGTCACCTGTCCTAAGGCGTATGTGATGGGCATGGGGTTTTCAGGACGTTACCTCCTGTCCCTACACAGCAACTGGGCTGGCTTCGCCACAGCAGGGCTCCTCATCTACCTGGCATGCCTCTGTGGTGAGTGGCTTTTGCGCGGGGGAAGGAGCAACCTAGGAGAATGAGGGGGTCGGTGATCTGCAGGAATGGGGGGGACTGGGCTTGCAGATGGATGGGGCAAAGCTTCCTTTGACCTATCAGCCTTTAAAAAGGAAGAGAAAGCAGCAGATGGGGAAGGAGACCTCGTTAGCCATGTAATTATCCTGGCCTCTGCGCTGCTGCCCTTGCACAGAGTGGTTGGGAAATGCTTGGAGCCTTACCAATAGGTGACAGTCAAAACTAGAAATTGCTTATTTGTGTTGGCCACATCTTCAGGGCTGGCTGGTTTGTTTACAAAGGGCACAAAGTCCTCTTCCCTCCAGTGCAAACAGGAGCATTCATTCTGCTCTGTGCCCTACAGACATGAAGACTTTCCAGGAAGGCACCAATTGTGCTGCAAGTGGGATGCCAAGGTGCTTTTGTTATTTTTTTATGCCTCTGCCTGCCTCATTTTGCATCCCCTTCTCCAGGGAATGTTGCAGCCTCTACCCAAACTCCAACTTGGGCATTCCACCGCAGCTCAGCCCCTCCAGTGCTTACTGCCTCAGCCATTAAACACCTCATATTTTCCTTCCTTGCTGTAGTTTCAGCCAGTGTAATGCCCTCCTCCAAGACACAGCTCTACTTGGCTAGGGGCCATGGGCTCATTTGCTGCGCAGGCTCCCTATCACATCATGCAAATCGCTAATTAAATCACCAGGTTGCACACAGACAGTCCCCGCCTTCCATCAGATGCCTGGCAGCTACTCCCTACATACAGTTTCCTGGATTTTTCAGTCCAGCTGGCAGTGTTCTCCTTTTCATTGATTGGGAATACTAAGCAAAAAAGTACCTGAAGCCCCTTTAAAGATAATTGTCTTTCAAAAAGGGGGTTTGCAGAGCATTTTCTCTCCTGGACTTGGGTTGTTTGGTTTTTTTTTGTTTGTCTTTGAGCCAAAGGAGAATCACATCCGTGGTTCACATAAGCTGCAGCCATTTGCAGAGGCTCTGTCAAGCTTGTGCAAGCAACACAGCCTTTCCCAGTGCTGCTTTTCTGCACCAGACCCTCTCTGTATCCCTCTTGCAGACCTGGTTGTTTCCCAGCTGGCTCCCCTTCGCCTGTCAGATGGCCCGCACCGCTGTGCCGGCAGGGTCGAGGTCTTCTATGAGAACCAGTGGGGAACGGTGTGCGATGACCACTGGGACCTGAAGGATGCTGGTGTGGTGTGCCGGCAGCTGGGCTGTGGCAGGGTGCTGTCAGCCTCCAGGGCCGGGCATTTCAGGGCAGGGTCTGGTCGCATCTGGCTGGATGATGTGAATTGCACGGGGACGGAGGTCGCCCTGTCTTACTGCAGGACGAAGGGCTGGGGAAAGAACAACTGCCACCACGGCGAAGATGCTGGCGTGGTGTGCTCAGGTAATGCCCCATGGAAATTGTGGTGCAGGGGGACATGACAGCATGTGGTCTGCAAAGCAATTCCCTCGCAAGGAGTGTTGCCCCCAGTTTTCCGAAAGCTCCCTGTGGCACAGAGCACCCATGGCTCCAGCAAGGGATGGTTTTGTGGTTTGTCCCATGCAAGGGACTGCAGGCTAGGGAACAATTTAGGAATCAGGCTTGGAAACATTATCTGTGCTAACTCCACCTTCCTGAGATCCTGAATCACCTCTGGGGGATGCATAGGGACCTCTTGCACATCACGCACCACCATGGTGAGCAGGACCCCCATGCGACTTGCTTTGGCTCCATGTTTTGGGGGCATGGGCAGGGCTAGACACCCATCGTGTTTTGCAGGCAGGCACTGTGAGAGGCAGCCTTAGGCAGGGGAGAAAATGGCCAGGAGGAGACACCCACATTCCTCCTCCCCATCACCAACATGAGAGACAGGATGATCTCCATGCCCTTGCCTCTGGCAAGCTGCAATCACCTAGAGAACACTCTTTTATGACCACAAACTGCGAGGCTCCAAAAGCTTGGAGCTCCAAAAGCTTGGAGCTCTGGTGGCTGATTGAGGTGCAGGCGTTCATGGCAATTGGTAGGTGCTGGAGCCACTGGTGCCAGAGTTGTCCCAACAGATGTCGGCACATGGGTGTGCTGAGCCCCCTCAGTTATCGCCTCCTCCTGCAAAGAGGACGTGGTGCCCCATGAGCACCAGGAAGAAAAGCTTTCTTCTTTCTCCTGTCCCACCCATCCTCAGGATCTCCAGCCACAGCTGGAAAGACCATGGGTTGTTGGGACCACACGGCATCACCCCTGTCCCAGTCCCAAGGTGGCTGCACTTTGGTAACTGCTGGGTGCAGTCAGCAACCATAGTGAAGTGCAGAATGGTCCTGCAGAAATGATGGGCAAGGGGATTTTCATGGTGCACCTCTTGTGCCCTCTGCAGACTCATCCAGCCACCCTAGGTCCATCCACATTGGTCCTACAGAGGTCCGCCTGGTAAACGGCCCGAACCGCTGTTCTGGAAGAGTAGAGGTGATGCATGACAACCAGTGGGGAACTGTGTGTGATGACGACTGGAGCTTTCCCAATGCCAGAGTGGTGTGCCGGCAGCTGGGCTGTGGGATGGCAGTCTCAGCCTACGGCACAGCTCACTTTGGCCAGGGCTCGGGCCACATTTGGCTGGACAATGTTCAGTGCAGAGGGACCGAAGCTGCCCTGTCCGAATGCCTGGCCAGTCCTTGGGGTGCCAACAACTGTGACCATACAGAAGATGCCAGTGTCGTATGTACAGGTAACATCATGCTTGTGGACCAGGAAGAGAAGTTCAGCAGAGGATGCTCTGCTCCAGAGATTCGTACTGGTTTCACAGCTGCAGCCAAGGGCTGGGCAGCAGACACCTGGGTGGGTGACTTTGTCCCATCTCCAACAACACGTCATGCTGGCACTCATTAGCACACAGGTCCATGAAAGTAAGGAGCAGCAGGTATAATAGGAAGGGAATGATGCCCTTCGGGCAGCACACAAAAAGTGTGCTTGCATGGGCACCAAGGAGAGAGGGGAAGCACTGGGCTGGGTGCTAGATGCTCCTCAGCAAGGTCCCAACCCACCACAATATGGGGACCAGTAGCCCACAGGCTGTGCAAAGATGAGGTGGACAGGGCTCTGAAGTCTTTTTGAAGAAGGAGCAGTGGCAATGGGGGTCGGCAGAAAGTCTCTCTCTTTGGTGGGCTGCTGCGGCCATGTGAAGGGTTCATGGACAGCCATCAGGGAGGACTAAAAAAAGAATTGCAGCCATTTATGGTTTGCTTGTGCTTATGTTGAACATGCACAGGCTCTGAGGTTGCACAGCTGGTTTTGCCCGCACCTTAGATGTTTAGCCCCAAACTTTAGATATTCCTCAGCCGTTGTTTGTGGACTTGGGAACTTCCCCCATGGTGGCAAGAAGAAGCACCTTGGGGTAGGCCTGGTCTGATGCTCCTGTTGTGTCTCATGTCACAGGCACAGGCACAGCCATAGCCACCAGCACACCAGCTCATCTGCGCCTGGAGAATGGCCCCAACCGCTGTGCGGGACGCGTGGAGGTGCTCCACAACCATCAATGGGGGACGGTGTGCGACAATGGCTGGAGCATGGCCGAGGCAGTGGTGGTCTGCCGGCAGCTGGGCTGCGGGACGGCCACTTCAGCCCCGGGCTTGGCTCACTTCGGGCAGGGGTCTGGCCGCATCTGGCTGGATAACGTGAACTGCACGGGAACAGAAGCTGCCCTCTCTGAATGCCAGACCAGGCCATGGGGATCCAACAACTGTGACCACCAGAAAGATGCTGGCGTGGTGTGCTCAGGTGATCCACATTGGTTGGGATAAGTACTGTGCAGGTTGGGGTGCAAGATCAGTTCAATCACATCCCAGGTAGTCAGGGATAGATGCCTTTACTCCACCCTGGTTTAAAAAAATAAAATTAAATCGAGAGAAGGGTATGAATGCCACAGTGGGTGATGCTCTTCCCTGTCTCAGTGCAGGCTGTGAGGTCTCAGCATGCTGTTAGGATGATTTTGTGTAGGAAAAGCAAACCCTTCTCCTACCTATCACCTTTCCAATAGCTCTAGCTGCACAAATTCATTGGGCAATGCCTCCTACCACCTCCCATACTCACTACTGACCCCAGGACCCCCCCCCCATAGTCACTCTTGACCCCAGGACCCTTTGTCAGACTCCAAGCCCCAAGCTCTGGAGTTGTGACCCCTCCTTATTCACCCCAATAAGAAGCAAAACCCAAGCCAACCCTGTTGCCGTGGTACCTTTCCCTGGCAGCCGGAGGCTGGACACGTGGAAGGATGCTCTGATTTTCCTGCAGCTTAGCATGTTGCAAAGCCCAGCTGGAGCGATGGATGACAGTCAGGCATGAACATGCCCCTTACTCCCTTCACAGACACGGACACTTCAGAGCAGCGCCCACTGCGGCTGGTGAACGGCTCGAACAGCTGCCTGGGGAGAGTCGAGGTCTTTCACAACCAGAAGTGGGGGACCGTGTGCGATGACACCTGGGACCTCCAAGATGCTGCCGTCGTGTGCAGGCAGCTGGGCTGTGGGATGGTGCTGTCCGCACCAGGCTCAGCTCATTTCGGGCCAGGGTCAGATCCCATCTGGCTGGATAACGTTCACTGCACCGGGACCGAGTCCACGCTCACTGATTGTGAGCTGAACAACTGGGGAGAGCACAACTGCGGCCACAGCGAAGATGCTGGTGTGGTGTGCTCAGGTAACACCAGCCTGCAGGGACTGGGATGAGTGAGCCAGGACGGTTGGTGTCCACCCAAGGTGGGGCTTGACGGGTGCTTAAGCTGCTGTTCTACTCCAGGGCTGTGCCAAGCTGTCTCTTCTCTTTTCACTCTTCCCCATCCCCAGCATCAGATAAGAAGTCAGCTTTCACCCAGCCACTTGGCCTGGAGTTGAGCAAAAAATGCCACCCTGCCTTAGACAGGAGTTGTGCACCAAATTCATATTGATTTAATCTAGACTGTTCCTCTAGCTCATCAATGACAGCATCCTGGCATGGGCAGAGCCTTGCTTAAAAAAAAAAAAAAATCCAGGCACACCTTTCCTAGACACAGAAGTCCAGTGCCACTGGGGAGGTGGGTGTGGGTCTCCCATGAGCCCCACCTCACAGATACCAGACCTGCAGTGGCGTTGCTTATTAAGGCATCTCGTACAAGGTGATGGAGTAAGGCAATCCGTGCCTCATAGCTAGTCGCAGGTGCTGGCGTCTTGCCTTCAGCAAGGCACAGGAAAAAAATGCCCGTGAGCAAGTCAGAAGCTCTCATCGCCATATGGGGTCAGAGGGGCCACCTTACCCCCTTGTGCTTTTCCTTGCAGGCACAAACCCCTTGCAGGTGCGGGTGAAAGATGGTCCTGGTCCCTGTGCGGGACAGGTGGAAGTGCTCTATGAAGCTACCTGGCATGGGGTGTGCAGTACTGGATGGAGCCTGCTGGAAGCCGGGGTGGTCTGCAGGCAACTGGGCTGTGGGCCAGCCCTGTCGGCGCCTGTCGGAGCCCGGCAAAGCCGAGGAGATGGCCATGCCTTGCTGGAGGGGCTGAGCTGCCGGGGGACTGAGTCGCTGCTCCTGGAGTGCCAGCAGAGAGAGATGGGTCCGGGGCCGTGCAAGCAGGGCTCGGTAGCCACTGTGGTGTGTACAGAGCATAAAGGCGAGTGATGAAACCCCCATCACCCACTTTGTCTGCATCAGGGCCAACCTGGTACATACACATGGTGGGGTAGAGGCTCCTATCTCCATCCCAGTCTCAGCCTGGCAGGCAGGCAGAAGCATTGCCCTAAACCTTTTTGCCAGGAGACATTAGGGAGGCACCCGAAGGCAGCGGAGTGGGACCAACTGGGTGAAGGCATCTCAGTGGGCATGGAGATCCTAGCATCCCTGGTGGACACACTCTGTTTGCATTAGCCCAGTGAGGGTGCACTCACCCTCCTGAAGCAGAGGGTAAGCTGTCACTCCTGCTGATGAGGGTCAACCCCAGCACCCAGAAGGGCAGTGACTGCAAGTCCCCAGAAACATGCAGCAGAAGAGAAGGGTGAGAGGGGCAGGGAGGGTCAGGCCATCCAACCAACCCTCTCTGAGCTTCACTTTTCCTGCAGATCTCATACAGTCCTGCTCGGTGCTGGCAGGACTCCTTGGCATGGGGGCAATGCTCTGTGGGACCCTGTTGGTCCTGTACCTGTGGACGAGGTATGGAAGATGGGCTGGACGCTCCCCAGGTAAGAGCAGGACTGCAGCACATGGTGTACCTGGTCTGCTTGTGGAGCTGGCTGCACTCCTGGCTGGCATGGATGCATGCCAACCTGGGGCTGGGGAATGTATCCTCCATGCATCACCCTGCTCTTTCATTTTGCAGCCAAACCACTTCTTATCAAGAAGACAGAGGACACTGGGACATCATCTGAGTCTTAGGCTTGTCAAAGACAAGGCTCCCTCAGGACCCCACAAGATCCAGTTCTGTGGAGCCAGGAGAGCAGAGCAGTTGCTGTGATGGTCAACAGAGACGACCCCCTTTGGCAGAGCGGAGAGTCCTGTCCTGTGTGCCCCATAGCCCCCAGCTCACTGTGCTGAGCCTCTGTGGGTCCCAGTTCCTCCATGCAGCACCATGAAGTCCCTCAGTCTCCAAGCAAGGTCTTCTCAGAATAACCCCTATCTGGCCCTCTGGGTAGGCTCCAGCATCCTAACCCCATCTGCACAGACTCCTCTTATTCCCAGACCTATAACTGCTATAATCCCTATTCCCAGCCCTATGGCCCCTATAATCTCCTGCAGAATCATCTGCAGTGGCACCCAGTGCCATCACCTCCACCGCATTCCCAACGGGACCATACCTTTTCCCCTAATCTCCCATGGAAGTGAGGATTACTTCCTGATCCAGGAGCAAGTGAGCAGGGGGCTCTCCTGCACTGTACAGAACCACCTTTGCAAAATGAGGAGTGCACTTAAAAGCCCATCCACTATGGGATGAGAAGTGCCTCAACCATTGTATTTATTCAATTCACTTTTGAATACCAGTAAAAACTGTGAAACCCCAAAGAACGAGAATGCAGCATTATACAGATTAAGGGCTATGGAGTGAGTTAGAAAGGTGGAAGTGGTGGAAGAACAGCCCCTTGGCTATAGAGGGGTTGTAGATGATCAGGTCAGATACAGGAGACTCAAGATTGCTAATGTTGGGTGAGATATTGTCCTGGCCACCAACAAGGAAGGGTCACATTCCTAATGAAGCAACCCATGGAGTCAGGTCTAAACCCCAAACCATCCACCATATTGGTGAAGCCAGGAGCGGCCATAGTCAGAGGAATGTCCCAGTGTCATGGGGAGGGAACGAAGGGACCACAGGCTTGACTAGGCTATAATGAAGGTCTGCCTTGCAAGCTGAGCTGATCTCTGCACAAGGGCATGGAAGGGAAGAGTTGGTGCAAGAGGCAGCAGGGAGAAGACACATGTAATGAAAGAGTCACAGTGTGTACTTCAACACCCTTCAGGTCTAGCCTCCCACCTCTCCTTCCCTCCCAGCCAGTGGCTTGCAGCTCTGACCAGTTTGTGTCTTGTTACTTGCCTTAAGCCCCAGCCATAGAGCCCCCCTGGCTGGATGTCTCCTATCAACACATGGCCACAAGCTCTTCTTCTGATCCTCCATGGACATCCATCACTCCTCAGACTTCAGGGTTTCTTATCCTCCTGCTGGCACCCAAGCCTTCTCATCTTCCTGCTGGCTGCCCCAGCAGACCTGGTCCTCCAGCCTTGCCTGTCCCAAAGTCTACATCAAAAGCCCAGGGCTCCTTTTAGCTCTGGACAGTGTCCTCAGAATAGGGGAAAACAAGAGCTTGGACCCAGTTTTGTGCAATAAATATGTGCACCATTTGGAGAAGGTCTTTGTAATAAAGCTGGGATGAGTTGATGCTCTTCAGAGCTCCAACATGCAGGACCAGCAGCTGCTAGATCCCAGCTCAAGCCATGGGTTACTCTGCAGAGATGCTCTGCAGTGACTGCAGCATCTCAAGAAGGGGTTTCAGGCTTCCTGGGGGGCCACAACACCCAAATTCAAAAGGAGAAGAGACGTAGGACCATGACTCACTTCCAGGGTGGCTGTTTGTCCAGACTCTGAAAACTGCCCCAGCAGAAATGCCCTTGCCCAGAGCTGTGTCAGCCATGTCAGGCTATGACAGTTCACAGCATTTCTGTGCTGGTCAGTGTCGGGAATCTCTTTGCTGCTGGCCTGTTTGTTTGCAAAGAAGGGGAGCAAAGTCCTCGGGCTCACTGAGCCTCAGTACAAATGCGTACAGTCACCTTTCCCAACTGGTCGACTTTTTATGAGATGAGTTTTGACTTGTTTCCAGCTTAATTTTCACCTGCTTATTCTTCTACTTTTGTTTAGTACACCTCTTTTTTCCTTTTGGTCTTCAGCCCTAGCTCTGCATGCCTCTGGGGTTTGGATTTCTCCTGTTTGATCTTCCTACAGGCAGCAATCTACTCTCCACTCTACTACCCATCTCAGGTTTTGCCAGGCTGAACAGGTTAAACTCAGCCTGAGACCATCCTGGCCATGCTGTCCTCTTCCCATTACATGCTCCAGTTTTGCTTCTTATTTTTGCACAGACACGGGCAGAACCATCCACCCTGTTTCTGGCAGGGGTCACATCCTTGCCCAATGCAAACCCCATCTTCAACGCACCACCAGCACAGCACCCACCTCCATCTGAACTCTCCCCTTCAGAGCAACAAGTGATGTTAATTTGACGACCCTTTTGCAAAACTCATTTTTTCCAGCAGCACACTGCTCTGGCTTTGGGCTCTTTCCTTGCAGACCTTCAGTGGGCCACCACAAAGGGATGGGAGGACAGCAAACTATTCCATCCTCTCAGCATCTGAGGACATGCCTGAGGCAGCAATTCACAAGGGACATGTCTGGAGCACCATCTGCATAACAACAACCAGGAAGCAAACTGCTAATCCCAAAAGGACCCTTGGGGTCTTGCAAGTGCAGCCACAGTAGGATAAGAAAATGGCAGTTCCCCTTATTTTCCAAATCTGACCTAGCCATTCAAAGCATCACAACGTGGGTGCGAGACCCTTTCTCATCACGGATAGTGTCCAGGCTCACCTGATGGCAAACAGGTACAGTGCAGGCGCTGGCTCCAGCCTCACAATAAAGCCATTTCCAGCCTTTAGTAAACTGTTTTCTTGCAGTGGATGGTTCCTCACCACCCAAAACCGAACCAGACACTTTGTAATGAAGCTAATGTAGCTATATTTTCCTAGTTCTGCATATAAAGGCTTGATTTATCTTGTCAAAAGTAGGTATCTATTACCAGGACACATCAGGGCATTCGAGTTGCCTGCGGGGGGCTGGCACATATGAAACAGGCCTGAGTGTCAAGAGGGTTTTGTTTGCTCTGTGTTTTCCTGGAACAGCTCGCCATTTCGCAAGACTGGCGGCTGCATGGGGCAGCAGGTCACCTCCTGGCAGAGCTTCACAGGTAGTGAAACTCCCGAGGGGGAGCACGGCAGCGGAAGAGGAGGGCTTGCTGCAGAAATCCCAGTTTGCCCTCCCAGTTGGCCAGTGGGACACTGGGCTCAGCTGGCACCTCAAGGACAGTCCACACCAACCTCCAGCCTGTGGCCAGGCTGCAAACTTCAGGATGCTGAGCAGTCTCCATCCCTCGTCCAGCCGTCCCGGGGGAAGAAACCAACCTACCCGTGCTGGGGCCAAGAGCATGGGGACCCTCGTCCTGATGGCATTCCTTTGGGGTGAGTGGTGTTCGCCTTCGCTGCTGACTGCAGGGAGCTCATTGGCCATGTCTGCTCCTCCAGCCCGCTCAGCTAGCACTTCATGGAGCACAGCAGAGGCTGGGGGGGGGCAGTCCTGGGTTTCACTTGGGGTTCTGGGGCAGGGGGGATGTGATGGCTTGTGATGGCTTTGGAGGTGGGTGAAAGTTTTTTTATGCGAAGTCAGGAGCTCAGCTATCTCCACTGCACTCCAAGAGCCATGCATTGCAGGTATACTTCTGCACACATGCTTTTGCCCCATAATCAAAGGTTTATGTCCCATAATTAAAGGCTTGTGAGCATTACAGGAGTGGAGGGAAGCATGCCCGATCCTGAAGCTGTCTCACAGCTGGCCACAGCCTCCTGCCTTGCTTTAATCTTGGCTTACCCTGGACCATACATGGCAAACTCATGGTATTGCAGAACTGAGGGGACTTGGCCAAACCCAACAGCACTGTGCATTAACAGAGTATGATGGACAGGTGAGCAAGTAGGGACCCACATTGCCAGGACAAGGCTGGGTGTCTTGTAGATGTGCAGCACAAGGAACTGAATAGGTTTTTTAGGGTTAATGGGGGAGACAGGCAAGATGCTGGCAAGAGACACATCCCTCCTTGTGCTCAGGCAAAGCCATAAGGAAGCTGCAGACCCTACAGGTCCCTTATCCACAGCCATGGTTTGCTCTCAGACATTGGTGGGGGAAGAACAAGGATGGGGAAGATCTCTGCTGCAAGAGCAATATCACGCTGATAGTTCAACAGCAGCATCACTTTGGAAATGGTTAAGAAAGGGCTCAGGGCTTTGCCCAAGCTGCCCCAGCTCAGAGCAGAAGTTGGTTATTTGATTCGAGCAACTTTCCTACTGCTGTTTGACATTTACAAAGGGCACAAGCAGAAACATCTTCTGATCAGGTTTCGAGTGAGCAAAATTAGGAATATGCTTTCCCTGTTGGTAGAGATTTCCTTTTAATTTCCATGCTGATTAGTTGCTAAGGCCAGTTTGTACCACTACCTCTTGGAACTAAAATTTTGCTTTAATTTGCTTGAGTTTCCTCCTTCTTTGGTGACCTACTGAGGAACAGTACAATATCTTCCTACTTTTTTTTGAAAATCCTGCTCCTGGAATATTCAGTGTGGCATTTGCCTCTTTGGCAGTCAGTATCTGCTGGCTGGCTGGAGACACCTGGGCTGGGACTTGGCATGTTTCTTGCAAGCACTGCTTGGTTGTGTGTGCAGTGACTCTGCTTGGGTGCACAAGAAATCCATCAGCTCTGCTAAGTCTCAGCTGCAGGACTGATTTATTGCTTATCACAGGGTAGCCTCATTGCTCCTAGTAAAAATAAGGAAGGAGAGCAAAAGGCGCACAGGGAAAGGATGAAACAAAACAGCCAGCCTTCATCAGAACTCTGCTCTTAGCCTGGGGACAGGAGAGCTTGCAAACTGGAGACCAAATGCCTGCAATGCATGTAGTTCAGCCTCCTCGCAGAAGTGAATTTTGAGGGGCGGCTTTGCAAAGGGGCTTTATTGCAAGGACGTTCTATTGCAAGGACGCTCTATTGCAAAGATGCTTTCCTGCTCCCTGTTGTGCAGCCTGAATGAAAGAGCTGAGCTAGGCACTCCTGCACACAGAGTGCCACAGCTGCCCAGATGCAGTTCGTATTTGAATGTCTCAGGGATTTGATTTTGAACCTTGTTTTGTCTTCTTTCTGGCTTCTGTGACTTCCCAAGTGCTATGTTTGGCCCCTCACTTGCTGGTGGTCAGACTTGCGCACAGATCAGTGCCTGAGCACTTTGGAAATCATTATCCACGGTCAAAAAGCTTATTTACACAATGCAATTGTATCCCTCTTGAACTTTTTTTTCTGCTGACCCAGTTGAGCTCTCCACATGACTAACATCCAGTTACATTTCCCTTCTGCACCAGCTCCCTTCAGTTAGTGTTCTTGCAAAAGCATGCCTACGGGACCAGTGGCAATCTCACACCATGGGTCTTGCACATTGCCAAGACCTTTAGCTCAAGCACTTTTCCACTCATCCCCACAAGCTTGCCATGTAGCTGGACCCCAAGGAATTGCCCACTCTTGACGGTGAAGCTACATCTTTGCTGCTGACCGCTTGTACAAAAACACATATAAACTGAAATACCCATTTTTTTCTGCCTGTTACACGAGCAAGAAAAGGGCTCATGGGGTTTGGGATCCACACTGAGGCTAAGATGGTTACATTCAGGGTTTAGATGCAGAGATGGGGCTCAGTTGACTACAGATGCCCAGGGCCATCTGAGATGCCCAGGCCAGGTGTGGGATGGTCAACACAACCTCTGCAACCCTTTTTGGGGGACAGGAGCCATCTCAAATGTGTGAGCAGCTGAGCCCCATCCACTCCCAGGATTTCACCTCCCTTCTTCTTTCCCCTCCTGGCTTTGCAGGCGCAGCTGCTGAGAGCCCAGGGGGGTTCCTTCGCCTGGTGGGTGGCCCCGGCCGCTGTGCTGGGCGGGTGGAGGTGCTCTACAACGGGACGTGGGGCACAGTGTGCGACGACGGCTGGGGTTCCCCCGAGGGCCGAGTCGTGTGCCGGCAGTTGGGCTGCGGGACATTGCTGTCGGTGGCACCAGGAGTTCGGTATGGAGAAGGGACAGGACAGATCTGGTTGGATGAGGTCAACTGCACTGGGGAGGAAAGGAATCTCTCTGAATGCCAAGCCAAGCCATGGGGGGAACACAACTGTAACCACATCGAGGACGCCAGCGTTGAGTGCTCAGGTAGCCCGGGACAGCAGCCATCTGGCTGTGCACCCCTGCATCCCTTCCTGCTGTACCGGTGGTGATGCACAACTGTTCTCCAACTGTCCCCCTTGGGGTACCCGCAGAATCCAGCATCACCGCCCTGGGCAGCCTCCAGCTGCTCAATGGCCCCAACCGCTGCGCCGGGAGGGTGGAGGTGCTCCACCAACACATGTGGGGGACAGTCTGTGATGACGGCTGGGACCTAGTGGACGCAACAGTGGTCTGCCGGCAGCTGGGCTGTGGCACAGCACTGTCGGCCACCAAAGCGGCTCACTTTGGGAGGGGCCACGATCCCATCTGGTTGGATGAGGTGAACTGCACTGGCACCGAGGACACCCTCTTTGACTGCCGGGCCAGCGCATGGGGAGACAACAACTGCTTCCATGGGGAGGATGCTGGAGTGATATGTTCAGGTGACACACCTTGAGGTGCAAAAGGGGTCAATATCAGACTTTTAGGGTTTCCTAAGCGATCATTGGATGGCTCCTGCATCCCCCCCCCCAAGGTGCTCTCCTGCAGCATGCCCTCTGCAGCTCTGGAGAGCACCTGCAGCACATAGGTGGGCAAGCCATCCTGCAAAGCCTTCGCCTGCCTCCTGCTGCCATGGATCCAGTGCTAAGATGCAGGAACAGCAAAGGGCCATTCGTTTGCAATCGCGTGCATGAATTACCAAGGACCTACCCCAAAGCCTGCTTTGTCTGGGGGCAAATAGGCTGTACCATGCAAAGCTTTCTGCAGGCGTAACTCACCGTCCCCAGTTCCTGCCCATCTACCCAATTTGTCTTGCCCATTGCCCATGATGCAGGGCTTTTTATGGAGTTTTTGATGCATGTGTAGCTCAGCTCTTATATTTGGGCTGTGCAGCAGGGAGCAGGAAAGCGCCTTTGCAATAAGGTGGCTTCACAATAAAGTGTCTTTGCAATAAGGTCCTGCACTTGGGTCAGGGCAACCCCCAGTATTGGTACAGATTGGGGCATGAAGGGATTGAGAGCAGCCCTGCGGAGGAGGACTTGGGGGTACTGGTGTATGAAAAGCTGGACATGAGCCAGCCATGTGCATTTGCAGCTCAGAAAGTCAACCATATCCTGGGCTGCATCAAAAGAAGCATGGCCAGCAGGCCAAGGAAGGTGATTCTGCCCTTCTACTCCACCCTGGTGAGACCCCACCCGGAGTACAGCACCCAGCTTTGGGGTCCTCAGTACAGGAAAGACATGGACCTGTTGGAGTGGGTCCAGAGGAGAGCCACAAAAATGATCAGAGGACTGGAACACCTCTCCTGTGAGGAAAGGCTAAGAGCATTGGGGTTGTTCAGCCTGGAGAAGAGAAGGTTCTGGGGAGACCTTCTTGTGGCCTCTCAATACTTCAAGGGGGCTTATAAGAAAGATGGGGACAGACTTTTCATAGGGTCTGTAGTGATAGGACAAGGGGTAATGGTTTTAAACCAAAAGAGGGTAAATTCAGATTAGATAGAAGGAAGAAATGTTTTACAATGAGGGTGGTGAAAGACTGGAACAGGTTGCCCAGAGAGGTGGTAGATGCCCCATCCCTGGAAACATTCAAGGTCAGGTTGGATGGGGCTCTGAGC
>JAVJGG010000067.1:81151-103835 GCA_035590195.1 Aviceda cuculoides | reverse complement strand
GAGGTGGTAGATGCCCCATCCCTGGAAACATTCAAGGTCAGGTTGGATGGGGCTCTGAGAAATCCGATCTTGTTGAAGATGTCCCTGCTTACTGCAGGGGGGTTGGACTAGATGACCTTGAAAGGTCCCTTCCAACCCAAACTATTCTGTCATTCTATGATAAGGTGACTTTGCAATAAGTGTCTTTGCAATAAAGCCCCTTTGCAAAGCCACCCCTCAAAATTCACTTTTAAGAGGATGGTGAACATTTTGGGCACTTGGTCTCCTGTTTGGGTGCTCACCACCCATGGAGGATGCTCAGGCTGGACCAGAAGCATCTGTGACTCTCCTGATGCATTTACCCTTGCGTGTCGTTGGCAGCTTCAGGGGTGTCCATGGCCGCTGAGCTCCGCCTGGCCAATGGTTCGACGCACTGCGAAGGCAGGGTGGAGATCACTCATGACGGCACCTGGGCAGCCCTGTGTGATGAAGGCTGGGGTCTGGCTGAGGCTCGAGTGGTGTGCAGGCAGCTGGGCTGTGGGAGAGCACTGTTGGCACCTGGCGGGTCACATTTTGGGCAAGGACCTGAGCAAATGTGGCCTGACAGAGTGAGCTGCATGGGTACAGAGACTGCCCTCTCTGCGTGCAAGGCAAAGCCCTGGAGCAACGGCACTTGTCACCATGGGAGAGAAGCTGGCGTGATGTGCGCAGGTAACCCTCTCGGGAGTGACACGGCATGAGAAGTGGTGGGTCCTGGGTCCATCACCTTGATTTTCCACTTCTGCAAGCAGCCCTGGAAAACGTGACCTTTTTGTGGGTGTTTCCATCGCAGAGTGTCATGGGATATCTGGGCAGCTGGAGGAATTTTGGGCATCCTCCTGGAGGGGTTGGTGCTGATGCCAGTGGGTGGGATGTTGTTGCAGTCCAGCTTTCAACCTCTCGCCCCTTAGCCAGCAGGCACTGGGGATAAGCCAGCTTCTTTCTGTGGTGATTAGATGAGCCTGCAGCACTTGGTGCAACACTCAGCAACCTGAGAAGGTGCCAGGGCACTTTTCCTTACCCAGGGGTTGCAGCGTGCTGGCCTGTTCCCATATTCCGCTCTTTTAGGTAACTCAGAGGGTGACCAGGTCCGACTGGTGAACTATGGCAGCCGCTGCGCTGGCAGGGTCGAGATCTTCCATAACAAGCAGTGGGGGACCGTGTGTGATGACAACTGGGACCTGCTGGATGCTGAGGTTGTCTGCCGGCAGCTGGATTGTGGACGAGCACTGTCAGCCCCCAGGGGGGGTCAGTTCGGGCGCGGGAATGGCATCATCTGGATGGACGAGACGAATTGCACGGGAATGGAGAGCACATTGTCCGCCTGCCGGGCCCGGCCATGGGGCATCAATAATTGCTACCATGGGGAAGATGCTGGCGTGGTTTGCTCAGGTGACCAATGCTCCTTTGGCATTGTTCCACGCAAGGTGGCAGGTGGGGGGGGTGTCATGATGGCAGGTCTGCACCCCCAGGTAAGACTGGGGGTCAGCATCAGCAACCGGTGGGGTTTTCCTGGACCCTTCCTGCACCTGATGGTCCCATTGGAGGGCTGTTCTTCGCATCCCAAGATGTTTATTTAAGGTGGTGGGAGGCATTCCTGCAGGGATGCCTATTTCCCACGCCACCGGGAACCCTCCAGCTCCAACAACAGGACCAACTCATTGCAGGGAAGCTCATCAAAAGCAACCCACCTGGCAAGCAGTTCTTGCAGGGAGAGGGGCTGGGGACCAGTGTGGACCACCCTCCGCAGGGAGATGCTCTGGTCCAGGGTGCTCCTGGTGGGAGTTTTGGGTTTCACCCCTCCTGTTCTCCCCTTGTGTGTGCTTTTTGGCAGCTTGAAGAGGGGCTGGGAGCTTAATTACAATAGGATAAGCATGGAGGGAAACTGGTGGCTGTCTGAAGGCATCAATAACTCTCTTGGGTGTTTGCAGACTCAATTATCCCCGAGCCAGCTCATCTGCGGCTGGCAAACGGCTCGCACCGCTGCGCCGGCAGAGTTGAGGTGCTTCACCAGGAGGAGTGGGGAGCTATCTGTGACCACGGCTGGGATAAGCAAGATGCTGAGGTCGTGTGCCGGGAGCTGGGCTGCGGGATGGCACTGCAAGCATTGGAGGGGGCAGACTTTGGCTCCGGACCCCCACGCATCTGGCTGGACAATGTGAACTGCCGGGGGACAGAGCCAGCCCTTACAAAATGCCAGGCAAGCCTGTGGGGAGAGAGTAGCTGCAGCCACGGAAAGCATGCCAGCGTGGTATGCTCAGGTGGGTTTCACTCCAGCACCAGCAGTGGGTCAGGATGCACTGGTAATTTCCCCTGTCCCAGTTGGGAGCAAGATGCCAGCTTCACCCCACTTGCTGCTGGGTCAAGTACCCCTAAACCCTTTGAGAAGTTCCTCCATGAGGTGGGAATGAGATGCTGTGCATTCAGACACGATGTAACCACACAGCACCAGCTACGTGCCAAAACGCAGGGTCCCTCCTCCTCTCATGAAGGGGCTGGATGCTCTGAGCATCTCCCTGCCTGTTTGCAGGCTCGGCTGTTTCCAGCTTCTCCCCAGTCCGGCTGGTGGATGGCCCAGGTCGCTGCGCTGGGAGGGTCGAGGTGTTTCACGATGAGAAATGGGGGACAGTGTGCGATGACAGCTGGGACTTCATGGATGCCAAAGTGGTGTGCCAGCAGCTGGACTGTGGGAAGGTGGTCTCAGCTCCGCGGCGGGCTCACTTCGGGCAGGGACAGGGACCCATCTGGCTGGATGATGTGCACTGCGTGGGGACCGAGGCAGCCCTCTCCGAATGCAGAGCCAAGGCCTGGGGTGTCCATGGATGTGAGCATGGCGAAGATGCCAGCGTGGTGTGCTCAGGTAACCACCGCCCATCGTGGCACCAGGAGCACCAAGACAAACCTTACCATAGTCCACTTGCTCTGAGGTTTGACTGGTTTCCCCTATGGGCGCAAGATCTTGTGATGCAGGAATGGTTTGCAGTCAGCCTGGAGACCCTTCACTTTGAAGTCAGCCCCCTGTGGTCCATTCTGGTGGAACAGGGCAGCTGTATGCAGACATTAAAGTCTGAGAAAAACAAATGCCTTGCCCATTTGCATGGCTATGGCTAAAAATATGGTCTCTGGCATGCTTTTGGCTGATGTTATTTATCACAAATCCTGGCGGCTAGCATGGGCCAGAGACTATCCTCATCAGGCAAATTAAAACAGCCACCTCCTTCTTCACAGCAGGGCAGACTCCAGTACAAATGGGTCTTCTCCCATCATGGTGAGGGAGTACCCTCCGACACTTTCAGCTGATCCATGGTAGATGTGCACCATGATGCTCAGAGCTGCATGAGCCCATGAGAGCCCATCTCTCATCCTTCTCTCTCCTTTCCAGCTCTGACTTTCTGCCAGAGGAACCCCTCAGCCCATTTTAGTGCATTTTAAGAAGCTGGGGCCACTGGGTTGCAACCAGGTCACTTAATATCAGGATGGACTTAATATCCGGGTGTCACTGACTGAGACAGCCAGCATTGAATTCAGTTGCCCCAGCATGGGAAGGTAGCATCTCACCCTAGTTGGGCTAAAAGATCCTACAGGAAAACCTGTGCCCTTCAGGAGCAGCAGCTGGAGGGCAGGTGAGGTATTCCAGGAGTCCCAAATAGCACAAGGATGCCTACATCTTGGCAACTCGACCCTGCCCTATGTGTCTACTTTAGGAAGGCAAACTATATAAAGTCCATTGACTATAGTCTGGTCAAGCCCATGCTAACCAAGCTTTGGGCACCACTTGGGCCAGTTTGCATCACACCTCAAAGGTCTGCCCTCTCTGTCATCGTAAGAGCATCCTTGACCCCAAGGCTCCTGAGCCTCTGGTGTAAACCCATTGCTGGCAGCCAGAGGCTTCGCAGGATAGAAGGTATCTCCTTATCATGTGTCCACTCTCTGATGTTGTAGGGTCGGGCATTTCTGACCTCGGAAGCCTCCGCCTGGTAAACGGCTCAGACCCATGCTCTGGCAAAGTTGAAGTGTTTCATGATCAGCGCTGGGGGGGCATCTGCACCGACGGATGGGACCTGGCTGAAGCCCATGTGGTGTGTCAGCAGCTGGGCTGTGGGGCAGCGCAGTCAGCCGTGGGGTCTACCCAGTTTGGGACAGGAGATGGCCTGATCTGGGTGGATGCCGTGGAGTGCACCGGGACAGAGAGAGCCCTCTTCGAATGCAAGGTCAAGTTCTGGGGCGCTGAGAGCTGCAAGTCGAGTGGGCATGCAAGCGTCTCGTGCTCTGTGGCTGCAGGTCAGTGGCGGTGAGTTGGGGATCAATCCTCCCCTGGGGGAGGCCGTGCAGTCTGACCAAATTTGCCCATACACCTCCTCCTTGTCCTGGCTCAACCTTGTTCCTGTGGTCCTATCAGGAAGCACAAGGTGTTTTCTGTTTTGAGGTCTACCAGTCCCTGGCTTCCGTCAGACAAAGTGCTTGGAAATCCCAAGCCTGTGATTCCCAGAAATCCCAAGCCTGTAAAATGGAGGCTCTCCATCAAGCGCAAAGAGCCCTGGCATACCAGGGTCGCAGCTGCCCCGTGGGGATTTTTTGATACATGATACCACACAACCTCTAGTCCTTGGAGAGTCCCTCCTCTTCACCAAGCTATTCCTCGCTCAGGTGCATAATGCACCTGTTGCCTCCTTGGCTGCTTGTCCCCATGGGGATACTCACATCATGGGAGCTCCTCGGTAATTTAGCCAAGTTCACAATCTACTGGGCATGGTCCTCGCAGGCTTGTCCCAAAAGGTGTTCAGGCATGCACACCTTTGGTGCAGCAGTAGCAGAAATGCTACATGCTGGTGGAGACCTTGCAAGACCCCTTGCAAGGGGAGGGCCACCGCATTGCCAACCACGGGACAGGCAGGCATTTCTGGCAAGGATTTATTGTACTTCGATTCTGTTTTTAGACTTGGACCTGAGGAGCTCAGAAGCCCTGCGGCTGGTGAACGGCCCGCACCGCTGCGCTGGGAGGGTGGAGGTCTTTCACAGCCAGCAGTGGGGGACCATCTGTGATGATGGTTGGGACCTGAATGATGCAGCTGTGGTGTGCCGGCAGCTGGGCTGTGGGACGGCCGTGTCAGCCCCAGGTTTATCTGGTTTTGGGCAAGGATCTGGCCCCATCTGGCTAGATGGGGTGAATTGCCTCGGGACAGAAGCCACCCTTGCTGAATGCCCGGTCAAGCCTTGGGGACACCATGCATGTAACCACGTGGAAGACGCTAGCGTTGTGTGCTCAGGTAACTCTCACCACATGCTTTCTCTGTAAGACGGACCAAGCCCCATCCTTCTGCAGGCTGGGAACAGCCTGGGAACAGGCTGGCCAACAAATCGCCCAGATCAGTAGAAACCGTGTTAAAATAACAGTGTTCAGAGACATGGAAAAATACGATATCCTGGCAGAAAAAGCAGCATAGCTTAAGACATGCCTCAGTGTCTGGTACCACTGGAGGTGTCCAAGATGTCTTCATGGGGTGAAGCACCTGCACCCTTTGGGGACAGTAGCTGCAACATGCCTGGGTGCTGCCTGAGTGCCAGCAGATGTGACTGCGCCCTGCCCCAGCTCAAGAGTAGGCAGAGTGACTTGTGCTGCTGGCACTGTAAAATGCAAAGATGTGCAGGTAAATGCAGAAAGATGCACTGGAACCAGCTGCTCTCAAGTCATACACCACTTTTGAGCTAGCTGCTACCAGTCTAGCCTTGGCCTTGGAAGGTCAACCTCCACAGACAGGTCAATGTGGCAGTCAGAAGCAGTCAGGACAGGGACAATCACAAAAAGATCCTTTGCCATCTCCTCCAGGGCAAGAAGTGAGTAGCGCCAGGTGAACCTAGGTGATGCAGCTTCCAAGCAAGGGGGAAGGAAAGCATGGAGAAACACTGGGAAGGACCCTTGTATATCCGTTCTTCCCAGCATGGTGTCCCTCAGGTGGAGATGTGTCCTGACCTCTGAACCAGGGTGCAACCACCCTCAGGGTGCAACTGGTGGAAGGGATCTTCTGTACCTCCTTCCACCCTGCAAAAACCCCTGTGCTCACTTTCCGGCAAGTCCTTGATAAAGGGCAAGGTCTCTGCACCAACACCACCTAGACTTGCCACGGGGATGTCCTGCCCTCTCCAACCCAGCAGGTGTTAAGATGCACAAGCATGTCCCTAATAATGCCCATTTTGGGGTATTTTTCAGGCTCGGGAATTGCCAACAGCCCCAAGCTTCGCCTGGTGGGTGGTTTGAGCAAGTGCGCCGGGAGGGTCGAGGTGTTTTATAACAACGAGTGGGGGACGGTCTGCGACGACAACTGGGACCTGAGTGACGCGATGGTGGTCTGCCGGCAGCTGGGCTGCGGGGTGGCCCTCTCGGCCCCCAGCTCGGCTCGTTTTGGGTGGGGAGCCGGCCCCATCTGGCTGGATGATGTGAGCTGCACAGGGGAGGAAACTGACTTGGACAAGTGCCAAGCCAAGATGCGGGGCATCCACAACTGCCACCACGGGGAGGACGCTGGCGTGGTGTGCGCGGGTGAGAGAGGGGATGGGGCTGGCCAAAGGCAGAGCTCCTGCTGGTACCCAGGGGCAGGCAGCTGGCCCCCTCCGGAGGAGATGCTGTCTGTGCAGGGTTGGTGTAGGAGCTTCTTGCAGCTCTCGCCCGTGTGTATCTCCTGCACCTTCACCTCAAGGCCAAGCGGAAGGTCCTACACCTGGGTTGGGGCAACTCCCAGTATTGGTACAGATTGGGGCATGAAGAGATTGAGAGCAGCCCTGCGGAGGAGGACTTGGGGATACTGGTATATGAAAAGCTGGATGTGAGCCAGCAATGTGTGTTTGCAACCCAGAAAGTCAGCCATATAATGGGCTGCATCCAAAGCAGCGTGGCCAGCAGGTCAAGGGAGGCGATTCTGCCCCTCTACTCCGCTCTAGTGAGACCACAGCCCAGCTCCAGATCTGGGGTGCTCTGTGCAAGAAAGACATGGACTTGTTAGAGCTGGTCCAGAGGAGAGCCACAAAAATGATCAGAGGGCTGAAACACCTCTCCTGTGGAGAAAGGCTGAGAGCGTTGAGGTTGTTCAGCCTGGAGAAGGCCTTCTTGCAGCCTTTCAATATAGAAAGGGGGCTTATAAGAAAGGCGGAGAGTGACTTTTTACCAGGGCCTCTAGTGACAGGACAAGGGGCAAGGGTTTTAAACTGAAAGAGTGTAAATTTAGATTGGACATAAAGAAGAAATTTTTTACAATGTGGGTGGTGAGACACTGGCACAGGCTTCCCAGAGTTGTGGATGCTGCATCCCTGGAAGTGTTCAAGGCCAGGTGGGATGGGGCTTTGAGCAACCTCATCTAGTGGAAGATGACCCTGCTCATTGCAGGGAGGGGGGTTGGACTAGGGGATCTTTAAAGGTCCCTTCCAACCCAGACCATTCTATGAGTCTATATTGGAAGTCATCATGGTCAGGTTGGACAGGGCCTTTAGCAACCTGATCTAGTGCAAGGTGTCCCTGCCTGTGGAATGGGAGTTGGGCTAGATGGTCTTTAAAGGTCCTTTCAAACCCTGCAGCTAGGCATCAGGCCCAGGGTTTTGTCCCCCTGGTAAAGTGGCAGCAACTGGTCATGTCAATGCCTTTTTTAATCAACGCTATCAATGCCTGAACTCTGACCCTGCCCTGCTCCTTCCTGGAGGCATGTAGGGTGCTGAAGATGGGGGTAGTCCAGGGATGCAGGCAGGGTGTGGTCCAGGGATGTGGGGGTGCCCTCTAGCCACGTGTCCACCTATTTCTCTCTCCACAAAAGCAGGCAACTCCAGCTCAGCCTACCTGCGGCTGGTGGATGGGCCACATCATTGTGCCGGGAGGGTGGAGGTGCTCAACGCCGGGCAGTGGGGGACGGTCTGCGATGACGGCTGGGACCTGAACGATGCCGCGGTGGTATGCAGGCAGGTGGGCTGCGGCAGAGCTGAGGCAGCTCCTGGCCGGGCTCACTTCGGGCAGGGGACGGGGCGCATCTGGTTGGATGATGTGGCCTGCACTGGGAGTGAGGATGCCCTTGCCCAGTGCCGAGCCCGTCCCTGGGGCCAGACTAACTGCCACCACGGAGAAGATGCTGGCGTGATGTGCTCAGGTAGGTCCTGCTCCTACAACACAGGGTGTCCTGGTGGGGCTAGGGGTGTCCATCCTGCATCTCGCTGCCTCTGGGGCAATGCTACAGGGGGATGGTCAAGCCCTTCCTAGGATGGGGGTTCCTTTTGCCCCAGCCCTGGGCACTGCCACCGGCACTGTGTGTGTCCCCAACCCATCATGACATTTCTGCGGTGCTTCCAGTCACCAGCACAACCAACACATTGACTGTCCGGCTCGTGGACGGCCCACATCGCTGCGCCGGGAGAGTGGAGGTCTTTCACAACCAGCAGTGGGGGACGGTCTGCGATGACGGCTGGGATCTGAGTGATGCGGCAGTGGTCTGCCGGCAGCTGGGCTGCGGGACGGCCACCGCGGCCCCAACAGGGGCTTCTTTTGGGAGGGGGCTGGATCCCATCTGGCTGGACAGGATCGCCTGCGTCGGGGGGGAGAATGCCCTCGTGGAGTGTCGGGCCAGGCCCTGGGGAATCAACAGCTGCACCCACGAAGAGGATGCCAGCGTGGTCTGCTCAGGTAGTGCTCATTCTTGCAGGGTCCTAAAAGCACAGCGTGGAGCTGCTCTTTCCACCCCGCCCCCCCCAAAAGCCTTTTCCTCTCCAATCTAACCCCAGAAGCTTTGCCTGCAGGATGGAGATTTCAAGGGCATGGGCGCTTGTCCCCTCGGAGGACAGTGTTGGTCCCCATCCCCACACCCTGTAGGAGCTGCCCCGATCCAACTGCCCTTGGCACAGCTGAGCAGGGAAGGGAGGCAAAAAGGACAATGACCACCTGCTTTGGGATGCGGGCTGCACCGAGACTCTGCTGGGTCCCAGTGAGGGTCTGAAAGGGGATTTATTTCTCCCCTTCCCCACCTGGGAATGAGTCTGGAGGCTGAACGTAGGTGCCTGGCAGTGCTTACAAAGCCCCAGGGGCCATGCCTGCCTGCACATCTCTGCAGGCAGGGCTCAGGGCAGGATCTGTCCTCCCATCCCACCGTGGCTGGGCATCTGCCCTAGGTTTGCAACCCGGCTGCTGCCACCAGAAAGCCCCCTCCCTGGACATGTGGTCCTCTTGTCCTCAATGCTGCATCGCCTGCTTCTCTGCCTGCAGATGAGGTCAGGGCAGAGGTCCGTCTGGCAGGACCGAACCGCTGTGCCGGGAGGGTGGAGGTGCTCCACGGCGGGCAGTGGGGGACGGTCTGCGATGACGGCTGGGACCTGAACAACGCGGCGGTGGTGTGCAGGCAGGTGGGCTGCGGCAGAGCTGAGGCAGCCCCCGGTCAGGCTTACTTCGGGCAGGGGACGGGGCGCATCTGGCTGGATGGTGTGACCTGCACTGGGAGCGAGGATGCCCTCACCCAGTGCCGAGCCCGTCCTTGGGGGCAAAGTAACTGCCACCATGGAGAAGATGCCGGGGTGGTGTGCTCAGGTAGGTCCCATCCTTTGACACAGTGCATCTGGGGACACACACACAGAGGAGGGTCTATCCTGCATCTGGCTGACTCTGGGATGCTGCTAGCCCTGGGAAGACATGTTTTTGGGGGAGAGGAGCTGGCAAAGGGTTGTAGCTTCTTTTTGGCTAGGCTTGCCCCCAACCCAGCAACAGGTTCCCACCCCATTCATAACCGACATCTCATTGAAACCTTCACACCCCCACCTCCCCATGGCACTAAGTGAGCCAAGCCCTGTCTTGAGGGGACCACCCAACCCCAAATTCCCAGCCTGGTCTCCATTGTCTGGTCCACATGCTTGCATGGAGGAGACACCACCATTTTAGGGTATGAAGGTGCAGCTGAAGTCCATACCTACAGCCATGCTCCCCTGGAAGGGCTGGGGGGGGGAGGGTTGCATCCCTTGCTGGGCAGGACCATAATGACTCTGTATTTGCACTCTGGCTTCTGGTTTGGGGATTTTTTTTTTTAATTTTTTTTTTTTGGGTGAGGTGATGGGTGCCCTGGTCTCCTTTCCTAACTGGATTTCTCCTGGCAGATACCAACATCACAGAGGTGCAGGTCCGCTTGGCCAATGGCCCAAACCGCTGCGCTGGAAGAGTCGAGGTGTTTCACGAACACCAGTGGGGGACCATCTGCGATGACAGCTGGGATTTGAAGGACGCTAAGGTAGTCTGCCGGCAGCTGGGCTGTGGGACAGCCGTGTCAGTCCCAGACCAAGCTCACTTCGGGCACGGGTTGGACCCCATCTGGCTGGACAACGTGGAGTGCACTGGCATGGAGACCACCTTCTCCCAGTGCAGCTTTAGGAACTGGGGACTCCATAACTGCAACCACGATGAAGACGCGGGAGTCGTGTGCTCAGGTGGTCCCCAAGGAGGGGGGAATGCTCAGATGCCCCAAAAAAGGGTTTTATCTGGGATTGGGAAGCTGGCAACACTGATGGGACATCAGCGATGGGAATGACCTTGCAAGGGAGGTGGGGGGGGTTGGGGGGGAACAGTGCAGCAGGTACAGGAGGCACATGGCACGCACACCCAACCTTGCACGTGTGTGCGCCTTGCATGCCCCTCTCCCATCTGCCTGCGGGGTTGGAGGGGCCGTCTCACCCCCTTTGCACCCTCTTGCAGGCACAAACCCCTTGCAGGTGCGGGTGCAGGATGGTTCCGGTCCCTGCGCAGGACGGGTGGAGGTGCTTTACAATGCTACCTGGCATGGGGTGTGCAGCATTGGCTGGAGCCTGCTGGAAGCTGAGGTGGTCTGCAGGCAGCTGGGCTGTGGGCCAGCCCTGTCGGTGCCCATCGGAGCCCGGCAAAGCCAGGAGGATGGCCATGCCTTGCTGGAGGGGCTGAGCTGCCGGGGGACTGAGTCGCTGCTCCTGGAGTGCCAGCAGAGAGAGACAGGGCTGGGGCTGTGCAGGCAGGGCTCAGCAGCTGGTGTGCTGTGCACAAAGCCAAAGGGTGAGCGCTAGGATGCTCCATGGTGTCTGTGCTGGGTGGGGGGAGAAGGTCCCAAGGAGAGAAGAAAGTGGAAAGGCGGCACATGTTCATCCCCACAAGCTCGAGGGCCTTTCCTGGCGGATGCGCCTTATTTTCCATCACCCTTGGGAGCATCGGAGATGCTTTCCTGAGTTCGAACTACACTTACCCCTCCCATTCCTTCTTGGAGTCCCAAGTTCCTTATTCCCCCCTGGCCCCAAACCCAGGACCAGCCCTCATTTCTCACATAGACTGTGGTAGAGCTGAGACAACTTTGAAGGATGGAGGAGGGTCATAAAAAGGCCTGTGTGAGATGTAGCACCCCAAATCCAAAGTGGGACAATGCACCAGAGAACTGATGGAGGTTATAACAGCAGCAGGAACACGGAAGGTCACTTTGACCCCTCCATCCCATCGTCTACACAGGGAAATGGGTCTAAATGTGAAGCCTAATTAAGGAAAGCCCATCACCACCAGCTGAGCTGCTGGGGGAGGTCAGGCTGTGTTCAGTATTAGGTGTACTGGCATGCTGTTACTGGTCTTGGCTGGAAATGGGATCCCAAGTCTGTTCTCCCAACCCCAGGTGCTTCACCATCCTGCTCAGTGCTGATAGTACTGCTGGCCCTGGTGATGCTGCTGAGCGGGGTCCTGCTGTGGCTCAGCCTGAAGAGGAGGTGCATGGCAGCAGCCCAGGCTGGAGGTGACAGTCCCATCCCTATGTGACCCCCTCAAACTCATGATCCCCACTCCGGCCACCCCGAAATCCAGGGGGACAGGGAGATGGGGATCAGCTCAGCGTCTGCCAGAGCCTGGTGACAGCCCACTGTCTCCTCCATCTCACAGCCCGTCAGCGCCCCAGGGACCAGAGCACTTCAGCAACATCCTTCCAGCCCATGGGAGCCATCTACCTCCCCACCAAGGCAGAAGCCCCCGAGGACCCCGACACTGAGACAATGCAGCTCATGACAGAAGACGCTGCCCCATGATGCCAGCCCCCCACCCCAAGCTCATGCCCCGGGGGTCGCACTGGGCTCCCGCTGCTGTCCTTTTCCCTAATCTGCCTTCCTGAAGACTGCAAAGCAGCAGCTGATGGGCAGGACTTTTCAAAAGCAGCCAGTACCAATGACATATTGGGAGCCCCAAAACAGCCGACCAAGGTGGGGGGGGGTGTCTCCCAGTGTGGTGATGTTTATTGAACCTACCTTCACACCCTCTGAGCAGCCCCCGTGGCTCAGGAGGAGCCCAATGAACCTGGTGGCCAGTGCAAGGCTGAGCTAAAGGAGCAGAGGAGCAGAAGGAGGGATGCAAACAAATTAAAAGGGGGTCCCCAACCCTCTAGGTGTGATTGGCATGAGTGCTGGGGGGATGGAACATGAGCTGCTTTTGTGTTCCTCTGCCACAGCTTCTCCCAGACCTTGGATGGAGGCAAGTCCCCCCTTTTCTTGACCATGCCAGGTGCCAGAGCTGCAAAGTGCATTACCCCACAACCCTGAATACTCAGCCATCTTTGCTGGATGCATTTTGGGATGGCCACAGAGCCCCATTTTCCTTGCCCTGAGCCCCCAGCCTGACACCATCCCTTGGGGACCCAACCATGGGGAACCTCCCTGCTGAGGTTCATGGGGACACAAGACGTGCTCTTGCCTAGTAGCTCACGGTTCTCTGCTGGCACCCCATGCCTAAAACCATCCCAGTGCAGAGGGACCCCCGCTTTCAGCCTCACCTCAGGGTCTGTCAGGCTCGCAAACTGAGGGCTGTGCCCCCAAAGCACCTGGGATGATGGGAGGGAGGCCAGGAAGCCCAATAGGCAGAGGTCCCAACAGCAGGAGATGGCATCTAACAAGGCAACTGACACCTTCCTTGCCAGAGACTGAAGTAAACGTGGGTACATTGTGCTCGGTCCTCTTTCCAGCTTCCCCAAACATGACATCCCAAAACTGGAAAAGGCACAGAACCAAAGGTTTTTGCATGTTTTGCCATGTTTCTCCTTTTTCCCTGTGACACTTCAGAGGGGCTGGAGAGCACCGTCCCCAAATTAGAAACAAAATCAGAGTCAGAGCTGCTTGGAGTCCATCACATTCAGAAATAAACTGAAAGCCCTCCATGTGAACCTCCGTGCTCCTCACCCCAGGTGAAGCTGTCTCCTAAATCCCACCTGAAAAACTCCAGGAGCTCACCAGGTGCTGGAGCAAACTTCTCAAGATGGATTGGAAAAGCTGGGCAGTGCCAGCATGAGATCACCCCCCCCAGGGCCCAGCTGAGAGGGGAGCAGAGGGTCTGCAGGACAGCCAAGCAGCACAAAACCTGAAATAATTTCCTCCAGCAGTGAGATCATCCCTTTCCTTGCCAACTACCAAGCTAGTGTTGGCCATAAGGCCATAATTTGGTTATCTTATCCATTGGTTGTGACCACCATCGCTTAGTGATCACATAACGCATGATCCCAGCACATGAAAAAAGCCTCGATTCCAAGACAGGCATCTCTGGGAGCAGCCACTCTGAGGTTTGAACCACCAGAGATGGTCCTCTCCCCACATCTGAAATGCAGCAGATCAGGAAGGTAAACCTCCCTTTGGCCTCCAGGATGCCAAAGGCTGGAGATCCCACAGGGCAGGATGCCCATCAAAGGCTGGAGCTTGTCCAACCATGAGAGCACACAGAGTCTAGCTACCACCTACCTAGTGCCACCTGAGATGCCCTCAATCACTCCAGACACTCACAGCAGGGCTGGCATATAGGACATGGGGACTATAAGAGATGTAGGCTCTCCTGGAAGAGGAGCTGAAGGCCAGCTGTGTACCCCAGATCACCTCTGATGGTCTCAGCAGTTGAATGCAACCCCAGATCTCCATCAATTTCTTGGACAGCCCCCGCCTGCCACCACAGGGACACATGGACAAAGCAGATCCCAGGATGGGAACCTGCCAAGATGTGACCACCACCAGCTGGGCTACAGAGGACGTTCAGGGACAGGCTCAACCCCGAAATCAAATCACAACCTCACAACCTGCAGACAGGAACAGCCTTGTGAAGAGGCCAGAGCTGCCCCAGTGCTGTCTTGAGGGCTGAAATGGGAGGAAGTTGGGAAGCTGTGGGGCAGAGGAGACCAACATGACCAGGAGACCCACAACCATCCTTGCAGGGGGATCCACCAGCGCAAATCCCAAAGATGGCCTGCTGGCCCATCTTGCACTTATCTGTGGGGTGCAAGCTCAGCAATGCCAAGTGGGATCCACCCCACACCTGCCATTTGGCAGGTCTCTCCTTACCGCATCTCCTGGCAACACATGCCAGGTGACTTCCCATGCATGGCTGAAGGGAACCTCCCCTACCTGGGAGAAGGTACTGGGTGGGAAGGAGGTAAGACCACCAAGGACTGTACCAGCACCAAAAGCCCGTGTCAAGACCCAGCTAGACATGGCCATGAGCTGGAGGAGGTGATGAGACAGAGCCATCATTAAATAACCATCCTGTAATTAGTGTGCAGACCGCCAAGGAACGCACACATCTTCGCGCCCTGCCCCCCCCCGTTCCCAGTGCTACAAGGGACTGTACGAAAAGGGGTGGTAGGGTGGGACCTGGGATATCCATGAGTCTGAGGGCATCAGCGCAGGTGAGGACAGGGCTCCTGTCTCACCCTCGCGAGCAAAGGTCCATGTGCCACCCTCTGCCTGGCAGCCATCAGCCAAGGGGGCACAAATCCAGGCTCCAGCAGCAGCGCAAGGGTAGTTCTGGGAAGCGAGAGAGGAAGAGGATGATGACGCAGGGAGCTGGTCATGTCTCGCTCACCCATACCCCATCCAGGTTCCTGCCTGGAAAGTCCCAGGAGCGGCTGGAGAACTTACACACTGGGTGTAACTTGCTGAGGCTCCTAAAATGGACGGCAGCAGCATGTCCCCCCCTTTCTTCTGCTCCCTACCAGCCCCGCCAGCACCCTGGGGCAGAAAAAAAGGGGGTGATTAACTGGGTCATTAGCAGCAGCATGAGATACGGACGGGACACTTGAACCCAAAAAGGCTTCGGGGGAAAGGGAGGTGCCTGCTACCCGTACCGTTGTCGTATCTCCCTCCCAAAAAGACAGGCAAGTCTGTCCCCTACTGCAGGCAACAGTGTGCCCCAACTCCGTGGGAGTCCCCAGCCCAGGCTGTCATGCTCACTGGGATGACTGGGGAGGGGGTCTCAGCCCTCCTTCCCACACAAGGGCAAAGAAGAGGGCTCCTGCCTGCCCACCGGTGGTGTGCCATGAGCCACAGCATGCCCACCAGGAGCTTGCAGCCATCCTGGCCCACGGGCTTTGGAAGGGTCCTGCTAGGATCCCTTGGAGGGAGGAGGAAACCATGGCGTGAGTCCAGGTTCAGCGAAGAGCTGAGGCTCAGGAGAAGTGACGCAGCTTTTTGGGGGTCCACGCTGGCCCTCAGGCGCACGTACGGGGTCCCCCAGCCTGGGGCTCATCTGCTGTCGGTGGCGGCGTGCTTACGGCCACCGTGGCCTGACAACACCGTGGCTGCGCTTGCTGCACCGGGGCTCAGCCGTCGCGGTGAACGCGCTGGTGCTGCAGCAGGTTGGAGGGATGAGCGAAGCCCTTGTCGCAAACACTGCACTTATAGGGGGTCTCACCCGTGTGCACCTTCTCATGCACAGCCAGGTAGGCCAAGTCCTTGAAGAACTTGTGGCAGAAGCTGCACTTGTAGGGCCGCTCCTGGCTGTGCACACGGTGGTGCTGGAGGAGCAAGGAGGGCCGGGCAAAGGCCTTCCCGCACACCTCACACTTGTAAGGACGTTCCCCCGTGTGTGCCCGCTCGTGGATCACCAGGTATGACGACTGCTTGAAGGCCTTCCCACAGGTTTTGCAAACGAAGGGACGCTCGCCGGTGTGCACTCGCTCGTGGGAGGAGAGGGCGTTGGACTGCTTGAAGCCCTTGCCGCAGAGTGGGCAGACAAAGGGGCGGTCACCCGTGTGCACCCGCTCGTGCACCTTGAGGCTGTGCCCGTAGGTGAACTTCTTACCGCAGACCCCGCAGACGTGGGGTTTGTCATCACAGTGCTGGCGCTGGTGGAGAAGGAGGGCGTTGGAGGTGGGGAAGTCCTTCCCGCAGTCGGCGCACTTGAAGGGCTTCTCAGCGCAGTGGGTAAGCGCGTGACGCTGCAGCTCGTAGGGGGTCTTGAAGCTCTTGGCGCAGCGGGGGCAACGGAAGGGACGCTCGCCGCTGTGGATGCGCCGGTGCTCTTGGAGGTTGGAGGAACGCTTGAAGCGCTTCCCGCAGAGCTCGCAGCGGAAGGGTCGTTCCTCCGTGTGGACCAGCCGGTGGCTTTTGAAGTCCGAGTGGCGCTTGAAGGAGGCCTGGCAGAGGTCACAGCGGAAGGGACGCTCCTCGTTGTGTACCACCTCATGGCTGAAGAGCTCCCAGGCCCGCTTGAAGGCCTTCTCGCAGACGCCACACTGGAAGGGCTTCTCGTCCACGATCACCTCGCGGATCTCCAGCTCGCTGATGCCGCTCACTCCCCGTTTTGGGTGGGCCGGCAGGCCCACCGCTGCTGCCTCCTCCAGCTCACCCACCGTGCTCCCCAGCACCAGCTTGGCGGTGGAGTAGATGCCACGCTCGTCAATCAGCTGCACAAAGTCCGGCTTAGGACGGGCATCACTGGAAAGGGGCAGCTCGGGGGAGCAGGACCGAGACCCTCTCTCCTCCTCCTCTTCCTCGTTGCTCCGCGGCACCTCCTCCAGCCCATTCTCCATTGCCCTCTGTCTGAAGTCACCTGTCCGGCCCCAGATCAACCGCAGCCTCTTCCCCCGGGAGGGTCCTGGCTCTTCAGTGCTCTCCCCCCGTCTCGGGGATGTGGGGGCTCGGCTTGTCTCGGGCTTCAGGCACAGCCGGTGCTTCCGCCGGCATGGACGTAGCTCACCCGGCACCTGGTGGCACGGGGAAGCTCCTTCATCCTCATCAGTCTTCTGGCAGGGTCTGCCTGCACCCCGAGGGGCAAGAGAGCCCTGCCCACGGCAGCACCGTCCTGAGCGGCGTGGAGAAGCTTGTCCTAGCTGCTCTGGGGAGCCTTCTCCCAGCTCTTCTCTCGGCTGTGTCCCAGCTGTGTCCTCCTCCTGAGCCTCCTCCTGTTCTTCACCTTCAGGCCCATCTCCTTCGGAAAGCGGGGAGAGCCTCTCAGAAAAGGGGGGCTCGCAGGCCGGGGGACCTAGCTGCCCTTCCATGGCAGCCCCTGCAAAAATGAGAAAGGAGGGAGCGTGAGAGGAGCAACAGGCTGGAGCAAGATGGTAAAAGAAGAGGCACAAAGATGAAGACGTGGGTGGCAGCAGCACAGAAGGAGGTCAGAGAGAGATAGAGACACAGGAAAGGAGGGAGACTCTAGGGAGGAAGAGAAGGAGGCATAAAGACAGACACTACAGAGAGTTTGTAAAACCTGGTGTCACCAATCCCTTTCCCCTTCAGGGGATCAAGGTGACGGGCAGACCTAGCACCAGAGAAATGGCCCTGATCAGCACTTAAAAGCCTTCTTACCCATGAGCCTGTTACTAGCACCCACAAGCAGCTGCTATTCATAGCAGGGAGCGATTCACTTCCTCACAGGGCCTGCTCATAGTTACCTGGTCAGAGCAACAGCTGAGGGACCAGCCTCAACTGTGTCCGCAACCATCAAGGACCATACTGGCTGGCTGGCAGCTTCCAGGCAGGGGTGTGAAAAGCTCCTCGGAGGGTGCTTGGTCTCCCTGGGTGCCTATGTGAGCCCTCACCTGGGACAAGGAGCTGTCAGCCCTGCCTTGTGCACAGGTAGTGGATGCACAGAGGGATTCAGCCCCCAGCTCCTGGGGATTCAATACCACAACTCGGCTCCAGAGTGTATCGGGGTGGTTTTTCAGATCACCTTCTCAACAAATGCTCCTCTCTGAGGTCAGTGTTTTTCCAAGCTCCATCCAAGCCCACCGATACCTCTGGAGCCCATTCAGCAGTTGCACAGCTCGACAAGACATCGGTCTCTGATATCCACCATGGGGATCCCCTGGGCTGGATTTGCTGTCCCCATTCGGGATGCCATGCATAGATCAGTTTAGCCAAGGGATGGGAAAAAGCACAATCCATCTCTCAAAACCTCGCGTGAAACCACACCCCGTGAGAGCCTGATGCACAGACAAGAGCGACCAGCTAAACCAAGGAGCTCTTCATGGCAAACAGGTAAATTCAAGTGGTTCGGTCTTGCCTTCCATGTCCAAAGACATCCCAGTGAGAGGCAGCGGGGTGGAGGGGACATCAGGAGCAGCAGATGCTTTAAGGGCCTCCAAGCACCATGTTGCACAGAGGAGAGTGCTCCCACCGACACGATGAGGAAGCTGCCACAAAGCCAGACGTAAAACTGCCCTAAAGGTGCCCGAGAAGGGACTCCCATGTGTGTGAGCAGGGAAACAGCTGCCAGAAAATAAAAAGCAGAAGAGAGGAAAGGTACAGGGTGGGAAGGCAACATGCTAAAGTCTCCCAAAGACTGATAAGTGCTGGAGACCTGCTGGTGCAGTTGGACCCCCAAGAACCGATAAACTCTGGGCACAGAGACCCCACCTGTCCTGGTTTTGGCTGGGATAGAGTGAATTTTCTTCCTAGTAGCTGCTATAGTGCTATGTTTTGGGTTCAGTATGAGAAGAACGTTGATAACACTGATGTTTTCAGTTGTTGCCAAGGAGTGTTTAGACTGAGTCAAGGATTTTTCAGCTTCTCATGCCCAGCCAACAAGAAGGCTGGAAGGGCACAAGAAGTTGGGAGGGGACACAGCCGGGACAGCTGTCCCAAACTGGCCAAAGGGATATTGCATACTATGGGATGTCACATCCAGTATATAAACTGGGGGGAGTTGGCCTTGAGGGGGAGGATTGCTGCTTAGGAACTAACTGGGCATTGGTCAGCAAGTGCTGAGCAATTGCATTGTGCATCACTCGTTTTGTATATTGCAATCCTTTTAGTATTATCATTGTCAGTTTCTTCCTTTCTGTTCTATTAAACTCTTCTTATCTCAACCCACAAGTATGACTTCCCCCGCCTCCCGCCCCCTGATTCTCTCCCCCATCCCACTGGGTGAGCAGGAAGTGTGCAAGCAGCTGCGTGGTGGTGCTTAGTTCCTGGCTGGAGTTAAACCATGACACCGCCAAGTCTGCCTGAGGCCACTGGCCCATGCTGGCATCTGCAATGGGAGGTGTAATTTGGTAGAACTTGGTGGCTGCTATGAATAGATGGGAGACCGCAGGATTACGGATAGCCGGTGACATGACGGGGTCCTTCCCCGGGATTTTCCAAACCTGCCCAGCACCCCATTATCAGTGGGAGCTGGCCATAGCTGGGGATGCAGCTTCAACCAGGCAACTGCAAGGGAAGACAAGGGGATGAGCTATGAGTGAATGAGCTAAACACTATTAATAACCACTCTGAGCCCATTAAAACATAACGAGTAAAAAGTGCTCCAAGAAACCCTGCTTCTCACCCGCACCTCCCGTGCCTGGCTGGGTCTCAAGGTGCAGAGAAGAGAATTCACGGACAAAGCAAGAGGGTTTCCAGGTGCAATTTGGTCTCGCTGGCACAGAGTGAGTAACATCAGCCCAAAGGGTAATAATGCAGGAGCACTGGGATGGGACATCCCGATAAAGCAAAGCTGAGGAATCCCACATCAAAAAGGGAGGAGATGAAGGTGACGGTCAAATGTATTACAAACAGAAAAGGGTGAAGGGGACAGCCAAGTTGAATAAATGAGAAGGCCAGAAGCAGAGAAAGCCAATAAAAACGCCGAACTAGCAGAAATCCTTATTTAGATGAACGGAGATGACCACTTTTTGTCTCCTGATGAAGCAGGCACTCATGAGACACTCCTGTTGTTTAAATGGCCTAGCCCTGAGTATTTACTGCATGAGTAACACTGGAAGCAGAGATGAAGGCTCACAGTTACCCTCTTCTGGGTCATGCTTACCTTTCTGGGATGGATTTAGACCATTTCTTGGCCAGGACTCTCACCCGGAGGCTGCAGAGCTCGCGGAGCCCTTCCCTTTGAGTTGAGACATCAGGGTGACACTGGGTGGGGGGGATCAGAAAGCTCCCCCCAAGCAGAGGGGAAAATGAAACCTGCCACCTCTGGTACCCCTGCTCTCAAATGCAGGTGTTAAAAAAGGGAATCACTTGCATGGGCCAAAAAGGACAGCACAGAGTGGGCTGGGAGCAGGACACAGACACACAGGGGGAGACTTGCACAAGCAGGTGGCTGTATTGGGTTTGCATGACAAGGTTATGGTAGCGGGAGGGGCTACAGGGGTGGCTTCTGTGAGAAGCTGCTAGAAGCTTCCCAACACAGCCAATGCCAGCTGGCTCTGAGACGGACCTGATGCTGGCCAAGGCCAAGGCCATCAGTGATGGTGATAGTGCCTCTGGGATAACAAATTTAAGAAGAAAAAAAAAAAAAGTTGCTGCACGACAGAAACTGCAGCTGGAGAGAGGAGTGAGAACATGTAAGAGAAACAACCCTGCAGACCCCCAGGTCAGTGCAGAAGGAAGGGAGCAGATGCTCCAGGCGCCAGAGCAGAGATTCCCCTGCAGCCTGCGGGGAAGACCACGGTGAGGCAGGTTGTCCCCCTGCAGCCCAGGGAGGTCCATGATGGAGCAGATATCCACCTGCAGCCCAGGGAAGACCCCATGCCAGAGCATGGGGGGTGCCTGAAGGAGGCTGTGACCCCATGGGAAGCCCACGCTGGAGCAGGCTCCTGGCAGGACCTGTGGCCCCATGGACAGAGGAGCCCATGCTGGAGCAAGTTTTCTGGCAGGACTCGTGTCCCTGCGGGGGACCCATGCTGGAGCAGTGTTCTCCTGAAGGACTGCAGCCCATGGAAGGGACCCATGCTGGAGCAGTTCATGGAGAACTGTCTCCCGTGGGAGGGACCCCGCACTGGAGTAGGGGAAGAGTAAGGAGTCCTCCCCCTGAGGAGGAAGGAGTGGCAGAGACAAAATGTGATGAACTGACCATAACCCCCATTCCCCCTCCCCCTGCACTGCTGGAGAGAGGGTAGGTAGAGAATTTGGGAGTGAAGCTATGCCTGGGAAGAAGGGAGGGGTGGGGGGAAGGTGTTTTAAGATTTGTTTTTATTTCTCATTACCCTACTCTGGTCTGATTGGCAATAAATTAAGTTAATTTTCCCTAAGTCAAGTCTGTTTTGCCCATGATGGTAATTGCTGAGTGATCTCTCCCTGTCCTTATCTTGACCAACAAGCCTGTTGTTATATTTTTCTCTCCCCTGTCCAGTTGTGGAGAAGTGATAGAGCAGCTGTGTGGTGCTTAGTTGCTGGCTGGGGTTAAACCATGATGATGGTAAAGAGCCCCATGCCCAGCCTTTCATTGGAAACATGCTTCCCCCAGCTCCGAGAAAGCCAAATATTAGGGCTGCCTCTGCTGCCATTCAGACATCCAGCACATACTGGCTGACTTGCCACTACGAATTCAGGCAGGATGATAAATTCAGTGTTTTCTGGCGCCGTGGGTTGACTATGGCAAAGTCACTGAGAGGTTTTAGGGTTTCCCTAGCTGGTGCAGCACTGGGTACAGCTATGTGGGAGCCCCCTGAGGCCCGTCACAGTAGGAGGATGTTAATTGGGAGAGAAACTGAATGAGATGCTGGACTTACTGGGGGCCAGGAAGGATCCACCGCTGCTGGCTGGTTTAAACTGAGGGGTTTCAGAGGAGTCTGCCCTTGGGGAAGGGATTAAAGTGTACAGGCAGCACCTGTGGACCTCATGAGCCAGAGGAACAGAAAGGGGCAAAGCAAGAAAAGCACAAAGGCGGCAAGGTGACATATCTGGGGGAAAAGCCAGCAAGCATCTGCCAGAGTGGAGCTTCTACGTGCCAAAGCAGAGAAGATTTGGGGGGTTCAGCCCAAGACAAGCAACCATGAGGGTCCCAGAAAAGCTTACGTGCTCCTAAAACACAGCAGGAGAGGTATTCCCTGGGCAGGCAGCGCCGTGGCTGAGCCAAACCCAGGTGAAAACAGCTTTGGCGAAGACAGGGTGACAGCAAGTTGCCATTTTGGAGAGAGTCATGGGACTGATCGGGGTGACCAGTCCTACCCACAGAGCAAGAGCTGGGGGTATCGAGCGTAGCCGCAAAGGAATTGCTGCTCCCCAGACTCTAAACAAAAGCAAGAAAATACGTTGAGAAGGGAAAAGGAACAATTTCAGTGGAAAGAAGGATGGGGCCTGTGTGGGAGCGAAGAGGCAGAGATGGAGGAATTCACAGCAGAGGAAAAGGCTCCAATCGCAGCTGCATAGGAGCTGCCAGGCCAAAAATACACGATTTTTTTTTCGCCCCCCCCCAGCGTCAGTGACACCCCCCTGCTTGCCCAGAATCCCCAGTGCCCGTGGGATGACCAGGAACTCCTCCACAGCCTAGCCCCTCACCCCTTTTCCACTCCCCGGAACACCCCAGATACTCCCAGCATGGCCTAGTTTTCCCTCAGTATCAGAAAGGATCCTCCCTGCATATCCTGATATCCCCCCACCCTCAAGAACACCACAAGCCCTCCCAGTATGTCCCAGTCTACCCTGGTATCACCCAGACACTCCCATCACATCCCCCTCCCATTACAACCAA
>JAVJGG010000067.1:65514-76437 GCA_035590195.1 Aviceda cuculoides | reverse complement strand
TCCACCAAACCCTCCCCGCTATCACCGTGGACCCCTAACCATTCCCCAACGCCCCCCGCTCCCCCCGGTACCACCAACCTCCCTCCCTCACCCCCCACCCCCTCAAGGCCTCCCCGTCCCCCCGGGAACCACCGTGGGCCCCCCGGCCCAGTATCGAGGTGGACCCTCCCAACCCGCCCACCACCCCGTGGGAGATGCCACGGCCCAGGCCGACACGGAGTAGCCCGCTCCACCCGCTCCCGTCACCCGGTAAACCGCAGCCCACCCGCCCCGGACTGACCGGGCCCCACCGGTGCCGCAGCCGACCGCCTTCCCCCAGAGCCGCTTCCAGCCGCGCTCGCGCGCTGCGCGGCAACGCTACTTCCGGGGGCGGGGCGAAGGGGAGGTAGTGGAGGAGGGCGCATGCGCGAGGCGCGACAGGGGGACGGGGAGCGGCGGTAAGGCTGCGCATGCGCAGGAGGGGGGGAGGGCGAGCGGCGCGAGGGATGTGCGCATGCGCGGGGCTGGGGCGGGAGTGCGGGGGCAGCGTGTGTTTCTATGGGGACACGCGTGTGCAATGCGGGAAAATGCCTGGATCGTGTGTGTGCTTGAGGACACGCGTGTGCAGTGCGCGGACATGGCTGGAGCACGTGTGTGTGCATGGGGACACGCGTGTGCAATGCGGGAAGGTGCCTGGAGCATTTGTGTGTGGATGGGAACATGCGTGTATAATGCAGGGCAGTACCTGGAGCATTTGTTTGTGCATGGGGAGAGGTGTGTGCAATGTAGTAACGTGCCTGGAGCACGTGTGTGTGCATGGGGACACTTGTGTGCAGTGCGGGGACATGGCTGGAACATGTGTGTGCATGGGCACATGCATATGCAATGGAGGGACATGCCTGGAGCATGTGTGTGCATGGGGATTCTTGTCTACAATGAGGAGACATGCCTGGAGCATTTGTGTGTGCATGGGGACACGCATGTGCACTGCAGGGAGGATCCTGGAGCATGTGTGTTTGCGTGGGGACACACGCCTGCAATGGAGGGACATGTCTGGAACACGTATGTGTGCGTGGGGGCACGCATGTGCAGTGGAGGGAGGTGCCTGGAGCATGTGTGTGTGTATGGGGACACGTGTGGGCAATGCTGTTATATGCATGGAGCATGTGTGTGTGTATGGGGACACACATGTGCAATGTGGGGACATGCCTGGAGCATGTGTGTGCATAGGGACATGTGTGCAATGAGGGGACATGCCTGGAGCATACATGTTTTCATTGGGACACGTGTGCAATGCAGGGAGGTGCTTAGAGCGCATTTGTGAGGATAGGGAGACGTGTGTGCAATGCAACGACTTGCCTGGAACACACCTGTGTGTATGGGGACAATCATGTGCTATGTGGGGATGTGCCTGGGACATGGCTGGAGCATGTGTGTGTGCATGGGGACACTCGTGTGCAATGCAGGAAGGTGCCTGGAGCATTTGTGTGTGGATGGCAACGTGCGTGTATAATGCAGGGCAGTGCCTGGAGCATTTGTTTGTGCATGGGGAGAGGCGTGTGCAATGTAGTAACGTGCCTGGAGCACGTGTGTGTGCATGGGGACACTTGTGTGCAATGCGGGGACATGGCTGGAACACGTGTGTGTGCATGGGCACATGCATATGCAATGGAGGGACATGCCTGGAGCATGTGTGTGCATGGGGATTCTTGTCTACAATGAGGAGACATGCCTGGAGCATGTGTGTGTGCATGGGGACACACGTGCAATGCAGGGACATGCCTGGAGCATATGTGTGTGCATGGGGACATGCATGTGCACTGCAGGGAGGATCCTGGAGCATGTGTGTGTGCGTGGGGGCACACATCTGCAATGGAGGGACATGTCTGGAGCATGTATGTGTGCATGGGGACACGCATGTGCAGTGGAGGGAGGTGCCTGGAGCATGTGTGTGTGTATGGGGACGCGTGGGCAATGCTGCTATATGCCTGGAGCATGTGTGTGTGTATGGGGACACGCATGTGCAATGTGGGGATATGCCTGGAGCACGTCTGTGTGTATGGGGACACGTGTGCAATGCGGGAAGGTGCCTGGAGTGTGTGTGTGTGCATGGGGACGTGTGTGCAATGCAGGAAGGTGCCTGGAGCATTTGTGTGTGCATGGAAACATGCATGTGCAATGAAGGGATATGCCTGGAGCACTTGTGTTTGCATGGGGACACACGTGTGCAATGCAGGGAGGTGCTTAGAGCACGTGTGTGTGCATGGGGACATGTGTGTGCAATGCAGGAATGTGCCTGGTGCTCATGTGTGTGCATGGAAAGATGCAATGTGCAATGAGGGGATATGCCTGGAGCACGTGTGTGTGTGGGGACACGTCTGTGCAATGAGGGGACATGCCTGCAGCACATGTGTATGCATGGGGACACGTGTAATGTGGGGACATTCTTGGAGAATGTGTGTGTGCATGGGGACACACATATGCAATGCAGGGACATGCCTGGAGCACGTGTGTGTGCATGGGGATACGTGTGGAATGAGGGGACATGCCCGGAGTACCTGTGTGTGCATGGGGACACGTGTGTGCAATGCGGCAACATGCCTGGAACATGTGTGTGTTCCTGGGGACACCCATATGCTATTCAGGGCGGTGCCTGGACCATTTGTGTGTGCATGGGGATGTGCGCATATAGGGACACACATGTGCTATGCAGGGACACACCATGGAGCACACGTGTGTGCATGTGGAAACATGTGTGCAATGTGGGGACACGCCTGGAGCAAGTGTGTGTGTGTGCAGGGACACATGCATTGCAGGGACACGCCTGGAGCACCTGTATGTGGAGATGTGTATGTGCATGGCAGGGACACGCCTGGAGCACATGTGTGCAGAAAGAGATTCCCCATGGAGCAAGGTCAAGCCCCTCACCTTGCAACCCAGTTGTAGGTGCTGGTCAGGGCACACCAGACTGCTCCCTTGCTGCTCCTCTCCTTGGCGCAGGAGGATTAGGATCTCTCCTGGTAGATGAAGGGGAGGACACATGGACCTGGGTCAGATCCTGGGTATGAAACAGAGAGAGACGTGAAGTAGAATCATAGGATCATGGAACAGTTTGGGTTGGAAGGGACCTTTCAAAGTCATCTAGACCACCTACCCTTGCAGTGAGCAGGGACATCTTCAACAAGATCGGGTTGCTCAGATTCCTGTCCAACCTGACCTTGAATGTTTCCAGGGATGGGGCAGCTACCACCTCTCTGGGAAACCTGTTCCAGTGTTTCACCATCCTCATCGTAAAAGGGAAATGCATAACCCTGCTGCATCCAGCCCCAGGACCTGAAGGGTTCGTGTTGTTGGGTCACCACCCAGCTAACCAAAGTGGTCCTTTGGGATTCGCTATGGGGAAACTCTGAGATGTTCCTCCCACCCAACCCTATGTCCACCTGCCAAAGCCGCACAATACAAGAGGACTCAACCCAATAACGCAGACAACCACCATCAGCCTTTAGGCAACATTTTCAGAGAGCTCAAATACTCGCCCTTGTTTTCAAAGGGCTCTCAGTGATTCAAAGGACCCACAGATGATGCAGCTCTTTGTCTCAAGTTTGCCAAGAGGCAAAGCAAACAAGGAAATACAAAGTGCACCAAGCAGGGAAATAAAAGAAATACAGGAGCTGGTTGAAAAGCCACACCATATTTCAAAAAAGAAAATCAAAAGAGAAACAAACGAACAAACAAACAAACAAAGCAAGGTTGCAAATAACCACAGTCGCAGGAGGTGAAGGAGGTCCTTGGAGGTGCCCTGTGCCATCAACCCAGATGAGCAATGTCTCCACGTCTCCCCAGTTGCTTGGACCTTCTCGTGCTGCAACGCAATCTGCTGCCTCCTTGGGATCCCGGGAAGGACTTGGTTTGGGGCAACTGGTGGAGGTTGAGGCACGATGCCATGGTGACGTGGTCCTCTTTGAGACACATCCCAATGAAGGACCATCATGCCAACCAGCCTCGAGGGCTGCACCTTTTAGGCACCTCATAGTTGCCACATTCCTTTGATGTTCAATGGGGAAGAACAGGAAAGACATCCCCAAGGGACCTGATGCTTCTTGTAATCCCATCTGGATGTCTTGCTGCTCACCATCATCTATGAGCACCACCAGGTGCCTCCAGAGAAGACCCAGAGCTTGACTGATCCCAACAAACCATCTTTTGCCATCTCTGTCTTTGATTAAGCATTCCATGCCTACCCAGTGTCTAACCAGTGCATCCCATCCAGGTGAGATCTGAAAAAACACTGTTCCAAAATGGATACTGATATTTTTGCTGCTTTCTTTATTTATTTCTAATTTCCCACCCAATTGGGGCGAATGTCCTGTTGGAGATGCAGCAGCAGGGGAATTGCCTGGGCTCCTGGAAAGCATGATGCGTTTGATTTCTGTTCCACTTTAGCACAAATGGGTTTTCTTTAATGAGACCTCACTCCTCTATTACTACTTTAATTAATTTTAAAGTGATAACTTTATGTAATTAACTAATTTTAATTCATTCTAAATTGCTGTGGATTCCAGTTTGGGTAAGTTTGGGGTTTCTTTCTAAAACCTTAGTGCTGAAGAAATTAATTTATTCTATTCATACCTCATTGCTGTGTTTTAAAAGGCCAGCATGCATTCACTCATTCTTAGTTTTTAAATATTGTTTACTTGCTATTAATTCTGGCATGACAAGTTTGATTTGGAGTTGTTGCATGTTAATATTTTTAATACTTGACAATCTTTATAATTACAGTCATTTCCTTAAAGTTTAACTTAAATGCTCTGGCTGCAGTTTAAAATCCTTTCTTTTCTTTTTTTTTTTTTCCCTTCTTTTTTTTTCCTTTTTTTCTTTTTTTTTCTTTTTCCCCCAGTAGCATGGATGGGGTTTTTTAATAAGAAACCTTAAAAGTATCTAAAATGTAATATATTCATTTTGAGGTTTCTCTATATCCTAACTAACCAAACACTGCTTATAATGTTTTAATGCCTTTTAAATACAATGAAATATGTATTTCTAAAGTACAGATGATGACATTTTTTGACTACCAATTCATCCACACCAAGGTGTTTACAAACATATTTGTTATCTAATTTTTAATAATTATTTAGGCTAGTATACTTACTTTTCAGAGGTAGGCAAGCCTGCAGTTATTTATTAACTGTTGATTATAAAACACCAGATAGATTTCTTTTACGTCTCTTCTGAAAAATGTAGAGACCTGCTCAGATTGCAAAGAAAAAAAAAATTAGTAATACTTTGAGGTTTTCTCTGTAGTTTTTAGGTTTGCTTAATTTATTTCTTAACTTGAAGCAGGGAAGGTGATGGGTTAATTTAATTTCCCACTTCCAGTGTTAAATTCCTACCCCGGGGGCAGGTGGGTTAACATTCCTCTTTGAAGTGTTTAAACATTTCTTAATCCCATTTTCTCTCCTGTTTGCTTCGAAAACAAAGCAGGATCCAAAGGGAGATTGCTGGTTTAGTTGATGGTCTTAAAAACCCAACTGTCCTATGCACCCAAAGCCAATATTTACTTCTCAAACACTCTGCGCATACTCCATGCACTTATTTTTTCAGTCTACTTTTATCAGCACATAGCGTTACATAGAATTTTCAAAAGAGCAGGCCTTTTGCAAGAAAGCAGAATACTTCCTGCATTCCTGGGGGAACATTTAGAAAATACTTTTAATTTCGCAGATGACTGCATGGCTGCCTTATTTACAAGAAGCATTGGTTGCTTCTAATTAACAGGATTAAACGTGCCTGTCCTTGCATCTACAGCAGACCATATAGTGCCTCACTGGAGGAAGAACTTCTCTTCCTCTCCCTGTAGTGCAACCTTGAAGGTTTTTAATGGAAAAGATCTGCCCCATCCCTTATTGCTGCAGCAGTATCTCTGTTTTTCCTAGAAGGGCTTTTTTTTTTTTTTAATGAGTCATTTTCATAATAAATTTTTTAATGGATTTGTTAAATTTACTGGGATTTACTGGGAAATTTACTGGGAAAGGATCTTCAGTTCAGGGAAATCATTTAATAGTGTATTTTGAGTAAAAGGGAGAGAGTTAGGCGGGAATTCAAAACGGCATGGGAGAAAAGTGGGGTTCTTGGGTTTCAAGTCAGAGGACACAGGACACCAGCTTCCCACCCCACCCTGCTCCCAAAAGGACCTGCACTGGTGTACTCCCTGCATCCCAGCCCACCCACCCCGCCTCGGGAAAGGGATGCCTGCTGGACTTTGGATCTTGTTAATCATTGCTCCAGAATGGTGGCACAACGGCAGAAAACTTTTCCCTCCCCTTTTTATTCTCCCTGTAGTTCCTGGCACCTCCAAGGACCTGTAGCACCCGGAGCAGAGCAAATCTGGTTTTTGGGTACCAGACAGGGAAGTTCTACCTCCTCTCCCTCTGGCTGGCCAAAGATCCTGCAACGATGGCTGCTTGACAACCCTCTAAGCTGTGAGGGCAGGTAAACCCGTGGGGCAGCAAGAGGAGATGGGAGGTTGGTCCATCAGCAGGAATTTAGCCCTAGAGCTCCTTAAATGCCCTACGAGCCAGCTGTCCGCCATCCCCACAATTTGCTGTTGAGGTATGGTCCCTATGAGGAAGGACCAGTGAGCGAGTATCCAGGTGGGTTACCCCATAATACATATCCCCAGTATCCCCTGATGTTGGGGATATGGGATGGCTGGGCTCCTGTTTGGGACCTGCTATGGGGGGGAAGAAGTTTCTTGGCTTGGAGTCAGCACCCTTACCTTATCTCTCTCCCTACCAATCATAGTGGCACATAGCTGCGGCATCTCATCCCTGTCCCCACACAGGTGCGATGCCGGTCCAGTATGTGACGTATGAAGGCATTAAGTTCCCCCCTGCCTACAACTCCGAGCACAGCTTGAGTTTCACCCACAATGAATTCCTGGTGCGTGACGATGACATCTTCAACGTTACCTACCCCAAGTCTGGTACGAGGGGTGGACAGAGGGGGTGGCCAAGGGTGGAGAGGGGCAGGAAAGGGGGGAGGGCTTTGGAAACATCTTCAGGTGTTGTTCGGAGGGTGAAGCTTCTCTTGTGGTGGGGGACAGGAATGTTTTTTGGGGTTTTTACCACAGTGGTTGTGCATGGGCAGGGCAGCACTGTCTCTTGGAGGGGCACAGACTCAGTGCTGAGGGTGCTGCTGACCATGGAGCTGTGGCACGGTGAGGTCCTTCCATCCCCACCCCGCAGGCAAGGTGCCCTGACCTGCATCTCTGCTTTCCCTGGCAGGCACCGTGTGGATGACTGAGATCCTGAGCCTCATTCGCAGCCGTGGCTGCCCCAGCTGGAGCCAAGCTGTCCTCAATTCTGACCGCATGCCCTGGTTCTCAACCTGTCTGGGTCTGGAGTCAGCCCTCAGCTACCCCCCACCTCGCCTGCTGACCTGCCACCTGCCCAGGCACATCTTCCCCAAGTCCTTCTCCCATTCCAGCGCCAAGGTGGGACGGGCACCCATGCAGAGATTCAAGGGGGCAGGGGAGCAGGAAAGACCATTGCCCAGGATCTGCGGAACCTTGGAGTGAGGGGGCATTGGGCAAGGACCTTGGCATTGCCTAGGAGAGTGGCGAGTGTCCTCCATGCCCTCCAGATGGAAATATGCAGAGCCCCATCTCATATTCTGCCCCTCTTGGATGCTTTAGAGAGTCACAATGGCTCTAGGGGACTTGTGTGTACATGGAGACCTCTGCCCAAGGTCTGCATGATGGAGTCTAGCCCAGGGTTGGTCCTTGTGTGGCAGACCCCTCTGTTTTCAGATCTACCCCAGTGCCAGTGCCTGTAACTCCCTTTCCCCTACTGGGAGTATATCACTCCTGTATGCACTCTGTCCCAGGTTATTTACACCGTACGGGATCCTCGAGATGTTGTTGTCTCCTACTACTACTTCTCCAAGATGTGCAACAGCTATGAGGATCCCACATCCTTTGAGCAGTTCCTGAGGGACTTTCTGAATGGAGAGCGTGAGTGTGGTTTCAGGCTTACTCGGGGCACAGGGTTGGGTGGGTGGTGTCTTCCATCACCTCTGGCTCAAGGGTATTTTGTTACTGTCCACTGATGATGGCTGTAAAGCCAGGCTTCCCACAGGAGAGAGGTCAATAGCTCAGGAGGAAAGCAAAGCACTTCTGGAGAGACACACATGTCCACAAAGCCCTGTTGTGCTTTGAAGCAGATGGAAAGTAGACTTCCCTGCCTTTTCCTGCAGAGTTCAGGTGTCTTCAGGAAGTCTTGGCCAAGAAACCCTATAAAGCCCTGGCAGGACCTTACCCATGAGCCTTGCATACCTCTAGCCTCAGCCTCTTCCCATTGTGGACATAGCTGGAGAAGAACCCATTGCTCAGCTGTAATTGCAGCTGAACCTCCCAGTCCCACCTGCTCCCTGGAAACCATTGCTCTGTCCTGCATCGTGGCTGCCCTGCTCCCAGCCCTGTACGAACCTTCCTCGGTCTTGTACATACCCTGCCCTGCCTTACTGCCTTTTGCCTCCCATCAGTGCCCCATGGCTCCTGGTTCGAACATGTCCGAGGCTGGATGGAGATGAAGGATGCAGAGAATTTTTTCTTCATCACCTACGAAGAGCTAAAGCAGGTAGACACCTAGGCAGACCCTCCAGCTCCAAACGCTGGTGTCACAAGCCACTCGGTGGTAACAGGCTCTGTCTGTCCCTCCAGGACCTGCACAGCAGCGTGAGACGTCTCTGCCAGTTCCTGGGCCAGGATTTGGAAGATGATGCTGTCTCCTCAGTGGTGCAAAATGCCTCCTTCACAGCCATGCAGGAGAACCCAATGTGCAGCTCCATCCTGCTTCCTGCAGACATCATGGACCAGAAAAAGGGCCAGTTCCTGAGGAAGGGTGAGCACAGAGGAGCCCCATCACAACACCTCAGGGAGAGCCTCCTGTCAGAGCCAGAGCGAGGGTGTCTTGGAGAGCCGTATCACAGTCCATTTGGGTGTGAAGAACAGGGTCTATATAGTCATAGAATCATAGGAGAGAATCATAGAATGGTTTGGGTTGGAAGGGACCTTTAGGAGTCAGCTAGTGCCCTGAGCAGGGACATCTTCAACTAGATCAGGTTGCTCAGAGCCCCATCCAACCTGACCTGGAATGTTCCCAGGGATGGGGATGGTCTCTCATTTTGGACAACCCCCTTGGGGTGGTAGCTGGACCCAAGAGCTGAGCCCCTCCTCTTGTGCCTACAAAGCAGAGAGGGGGCTGTGTGCTATGGTGGACTCTGAGCAACACACGCTTCTTCCTCAGGCATCTGCGGGGACTGGGAGAACCACTTCACCGTGGCGCAGAGCGAGACCTTCGACAGGATCTACCAGGACAGGATGCAAGGCCTGAATGTGACCTTTCCTTGGGACAGGCATTAGGATTTGTCTCTCTCTGAAGCCAGCTAAGCACTGGGTATAAACCAGCCACCAACAACTGGGGTAACTGGCTGCTGTTGGACAGAGGGCATTGTATTCAGGGCTGCAAATGGTACTGAACCTCAGCATGCATGCCATTAATTTGCACCCTTTCTCCTTGGAAGAGCTTTTTCTCCTGGGTTCAGGAGAACTGCCTGTCTTCTCTGTCCTATCCCTTGACACTTTTTCCCCTGAGGCAGGCTCTAGGGTCTCCCAGGGTAGGACCCACCTCTCTGCCCTGCAACACATTCCTCTTCTGCAAGCAGAGGAGAGTAGCACACAGATGAAACATGTCCTGCCTGTCACATCCACTGGCCAGGGTGTCTTGATTGGGAGCTGCAGTCAGCTGAAATGTTCTCTTGGAGCTGCTTATCAAACAGGAGAGCAGCAGGGTAAACCCTTTGCATGGGGGGGGTGGGTTGAAAAACAGGATGGCAAAATATCCCCTCCACTTTCCAAGTCAAGAATGGGAACTCTTCAAATCATAGAATCATAGAAAGGTTTGGGTTGGAAGGGACCTTAAAGATCATCTAGTTCCAACTGCCCTGTCATGGACAGGAACACCTTCCACTAGACGAGGCTGCTCAAAGCCCCATCCAACTTGACCTTGGACACTGCCAGGGATGGGGCATCCACAGCCTCTCTCGGCAACCTGTTTCAGTGCCTCACGACCCTCACAGTAAAGAGCTTCCTTACACCTAATCTAAATCTACCCTCTTTCATTTTAAAGCCATTACCCCTTGCCCTGTTACTACATGTCCTTGTAAAAAGTCCCTCTCCAGCTTTCTTGCAGGCCCCCTTTAGGTACTGGAAGGCTGCTATAAGGTCTCCCCAGAGCCTTCTCTACTCTAGGCTGAACAACCCCACCTCTCTCAGCCTTTCCTTGCAGGAGAGGTGCTCCAGCCCTCTGATCCTTTGTGGCCCTCCTCTGAAGTCGCTGCAACAGGTCCATGTCCTTCTTATGTTGAAGGCCACAGAGCTGGATGCAGTACTCCAGGTGGAGTCTAACAAGAGTGGAGTGGAGGGGCAGAATCACCTCCTTTGACCTGCTGGCCATGCTTCTTTTGATGCAGCCCAGGATATGGTTGGCTTTCTGGGCTGCAAATGTACATTGCCTCGTCATGTTGAGCTTCTTGTTAACCAACACCCCCAAGTCCTTCCCCGCAGGGCTGCTCTCAATCCACTCATCACCCAGCATAGGACATGTCCAAGATGGACATGCACGGTCAGCTTTAAAGCCAGGGGTGCTGTACAAGAGTTTAGGAAAGGGCATGCAGGCAAGACAGTGTTGCCATTGTACTTCTCTTGATCCAGCCTGATAGAGACTAAGCCTAAACCAGGTGATGGGTTTCAGTGAAGCAAAGCCAGTTGTGCAAGACGCGGTGGGATTTAGAAGCACAGCCTTGTCCTTGTGCTGAAAGAGGTTTAGTACAGGATGGGATCTCCGTGGGGACCACAGCCAAAACCATCCCAGATAATCAGCCTTC
>JAVJGG010000067.1:17091-61387 GCA_035590195.1 Aviceda cuculoides | reverse complement strand
GAGGTGGTAGATGCCCCATCCCTGGAAACATTCAAGGTCAGGTTGGATGGGGCTCTGAGAAATCCGATCTTGTTGAATATGTCCCCTGCTCACTGCAGGGGGCTTGGACTAGCTGACCTTGAAAGGTCCCTTCCAACTCAAACTATTCTGTGATTCTATGATACATCTGCTCTCAGCTGGATGCAATGCTCTCCTCCACCACACACAGCTTTGATACTGCATCTAATACGGACCTGGCTTAAACTTGGACTGAGGCATGTCTTTGAGAAGGCCATGGTCCTTGGTAGCCTGAGATTTGTAGCTATTCAGGCCTGCTTTTCTGCCCTATCACCTTCACCTTTCATCTGCTGGAGTGGCTGTTGCAAAGAAAAGACTTGCTACCTCTACCCTCCTTCACCTTCCCTGTGAGTGGTCACCCACTCCTACCCTCCATTTCTGCCAGGGACGTTCTCTCGTCTGTCATCTCCAGAGGGTAGCTTCACACTCTTCCTTGGCATGGGGAAGACGAAGGAGGTGTTGCAAGCAGTCCCTGGGTTGTACAGTTTAAGCAGAGGAGCACCTCAGAGCTGCACAAACTCGTCTGTCCAACACACAGTCCCTGGTGTGAAAGACATTCCTGTGTCTTCAGTGGTGAAGCATGTTTTCTGTATGTTCAGCTGAGCTATTTTGCACCTGCCTGAGCTTCCTAGAGACAATGCTGAGTGATGGTCCTTTGGGCCAAGCTTGCCAGATAGCTAGTGCAAATGAAACGAGGGGGCTGAAGATTTTGCTGTGTGGTGGAGGGTGCAGTGCAATTCTCCCAGCATCACATCACGTACCCTTCAGGATGTCTGCCTCCTCAGGCAGCCCTGGGGCATCTTCCCCCTTAGACATCTCCAGTGCAGGTGTCTGAGTCTGGCACCTGACTGCAACTGCCTCCTGGGAGTGCTTGATGATCTCTGCTGAGCAGACAAGGTATCTAAATGCATTTTCCAGATAGGGAACTTGCCACGAGGTAGATCCCACCCACGATAGCAGCAGCAGCATATCCCTGCTCAGCAGTGTGACTATCTGGGTGGTTCAGCCTTGTAGGGGACCTGGGAGCCTGGCTGTCCATTCCAGGGACAGAGCATCCTGCCACTTGCACATCTGGCTTTGTTAAGACCAGGAGGAGGTTTCATGCCAATCAAAAAATTAACTGGATTGTGAACACACACAAAGCTTGCAACCAAACTTCACAAAGACGTCTCATGGGACAAAAACTGGAAAAAACTTCCCCTGTTGGAAGATGCTGTTTTCAGCAGCGAGAAGAAGTTTTTTACATCTTCTCACGCTGCAGTAGCAGCATGGGATCATACCCATTTTCCCAGCTAAGCCTGGGCACTGATGCCTTACTCCTGCAGCTGCAAGAAGCCAGTCCTGGAAGACAACTTGCAAAACCCCATCTCTCCCCATCCCTGCCACTGATGGTCCAGAACTGGCTGTCCGGAGAGGACTTGTTTACTCTGCAGATTCCCGAAACAGCCCACTTGCACAATCATGCAGCTTACGTGATGCTCATGGCACAAGAGTTGCTTCCTGGCAGAGGCTTGGCTTTTCATACTTGTTGAGCACCTGCCATGGGGCACAGAGGGAGGTTTTTGAGGTGGAGGGGAGGAGCTGTGACAAGGGGGACTTCTCAAATAGCCAGTGCCTTGGGTGCATGTCCTGCCTCTTCCCTGCCCTGCTCTCCTGTGGAGACAAGGAGCGCACGGTGTCTTTGCTGCCAACATGAGGCTTGTCCTCCTGGTATGTCTCTGGGGTAAGTGAGGTGGGATTTTTTTTTCTTTTCTTTTGTCTTGGCATCTCTTTGTCAGTGGTTCTCCTCTTCCACTGTTGCTTCTTCTACACCCCTCAGCACAAAGCAAATGGGACATTGCGAGGAACTGAAATGCAATTGGTGGTATTTGATAGCTGAGTGTGGACTCTCAGATCCCCTCAGATGTCACTAGACAGCCACAGGTGGACAGCTGGGTGCTGCCCCACCTTGGCACCAATACCTAGACACCTTGAGAAGTGTATCATTCGTGAACTGAATCCCAGTGCTCGTGAGCAAAGACAGCAGCACACAGGGTGGGCTTCCCTGCCCCTGTTTATCTGCTGTGGGTTCCTAGCCTCTCTGGGTTCATAGAATCATAGAGTGGGTTGGGTTGGAAGGGACCTTTCAAGGTCAGCTAGTCCAAGCCCCTGCAATGAGCAGCAACATCTTCAACTAGATCGGGTTGCTCAGAGCCCCATCCAACCTGACCTTGAATGTTTCCAAGGATGGGGCACCTACCACCTCTCTGGGAAACCTGTGCCAGTCTTTCACCACCCTCATCATAAAAAGTGTCTTCCTTGTATCTTCCTTCGTTCCTGTGCATCAGGGATGAGACCAGACCTGGTGGCAATGGGCAGAGGCACTAAGTGTGCTCAGTGGCTACGGTACGTGGGTAGGCACTTCAGGCTCCCGAGATGATATGTTATCTGAATGCCACTGGAATTTACAGAGAAGGGGGATAACCATTAGGTATCTCAGTCCATAAACTTTAGAAGGAGCTAAAAAAAAAAAAAAAAAAAGGCAGATGGGTAAATAACTTGTCTGGGCTCGTCAGCAGTTCTGCCCTTGCCCAAAGCTGTTGGTCAATGCTTGGGATCTTGCCAGACTGCTGCATCTGGGAGCAGAAATCGTTGTTTGTGTTCAGCTCTTCTTTGCTGTTGACCTTCTACAGTGGGCACAAAGTCCCCTTCTCCTGAGTTTCCAGGAAAAACAGGTCCTGGCAAGTTTTTCCTCAGGCTTTCCCTCCCAGGGTTTGCCTCCACTTCTAGTTAATCCTCAGTGAAATCTGCTGAATGGGAATAGCCTCTTTGCACAAGTCTCCAGACACATTCCACCTTGTGCACAATCCCACTAGCAGGCCCATAGCTGTTCCCATGGCATTTTATTGCTGCCATTAATGTCTGCAGGAGTGACAGCAGTCCTAGGGTTAATTTTGTCTGGTGCCTGCCTGAAGTTCAGAGACAGCAATGCTTCTTCATGGTCTGGCCCTTGACCGACTGGCAAAAATAAAACTGTTGTGCTGCTTGCAACTCATCACGTTTTCAGCAGTTTCATTCATTGGTGTACCTCTGGCCTGGCTGTTGATGAGAGCTGGGTGTCACATCCAGAGACTCTAGGCAGAGACAAGCACCTCCAGCCCCAGTTCGACCCTCTGCTGCTCTGGACACCAGCCCTAGGATGAGACTGGTATGCTTCAACCATGACTCAACTCTTTCCACTGGCTGTCACAGCAGCCTAGATAATCTATTAGATAATCTAATCTAATCTAATCTAATCTAATCTAATCTAATCTGATCATTCAATCTAACCTGTCTGGATACTGACTTTCAGGTGACTGAATGTGGACAAGAGAAACCCCAACTGCTCTGCTATGGCATTTTCACATTATCTGCCCAAACCATTTTTTTTTTCTCCCAGTAGGTTGTTTTGGGGTTTTTTTATTTTAGGTTTTCTCTCCTATCCATTCTCTTTATCAAGAAAGTTCTGTGGACATCACTAGGATAGGGAAAGCTGATTGACAGCTGGGTGAGGGAGACAGACAGCAGTGATGGGCCCTACCATAACTCATAGTCTTGTCTCTTGCCTGTGTTTTGCTGTCCTGAATCTCTTCACTCTGCAGAGCTCATAAGACTCAGACTAATACACTGTGTTTCTTCTATTTCAGCTTCCCTTGCAGGAGTCCTGCTGGCAGGTCAGTATTTGTAGTAGAGAGTGGAGCATGAGTCAGCACACACAGCTATCATAAAATGTCATGCAGAATGATGCTATGTCTGAGCTGGAGATTTAAATATGCTGCTTGGGGCCAAGAGACCTTGGTCTGAAACCTGCTTCTGTGGCCAATGACCTTTCTGTAAACCACATTCTCCTGATTAGCTGATGGAGAAGACCTGACTCTAGCTCCTGTATGCTCTGTGAGGTGCAGCTGGCTGGAGATTTCTGTGTGAAAGGGACAGTACTGATCCAAAACATTGACAAAACAGCTGCTTATTTTAGCGAAGTTGAACCAGAAGTTGGGATACCCTCGATGCTGGGGTCTGATCTCCATGAGATGGAAGAATGCCTGGTGTCCCTCTGGCTCCATGAGACAGTGTGGAGGTGCTTCAGGGTTTCAGACCCTGGCACTTTTCAGTCCCTGGCACTTTTCAGTCCCTGAATTTCTCCCACTACAGCACCCCAGATCTGTGCAAGGGGACAACGGTATCCAGAGAGATTTGGTTCTTGATATTAGGTGGCAAACAGTGTTGTGATCAGAGGTTTGGCAACTGGAGCCAGGTATTCAGAGTGATTGTGTGTCCTGGTTGGTTCAACAGCAGGAACAGGACTGCGTAGGTCCTTTCCACTCCCAAGTGCTGACTGGCTGTAGGTCCACAACTGCACCCAGCAATCACTGCCAATAGCTGAGAAAACCCAACCCTTCACTTGGGGAATGGGTAGAAATGTTTCCATTCTCTCCTCCCTGCTTCCAATCCTTGTAGCAGCATTTGCTGGGAGACACAGGCCTTAACTATGGGGACACTTACCCAGAACCTGAATGCTGGGGTAGGTTTTGGGGGGACTACACATCTCCCTTTACAGCTGAAAATGAACCCTGTGATTTGTGTCTCAAAACAGACTTATGGTCCCACAAACACCTGCAGCTGGTTTCCAGCCACCAAAGATTTGGGATGCTAGAAAACCCTGGGCTTTTCTTCCTCCTGGTTTGGCAATAAAGATAGCCTCACTGGGAAGGAAAAGCCCTCTTTCTCATTCCCTGCCTTCACCCTGGGTGTCTGGTCTCTCCAGAAGATGTAGACACAAGCAAACATGAGATCCGCCTCGTGGGTGGCCCCAACCACTGCTCTGGGAGAGTCGAGGTGCTTCACAAGGACGTCTGGGGGACCGTCTGCGATGACCAGTGGGATCTACGGGAGGCAAAGGTTGTGTGCAGGCAGCTGGGCTGTGGGACAGCACTATCAGCCCCTCGGGAGTCTAAATACGGGGAAGGGAAAGGCCAAATCTGGCTAAGTGACGTGAACTGCAAAGGGACAGAAGCATCCCTTGCCGAATGCAAGGCAAAGCCATGGGGAGACAACATCTGCAACCACGTGGAAGACGCCAGCGTGGAGTGCTCAGGTAACCCCCAGGTGTTTTCTACTTTGTGCCACATTTGGCCCTTCTGCGTCAAATAAGCCAGCGTGTAATTTCTGAGCCATCCATTTAGGAGGTCAGGGATGCAGAATGACTTTGTTCAGCTCCAGCTTCCTACCCTGCTTGACCCAGAGAAGTTGCATCACAACTCCTGGACCTGGAACAATCTGCAGAGATGGGAGAGGACACAGATAGTCCCCTCCCTTCCCTGACAGCCTCCATGCTGATACTATTTTCCCTTCATCTTTTCTTCTTAAGCCAGAAGTTAGGAAAGGAGCCTTTGACAGGCACTTGGGATAAGCAGAGACAGTTTTGGTGCATCATGGGAGATTCTGCTTTCTCCAGGTGATCAGGGATACAGAGACATGTCCCAGAACTTTTCCCTCATTTGTTTTTGGCAGAAACAGAAATACCTGAGCCAGGACCAATCCGGCTGGTGGGAGGTCCGAACAGATGTGCTGGAAGGGTTGAGGTGCTTCACGAGGAACAGTGGGGCAGCGTGTGCCATGACAACTGGGATCTAAATGATGCCCAAGTCGTGTGCAAGCAACTGGGCTGTGGAGATGCGGTGCTGGCCCCCATTGGAGCCAAGTTTGGACGAGGATTTGACACCATCTGGCTGGATGATGTGAACTGTACGGGAGCGGAAGCTGCTCTCTCTGAGTGCCCGGCGAGGCCGTGGGGGGACCACAATTGTTACCATGGGGAAGATGCCAGTGCAGTTTGTTCAGGTAATCCTTCCGTTCTCCTACTTTTGCCAGCCATGCATTAGGGTGCCTTCACTGTCAACATGGGCATAGCCTTGAACAGGAACAAGGGCTTCCTATGAGGCACTCTCCTACTGGGTTGGTGCTAACCTAATAGTCCTGCTGGTGGCCTGGGTTCCTTACACCATGGAAGAGGGATTCAGTCTGGGAGGTTCACTCCTCTCTGCTTACTGGGGTGCTTTGTGGCCATTTTTCTTCAGCTCAGGCTTGAGGTTAAGACTGACATTGTTCTTCTTGCTTGGACAGTTGCATGTTATATGTGGAGAAAGCTATGGAGGAGAGGCTGCTGTGTGCAGGGCAGGGCAGGGATACTCAGAGAAGAGGGGTAAGACACACCAATGCACAGTGTGAGCATGCCCTCTCTGTATGTCTCTGCAGAGTCAGGGATCACTGTGTCCACTTCAGTCCGCCTGGTGGGTGGCCCCAACCGCTGCTCTGGGAGAGTCGAGGTGCTTCACAACGGCGTCTGGGGGACCGTCTGTGATGACCAGTGGGATTTACGGGAGGCAAAGGTTGTGTGCAGGCAGCTGGGCTGTGGGACGGTGCTATCAGCCCCTCCAGAGTCAAAATACGGGGAAGGGAAAGGCCAGATCTGGCTGAGTGACGTGAACTGCACAGGGACAGAAGAGTCCCTCACTGAATGCGAGGCAAAGCCGTGGGGAGACAACATCTGCAACCACGTGGAAGATGCCAGTGTGGAGTGCTCAGGTAATCCCCCCTCCATCCCACATCCTGTGCGTGCTGGGCAGTAGGATGGGCAGATTCCACCACACACATGCCCCCTGCCTGAATCAGGGCTCGTCCCAAGCCCCAGTACAGCTCTATGGATATCTGCTGGTGGGAACAAGAGAGGGACGCAGCTGATGAACTCATCCCATCACGGGGTGCAGTGCTTGCCCAATGACCTAGGGATGACACATGGATATAGCTGACCCAGGAGCAGCATTAAATCCTCTCTTACCTGAAACTGCTCTGGCCCCTTGTCCCACCTCTGGACTGCAGGGTGACTAGCATCGGCAGACTCCTTGAAACAGACACACAGTAGAGTCTGCAGCCATCCATGAAGACCAGGAAAGCTTCCTCCTGCCCTTTTCCCACAGCCCCTCTCCCTGGCTTTTCTGTCTTCCTTCCCACTCCAGAGAAGCCTGGCCCTTGCCATATCTCCAGTGTGCTCAGAGACACCTGAGCCTCTGCTGAGCAGGCAAGCCTTCCACAGGTGGTGGGGTGTGTAGGATGCTCTCTTAACATTTATTTTCTGCATACTGGTGCAGAGGTGGACATTGCTGAGCAGGGTCCAGTCCGGCTCGTGGATGGCCCAAACAAGTGTGCGGGGAGAGTCGAGGTGCTCCACGAGAACCGGTGGGGCACTGTGTGTGATGACCACTGGGACATGAAGGATGCCAAGGTGGTGTGCAAGCAGGTGGGCTGCGGGTCACCGCTGTCAGCTCTGGGAGGTGCCCGCTATGGGCGAGGGTCAGACATCATCTGGCTGGATGATGTTGAATGCAACGGGACGGAAGAGAGCATCTTTGACTGTCAGGCCAGGCCACGGGGCGAACACAACTGCTATCATGGAGAGGACGCTGATGTTGTTTGTGCAGGTAACTACCCATCACTGTGGCATATGAAGTGACGTGGGGACAGGGTCAAACACTTCTAGCAGAGCCAGCAGGCTCAACTGCAGGGTACAGAAGGGGAATCACAGGGCGGACAGACTCCCACCAGCTCAGGATAATGCTGGTGGAGGCAGGGAAATGAATACAGCAGGGAGCTGTAAGGAATATAGAGCATCTGGTTAGGATGGATGTGGTAAGACCAGCTGGTGGCAGAGAGGCATCAGCACAGCAGAGGCAAACACACTGGTGACACTCCGACTATGGGATGGATCCTGCTGAGGAGATGCTGTCAACGGGGTTTTACATAGGGCAAGGCTCCTAAAGGGCATAAAGAGGGAAGGTAGAGCAGTTTCTGGGGCAGGATGCAATGATGAGCATCTGTGGGGGCAACGGTGTCTAGGGCGAGATACCTCTGTGTTGGTACATCAGTAAATATTTGAGTTGGACTCTCTGAAGCTCTTGGGAGCTGAGTTCCTGACTTCTCATGCCCTGTTTCTTGGGAGAGAATCTTGGATAGGCCCTGCATGGGTGAAGGGAGGAATCCCTGGGGGTCTTTGGCTGGTTTCATTATGGAGGAACAGGGCTGTAGGGGCTTGGATTTCACCTGGGTGCTGCACAGGGTCATGCTGTCAGGACCATGTGCTGCAGTCCTCTGCATCAGGCAGAGCCTTCTGCACTTCATACAGTCCTGTCCTGGCTCCCACAGGGCCCTGCCTAAAGCTCAGGAGTTGGGTTCCCAAGAGCCCCAAATATAAGGCTATAACCCAACCTGCAGACCTTCTTCAGGAGCAGAGTCTTTGTCATTTCTAGCAGGCAATGCTGGTGTCAGACGGTTCCTGAGAGCTGATTTTGCTTTGCCTTGCTCCCTTTCTCTGCAGTTAACAAGAACCTGGAGGAGCCAGAAGCACCATGAGTGCCAGACTGGCCCCACTGGACCATGCTCATCTTGCTGCAGCAAGATGGGCCAGCAAGATTCATCTGGGAAGGTGAAGGCCAGGGATGTTGCAGAACCATCCGTGTGCCACAACAGGATCCAAGGTTTGGCAAAACCATTCTCTCTCATTCTTTGAAGGATCTATAAACTCAGCAATAACTGCACTGATGGAAACCCCAGCTCGACACATTATTCCCACTGAAAAGCAAATATCAAAGTATCAATAAAGTTCCCCTAAAACTGACCTGGCTGTCTCATAAATTGCTCGTGGATCTCTGCTGCCTGAGCACATTATCTGGCAGGCTTCAGTTGGTCAAACATGATGAATATTTATGTGATAAATGAATATGGTGAATATTTATACCAATGGTATGACAGCATACCATTTCTCAGGTCTGCAGAGAAACATTTGCCTTCACTAACATTCAGACCAGTAACAAGGGAGCCCTGGGAAGGGTATTGAACATTGCACAACACAAGCTTATCTCTGAAGGTTTCTCTGTCCCTCCTCAGGGAACAATTGCCCCCACTAGGGAACAATTCACCCCATTTCCTCCTTCACTTTTCTGGCAGACCAAAGCCAGCACTTTACAAGTGGATAATTTCCCCTTTCAGGGATGTCCAAGCAAGACCTAGCCTCCAACACAGAATTTTTTTGTGATTTGTTGCTTTCCAAAAAGCGAGGTGCTTTGTGCCTGTCAGCACAACATAAACACTTTAATCCCAATGAAGCAAAGAGCAAAGGTCTTCAGCTCAATATTGACATCGAGTGTCTCCAAGTTATTTGGCCAACTCAAGCTAGTTTTATGGGAAGGACAGATGACTGCGTCCTCTCCTCCACCTCCCTCAGACCAGTTCACCTCATTCCAAATCAGGTCTAAAGCAGTTCTTATCGTCATGCTTTTGAGAGGTGCCTTAGTTTAGTGTGGCTCTGGGGAAGGCAGAAATGAGCTGAAGCTGGTGGTGATCTGACCACAACACAGAGCATCACAGAGACTCACAGGAACAGGAAGTTCAGGTACATGTCTTTTTTTTTTTTTTTTTTTTTTTTTTTTTAAACAGAAGGTGAGAAGAGGCACAGAAATGGTTTAAGGCTTGGAGGGAATGTCTCAGAGGGCCACGAGTTTCAGTCTGTCCTACTTATGAGAGAGCAAGCTATGTGAGGACTTCACTGCAGTACGTGAACACTTCTGGGGGAAAGGTGCTGGCTACCCAAGGCTGTCCAAGCCCATACACCAAGAGCCAAATGTTTATATACTCTATCCCTACCATCAGCACAAGACAACTTTTGTGGATTAGAAGCAATATCAGCAGGAGAGGATGAATTGGCATGGGAACTGCATGACTTATTGGGCAGGGAAGGGATGCTAATGTGAGATGGTGCAAGGATTCAAGTTGACTTCAAGTGCCCAACAGTGTTCTACAAATATTCCCTCCGCCCCTGAGAGAAGATGCTTGGAAACTTGACTTGTGGCAGGAATTGTGGCCAGTGGGACCATGTGCAGGCAAGCACAGAGGTACCCAAATTAGACACAACATGACCCAAAGTTCCTTCTATAGCCAAGGGAGTGAGAGGCATCTGAGGTGATTCAGAGGGTAGCTGGGCTGTCTTGCCCCATACAGTTGCCTCTCTCTCTTCATTAACTGAATAGGTTCCCAGGGCAAAGATGCCCCTGATTTGGGTGCGTGAGTTTGGTGCTTGCATTTGAGTGTGATAGAACTGAGTCTCAGTTGTTCGCTTCTGTACTGCATGCTCTTTGGACTTCAGGCATCACTTTTGTTTGGGTTAAATGAATGTCATACTTGTGTTGGCTAGCAATATCATCTCTCTTCTCCACTCTGGAACATCTGTGAGTTTTAGATGCCACCTGGAAGGAAATGTAAGCAATCCAGATCTGTAAAAGCAGCTTGCTTTAGCCTAACAAGCCACTGAAATTTGCTAGTGTGGATATAGTATTTAGTGATATTTAAAAAATGCAAATAGGAAAAATGTCACATGGAGGGACGGGAATCATCCCTCAAAACACCAAGCTCCAAGTCCACACCTCCAATGTCACCCCATGTTACTTGTCTAAGACAAGAAGGTTAGACTGGGAAAGGACAAAGAGCCACCAGCCCCAACATCCAGCCTAGAAGCTTAGTATCAAATAATGCCTAGTAGGACAAGACATGGATGAAGGTTACCTGAGCATACGATGCCCGCATCTTCTCCATGGTTACAGTTATGGACTCCCCAAGGCCTTGCTGTACACTCAGAGAGTGCTGATTCTTTACCAGAGCATTTCACATCATCCAGCCAGATACGGCCAAAACCTTGCCCAAAATAAGCTGAACCTGGGGCGGACATGGCCATCCCACAGCCCAGCTGCTGGCACACCACTGCAGCATCGCTCAAGTCCCAGCTGTCATCACAGATCGTCCCCCACTGCTGGCTATGAAGCACCTCAACTCTCCCAGCACAACGAGTGGGGCCATCCACCAGCCGGACTGGAGGCACTTCTGGACTACCTGCACAAAAAGCAACCAAAAAGGATAAATGCACACAAATACACCGCGCCTGACACATTGTAGGGGACAAGTGCTAACCAGGCTGTCCCATGGATGAAGAACAGATGGCTAAAGAGGACATTTGAGGTGTCCATTCAGGGTTACCCCAAAGTCTGTGTGGCTCTGCACTGCCTGCAGACTGGCAGAAATGTCCCAGTTAGGTCTGGGAGAGGTATTTCAGTCTCCCAGCCAGTAAGACATGGTAATATGCATCCCTTCCGAGCAGGCAGGTTTCAGATGGTTTGTTTGAATTGCTGCCAATGCTACGATGACACAGGACGCTGTGCCTGCTCTGAATAAATAGCAGTCTGCTAGGCTGAGCTCTGAAGTAAAAAAGTAATGTAATCTACAGACAAAACCCATGCAATGGGAGCAATTCAAGAGCCTCCAACTAGGTGTCTTTTCCCATTTGAGATGCTCTGGGGCATCCTTGCCATCCTCCAGCTCTCATTGTTGGAAGGGTGTGGGTCTCAGCTCCAGGATCACATCAGCCAGCCCCACAGAGATGTCTGCATACTGTTAGGTGTCTTACATAGCATTAGGTACCTATGTCCAGGAACATGATGCATGCTCAGATAAACTGGGTCACATAAGTGAAGCTTCATAATGTCCATCAGGGAACAGACTGTTCAGTGCCCGTATTCCTGAAACTTTCTTTTGGCCTTACACATTTTACTCCAGTTACTGCAATATTCACCATATGTGTTCTGGATAATTGGCTAGGAGAAAGCAGATTATGGTAATGTATATTAATAGACACTTAATCTTCCTCGAAAACTCTCATGGCTGGTAAAGCCAGCTGAATTGGACAATAAATGCTCTTAAAAAGCATCAGCCAACCCTTTCCTGCACTGAAGCAGTGCGCCAAATCAAATCAGTCAAAAGAGGAGGTTAAAATTAGGTGTTTAACAAGGGGTCTGTCCTGTCCATAGCTGAGAACCCAGCACTGGGTGACAGCATTTCAACCAGCTCAGCTGCAGGCATGTACTTTGCTATGTTCATGGTAGGGGAGATGACACCTCTTGAAAAAGCACTGAGTTCTCCTGAAGTTTCCAAAGCTTTTCATGGAAGAAAGGAGGGACTCCAGGAAAGCTATGCTAGCTTCTCACCCAGACATCCCAGAAATGTAGAAAAGAACAGATAAAAGTTGAGAAAACAGAATGCCTGATTTTAAAGAAAATATTGGGATTGTTTAGGATTGCCCTGAAAGGTTGTCAGACTAGGTTTTCGAGCCTGGATAAAGGTCTGCTGGTCTGACCTCGTAGCTGACCTTGCTTTGAGCAGGAGACTGGTGTAGAGAACTCCTGTAGTCCCTTTAGCCTGAACTATCCTATGAGCCTCCCAGTTGCTTTAACAAAGCAAGAGGTTTCTTCAGGACTGCAGATTGCAAGAGACACTGGAGAGAAAACTGAAAAAACACTTAGATACAAGTGCTGCAAAGACACATTCAGTGGTTTAAGGTTTCTAAACTTCTCTATGAATCCTGAAATGGGATGTTTTATTGCTTCACCTGATGGCATGAAGTAAATTTCCCAATCAGCCAGACACCAAGACTTGCTGACAGCACTGCTTAGTTTTACCTGTGATCTTCATGTAAAAGTGTAGACTTAGTGGTGACTCTGTCTATATGACACCACAAGCCTGTACCACAGCAGGAGTGGGATATTTCTGAGACCTGTCCAGCCCTGGAAAAGTCTTGGAGCCTTTAGGAGCTGAGGTATGGAATACAAACCTTGATACAGCTATGACCCTGGGGCTTGCTGATGATAACTCCCTAATTCTGGATCAGTGGGGACCGCTGACCATGGCCAGGGCCATGAGTGTTGTATAAATTACACAGCTATGCGTTTATACACCATGGTGATTAATAGCATAGACTAGGAGCATCATGAGCTCAGAGAAGACCTTCTGTTGAGGATGAAGACATTTCCTCAGCACATTTCCCCAACTCCATCAAGACTGAGACACAGACAGGGGTTACCTGAGCAAACAACACCAGCATCTTCTCCATGCTTGCAGTTATGGGACCCCCAAGGCTGGGCCTTACACTCAGAGAGGGCAGCTTCATTCCCTGCACAATTCATATTGTCCAGCCAGATGGGGCCAGGCCCTTGCCCAAAACGAGCTGAACCCGGGGCTGACAACGCTGCCCCACAGCCCAGCTGCCTGCATACAACGCTGGCTTCAGCTGTATCCCAGTTGTCATCACAGATGGTTCCCCACTGCTGCTCATGAAACACCTCGACTCTCCCAGCACAATGATTTGGACCGTTCACGAGCCGGATGGGAGCTGGTTCCGTAACACCTGGACCAAAACATAATTGTGAAGTATGTGGGGAGCCTTGCATGCTTCAGAGCTCTGTGCAGAGAGCAAAAACCCCTCCTCACAGGTGTCTTGTGCCAAAAAAAGCTGTGGACGTAGATGTTGATCACCAGAGCATCAGTGAGCTTTGCTACCTTGATGAGATGGCACTGTCTCAGAGCCCATTTGCACCTGCAGCAGATTACTGCTGGCAAGAGCTTTAAGGAGTTGAACTCTTGGCTCGGGGCCCCAGGGTAAGCTGCCGATGTCACCAGTGCCATCACTGACTACACAGCACTTCCATTTTCCGCAGAGGTCAAAGATGGCCAGGGCAGCCTGTCCTCCTTGTTTTTCCTCCCCAAATCACCTTCCCAGGAATATTCCCCAGCCACTGTGGCACAGATGCTGTGCCACTGTGATTTGGAGTGGAGAGTGCCCTTTACCTCATTACTCAACACAACCCTCCCACACATCCCCCACTGATGACAACCCACAGTACCTGGGCCTGCCTTCTTCCCACTTAGCCCACACTGCAGGTGGGATTTTAGCTTCTAAATACACATGCCCATTTTGGGAGCCAGTTTATTTTGCCTGGTTTGCAGCTGATGCTCCAGAGGAGCACCGGGTCCTCCCTCGTATTGCCCAGCACCGTACAGGTGTCTTGGATCCCCTAAAAAATCTAAAATAGAATTGGATTCACTCCTTCTGTATCTTATCTAAAGGCAATATCATGGTAAAACATGTCCCTCATGGCCACAGACACCTCTTCTTGAAACATAGTCCCCATGCACCCCACATTACATGGCATAACAGTACCTGAGCAGACCACACCAGCATCTTCTCTGTGGTTACAGTTGTGCTCTCCCCAAGACCTTGCCTGGCAATCAGAGAGGGCATTTTCAGCCCCTGCACAGTTCACATCATCTAGCCAAATTCGGCCGGTTCCTTGTCCAAACCGAGCAGAGCTGGAGGCTGAGATGGCTGTCCCACAGCCCAGCTGCCTGCACACCACTTGAGCATCTGTCAAATCCCAGCCGTCATCACAAACAGTTCCCCACTGCTGCTCATGAAACACCTCGACTCTACCAGAGCAGATATTTGAACCATTCACTAGTCGGATTGGGGCTGGTTCTGGAACACCTGAACCAAAAAGGTAAGACCAAGTAAGTTTTATTCTGGCAGACAGGTTCCTGCTAGTCATGTTAGCAAACACAGTGTGTACCCATTGACTTAGTATGGCCTACAGGGACAAGCAGCATGGAGAAGGAAAGTTCAGTGTGATTGTTTTCTCTCCTCTTGCCTCAAAAGTCAAGGAAAGATGCTGTCCAAAACTGAAGAAAGGAGATGTATTGATGGATCCCACCCTCAAAATCTGAAGCGCTTAAAGCCTTCTTTGCCCCTCTGTCTTTGACTAGAAAGACATCTGCGCCCAGACAGCAAGTGCAAGAAACCCCGCGGACTAAGGGAAAGGAATTAACAAGGAAGACCTCTTTAGAGAACATGGCAAGAAAACTGGCGTATGATTCACCTCAGCTAGACTTGGAGCCCTTAAGCATAAACTTCCAGAGGCTGATTGGCTTCCCTAAGCGCTGGTACCTGGTGCCATCTGAGATGCCCAGGGAATCCCAGACATCCCGATGGCTTTGGCAGATTTGATGCAGGACTCAAAGAAGATTGCTGCCCTTCTGGACCTGCAATTAGAGACTGGGTGGGATACAGTGGGACATCTCAGATGACACTAGACACCTATGTTTAGGCACCTGAACCTCACTTTTACAACTCTGCTGAGGACCCTCAGTACGCTTTATAGTCAATGAAAGGAAAGGAGCACTGTTGGGTTGCAATTTCTTTAATCTGCTTTGGGCATCTGCATCAGGATGGGGCAAATCCTGCCATTGACTGCACTGACTCAGTCCTCACTGGCTATAAAGGGACAGCAGGATGTTTAATTCGGAGACAGGCATCTGTGTTTAGTCAGTGAATCCACAGGGTGTTTTCAAGATGTGGGCAAGCAACCAGATGAAAAGAGGTTGTCTCCTGCAAGGGCAAGGCAAAAGTTCACCACTTCTGGAAGGTAAAATGATCATATAGAGGATGAAGAAGAATGAATTAAGCAACCAGTCTTCTTGGAGGGATTTAAGGGATATAAACGAGTGAGAGTGACACTCCACCATATCAGGCTGTTCTGAGAAAGACATGAACATGTATAAATGGGAGTGCTACGAGTTATACAAACCAAGCCTTCATAGCTACTCAGCACTGGCAAAGCCTCAACTGGCATAACAGACTAAGAGAAGAACTGCCCAAAAGTTAAGGAGAAACCAGAGAAGAATGACAGGAGTGAGGAGAAGCTTAAAAAAGTGTCCCAAGAGGGAACTGGGAAGAGGCTGAGGAAACAGAAAAGGGATGTAACAGTCTCAACAAAAGGCAGATGCAAAGAATAATTGGTAGTTATACCCTGCAAAGAGACAAGAGGCTGTAGAATAAATTCCAGGTAATGACAATGAGCTCAGTGTTTCCTTCTAGTGGCAACAAAGTGCAGTGCTGCAACACTTTGAGGAAATTTGTCTCAACTGTGGAGGTTTCAGAGAAAATGCTAGAAAAACATTGGTGAAAAAAAAGGTCTCATGAAAGTGGTTCTACCAAGTGAGGGAGGAGGAAAGGTAGAGTAAGTGGGTTTCTGCAAGATTTTTTAATATTCTTATCTGGAAGAGGAAAGAGAGAGAAAAATGGGGAGCATATCTTGATTTTTCAAATGGGCTGTTTTCATTGGGGTTGTCACTGGCGGCAGCAGAAGAGTCCAAGTGACCCTACACCCTCTCTAACAGGGCAAATCACACCAGTCCTGCAATGTGACCAGGTTTACTGGTAACTCATGTGGGAAAGAGTCCCAAATTTAAATTCTTCTGCACAGCCAGCAGCGGGCTGGACTGCAGCACCACAATGTTATGATTAGCTTTTGAATGGGAAGGAGAGGGGTACACAGATGGATTCACCCACATCCCTGTTTGAAGCACTATCTCTGCACAGTACTATGGTTTTAGAGTCACAAGACAGGAAGAGGGTACCGTATGGCATTTCAAACATCCCTCCACATACCACAGAAGTCAAGCAGGTGGTGACACAGGTGAGACTTACCCAAGCACACAACACCAGCATCTTCTCCTTGCCTACAGTTATGGACTCCCCATAGAGTGGTTTCACATTTGGAGAGGGCATTTTCAGTCCCTGTGCAGTTCACATCATCCAGCCAGATAGGGCCAGATCCTTTGCCAAAATAAGCAGAGGCTGCAATGGATAGTGCTCTCCCACAGCCCAGCTGTTGGCAAACAACTTCAGCATTGCTTATATCCCAGTAGTCATCACATACCATTCCCCACTGCTGGCCATAAAAAACTTCAACTCTCCCACTGCAACGATTTGGTCCATTCACTAACCTCAGTGGAGCTATTCTTGGTATGTCTGAAGAAAAAAGCAAGGGGAGGGATAGATATACATTAAGTTGCTATTTGCCTGATTAAAAATAAGATAAAATCTATGTGAGCCTAAAGACATCCAGGATGCATTTATCCAGTTGCCTAATGTCAGGATATCTTCTCCAGTTTTTGTACTCAGACCTAAGTGGACAACAGACTGTGTACCATATTCTGCAGTATATAAGTTAGAAATCCAAGTCAAGGAAAGCACGCAGCTTCTGTTTTCAAGAACAGTTACACACATGCCAAAAAGACAAACAAAAAACAGAGGAATTTTTAAGAGATCTCCACTATGATGAAAGAGACCTCACAACCCAGATTCAGGGCACTTCAAGATAGCTTGCTGCTGGGGTGGTACATAAACACCCCTCTTGGTAATACAAAACCTTCCCCATCATGAAGATAGACACACATGGTGGTTACCTGAGCAAACAACACCAGCATCTTCTCCATGCTTGCAGTTATGGGACCCCCAAGGCTGGGCCTTACACTCAGAGAGGGCAGCTTCATTCCCTGCACAATTCATATTGTCCAGCCAGATGGGGCCAGGCCCTTGCCCAAAACGAGCTGAACCCGGGGCTGACAACGCTGCCCCACAGCCCAGCTGCCTGCATACAACGCTGGCTTCAGCTGTATCCCAGTTGTCATCACAGATGGTTCCCCACTGCTGCTCATGAAACACCTCGACTCTCCCAGCACAATGATTTGGACCGTTCACGAGCCGGATGGGAGCTGGTTCCGTAACACCTGGACCAAAACATAATTGCGAAGTATTTGGGGAGCCTTGCATGCTTCAGAGCTCTGTGCAGAGAGCAAAAATCCCTCCTGTCAGGGCTCTAGAAGCCAACAGGGCTTGGGTCCATGATCTCTAAACTGGCACTAGATGCCTACGTCCTCACAGCTTGATCCCACATTCCTTGACTGGAGCTTTTTGCAATAAATCAATCACCTGCAGAGTGATCATAAATGAGTACCCAGGTTACTTCCCTAACAGCAGAGCACTGAAATGGGGAGGAAAGAATGGAGCACTGGTGGAAACAGTGCATTGAGAGTGCCGAGTCCTCACTTGTGAGCCTCTACAAGCCTGACCATCAGGACTGGCTAACAGAGTTGGCAGCACCCTAGTCCCCATGAGATGTCCAGGGCCATTGGCATACTTCCTACAAATACGAGCCATCCCTTATACCCCACATTTCATTACACGCATTAGTGTTACCTGAGCATTCCACACCAGCATCCTCTCCATGGTTACAGTTGTGGTCTCCCCAAGGCTTGGCCCGGCACTCATGGAGGATGGTTTCAACCCCAGCGCAGTTCACATCATCCAGCCAAATTTGGCTGGTTCCTTGTCCAAACCGAGCAGAGCCAGGGGCTGAGATGGCCGTCCCACAGCCCAGCTGCCTGCACACCACTTGAGCATCTGTCAAATCCCAGCTGTCATCACAGACAGTTCCCCACTGCTGCTCATGAAACACCTCGACTCTACCAGAGCAGATATTTGAACCATTCACCAGCTGGACTGGAAGCAGGTCAGCAAACCCTGTGTTGAGAAAAATGAAGATGTCAATTCTCTGTTGTATTTTGGTCTGTGCTGACAGGGTAGAGCACTGCACTGTGCTGCTCACTTCTGGGTTGCATCAGTCTGGCATAGACAGACATTGCTCATTTTTTCATATCAGCTCAGTAGACCCTTGCAGCAATTTCAGTCTCTTAGAATGGTGGTCTCCAGTGGACCTCTCTTGTTGACTAGCCCCTACTAAAATCAGCCAACTCTGTTTGAACTTTCATCAGAAGATGACAGTTATGCCTGCAGCCTGTTATTGTGGTGGATGAGGCTAGGGGGAGTATCACTGGGCTGGTTAGCTGAGTTGGGAAGGGACAGGGACCTATGGACTAACACTGGTCCAGGAGCACCAGGTTGCCTTATGGTCTAGGCTGTGTTAAGGACTCTTAGCATCTGGAATCAGAATTGTGGTAAAGCAGAAAGAGTTCATTGAGGACTGCTAATATCAGATTCTGAAGTTTTCTAGCTCTGGTGTTGGTGAACATCAGGTATCTGGTGCTGGGGACTATGAGACAGGCCAGACAAATCTCACTGGAGATGCCTGTTTTCTTCACAGGTGTGAAGTCAACCCACACTGTTAGATTTAACATCTGCATTTTTCACATCTAAGGTCTGAGATATGAATTCCTCCTGCCCAGACTACGCAGCTGCTGATGGGAACTGCTCAGGACTGGCTGGCCAGAGCAGTGGACTGGAAGACCTACAGGAATCCCTGACAGATGTATTTTTGTGAATCTGTGTGAAGGAAGAGGAACAAGAGAAAGAATGATGGTAGCATTTGAGACCCAGAGCTGCCAGCCATGGATGGCCTGGGGAGTAGTTGACTTAATCAGCAAGAAAATCCCTCCTACTCCACATGCTCTTCTCTGTTGCACTATGAGAAAGAAGTGCAAAATTATTGAGTTGAAGAGTACCTGAGCTGAGAAAACACCCCAAAATGAGTGTTTCCTCTCTCTACTGTACAGAGACTGGAGGCCAAACTGGCCTCCAGAAGCATTTAATGAAAAAGGCTTCAATGAGGAAAGAGAGGTCCGAATTGTCTATAGGTTTAGACACATCTTTTTCTGAAGCACTTTTGAAGCACTCCGTGTCATTTTCTTTGGAAGACCTATTTGTGCTGAAGGACCTGGACCTCAGGATCTGTCAGAAAGGTTCGCCCACTAACAGTTTCCCCCATGTCATGCCATGAGTGATGGGTACCTGCACAAACCACGCCAGCATCTTCTCCATGCTCACAGTTATGACTTCCCCAAGAAGGGTCTCTGCACTGGGAGAGAGCAGCTTCTGTTCCTGTGCAGCTGACATCATCCAGCCAAATGGGACCAGATCCTTGCCCGAAGTAAGCTCCATGGGGAGCCGACAAGGCCTGTCCACATCCCAGCTGCTTGCACACCACTTCTGCCTCGACCAAGTCCCAGCCATCGTCACACACAGTTCCCCAGCGCTGGCCATAAAACACCTCGACTCTCCCAGAGCAGTGGGTCAACCCATTCACTAATCGAAGTGGGGCAGGTTCTGCAAAGCCTACAGGGAAAAAAAAGGAAAAAAAAAAAAAAAAATCAGGAAAGTAGCTGGTGCCGAGTCTGGTGTGTCTGTTCTCCACCTGGCAATGAACGTAGCATCTCTCACAGTTTTGCATGGGAAAACATTGCATAAAGAGGCAACACAAGCACTTCCTCCACCAACACAGTGTTCAATGTTCACCAATGGATTTTACAAGCTTAAATATACTTGGGATTGAAGAGGGCAAGCCCCACCCTTGCTTAAATGTAGATGTCCAATGCTTTTAAGATGCTCTAGCCTCTGTCTGCCACTGCAAGGGGTTTCAGGGCTGCTGTGTGTCTTGCTGCCAGCTCCTTATAGATGTCTTGAGAACCTTAACAGGCCCCAGAAATTGTTAGATACCCAGAGGTGCCAGAATCACTCTCCTACTCTCTCTTCAACCTCATGTTAATGCTGTTTTTATCCACAAGTCAATGAGTAAAATGTGGATTTCACAATATATGAAGACCTTACAAACTTCGCAAAACTCTGTATGTGGCTACAGAGGAAAGACACTAATTAGTACCTCGTTACAGGAAAGGCAGGTGGAAACCAACTCTTCTCCTTCCAATGTTGTCCAAGCAACCAGCGTATTCATAATAACTGGCCCTTAGCAAAGGCCTAATGGTAAAGCAGCTGTGGCATATGCTGCCTCTTGCTTGACCAGACAGCTGGTGACCTGGGAAGGAGTAGGTGGCTCTGGGAATCATGAAGGCAGACTTGGAGGTGTAACCTTGGGGCTCTGGTTGCATGGGAGGAGCTGATACTAATACATTGGGAGTTTTTGGGGAACTTCAGAAGGAACTAAGTCTACTGGCATGAGGGTGGGACGGTGGGGCTGCCAAAGCCACTGCTCTCTGCAGTGAGAAAGGATGCTCTACCAAGGCATCCACTGGTCATGTGCATGGGGAGCCCTACAAATAATTCCTGCAGCACCACTGTCTTTTACCAGTGGCTCCTGTGGTGGTGGATTTTAATTAAGAAGAGTCAAGACCACTTTAGGGCTTAACAGTATGAATCACTTTTTATCTTACAGTTCTCTTGGGTGTTGGGGTCAGCGCTGCTCCAAAGGGAACAGGGCCTCCTACAGCACCTCCAGCATCTCTCCACACCCCACAAAACCCTCTCGTGTCACGCAGAGTGGCATTTACCTGAGCACACAACACCAGCATCTTCTCCGTGCACACAGTTATGGCTTCCCCAAGGTTTTGCACTGCATTCAGAGAGGGCAGCTTCGGTACCTTTGCAGTTCACATCATCAAGCCAAATGGGGTCAGGTCCTCGCCCAAAGTAAGCTGAGGAAGGAGCAGATAGAGCAGTCCCGCAGCCCAGCTGCTGGCATACGACTTCGGCATCAGTTATATCCCAGTTGTCATCACAGACAGTTCCCCATTGCTGGCCATAAAGCACCTCCACTCTCCCAGCACAGCTACTTGAACCATTCACTAATTGCACCTTAACTGGTTTTTTACTTTCTGCATTAAAAAAAGGGAAAAAAACAACAAGAACAGGATATGGGATTGCATATGGAAAGATTGCCTAGATATCAAAGGCAAGGAAAGATCTCCACTAGCACTGCCCAGGACTTTTCAAGGTAAAGGCTGGTGAGGATCAAGTTCTGTATCTTCCTCTGCAGTTTCAGAGTTCGGAATTAGAGAGATAAACAGCATAGATTGGGAATCCCTTAAGAAACAGGACTGTGCAATTCCCACTGTGTTGTTACTCCAGAGGTGGTGACTCGCTACAGGCCAAGACATCCACACGTCTTATAGACCTGTTGTGGTGACACCTGCATTTAGACATACATATATCTGGGTCTTAATATGGCCCTGAATCCCATTCCAGATCCAAGTAGGGGATTTCCACTTTGTAAATTTTGTTTGTTGTTCAGTGCTGAGTGGAGCAGCATTTGGGAAATACTGACCTGAAAGAGGGCAATGGACAGCCTATCAACCTCCCAATCCCCTTTCCACCTCCTGGGGTTCATGGCCTGCTCGATTAAGCTTTACTCCCAGTTAACCACGATGTAGAGGGGTAGGGCACCTTCAAGCTTTCCCCAACAAATTCCTGGAGCTCAGCATTCATTAGCATCACGCTGTGACATCCAAGTTAGGACTGGCTCACTGACAAGTGACCCACAATTGAATCTGTCATCCCAGTCCCAGTCTGGAGAATAAACACATCCACAAGGAGAGAGTATTATCACAAAATACAAATGGAAAGAGGCCAAGTAAATGCTCAACTTCCCTGGCATATTTCAGCCATGAAATATGTGCATGGAAAGCATGTGTGTCCCAGTGGGGATTCTTCAGTCTCCTTACCTGTTAAATTCATGGTGATGGTGTAAGAGGCAAGAATAATGTGGATTGGGGAAAAAACCCTATGATCTCTGTTCTGCCCCAGAAACAGAATGAGCACAAACACCCCCACCCCCACCCACTCCCCGTTTAACTGAGCTGGATAATGTTGTCCTTGGCATGATACAGGCCACTGCCTGAAGCAGCCATCCCCATCCTGAGCCCTGAGGGTAGCACTGATGGAGAAATAAAATTTTGCAAACAGGCTTAAAAACTTTCCCCCTACACAGCACAGTCTCCTGGGGTCACAAGGGGAGGGGTGGAAACATGAGTTACCTGAGCACACAACACCTGCATCTTCTTCATGATTGCAGTTATGCTCTCCCCAGGGTCTGGTCCTGCAGGCGGTAAGGTCAGCTTCTGTACCGGTGCAGTTCATGTCATCCAGCCAGATACGACCAGTTCCTTGACCAAAGTGAGCTGAGCCAGGGGCTGACAGTGCTTCCCCACAGTCTAACTGCCTGCATACGACCATGGCGTCGGACAGATCCCAGCTATCATCACACACGGTTCCCCACTGCTGTTCCCAAAGCACCTCGAGCCGCCCCGCACAGCGGCTAGGGCCACTTGCAAGTCTGATGGGAGCTGAGTTGGCAACACCTGAATCCCAAAAGAAGCCAAGGTGGAAAACGGGCATAAGCCAGGTTTTGGCTAATAGTGGAGAACGTAACATCTTGCTCTTGCAGGAATAATGCCATTTTGGGTCTGTCTGGGGAAGGATTGGTGAAATCCTCACCACTTTTTTTCCAGCAGGAACATTATAAGAAAAGCTTGATGCCTAATTAGTGGTGTAAATTTCTTGCACAGATGGTGTTAGGACCTCTAACACATCTCTGCATCTCTATAAGCAGCTGCAAGATCTTAGTCACCTACAACAGATCCGATCATGGGATTCCTATTAATATGTCTCTGCCAGACACACGCCAGATATTCAAAACCTTAAATGAGAACCAATCATTGCCAGCCATACAACAGTCCCAACATGCCCTCTGACATGGTGTGTGACAGCTCCACACCACAGAGACCCTAGACTCTACCCTGCACAGAAGATGAGAGGAAAACCTCAGATTATGGTCCTTAGGAAGATGCACAAGAGTGTGGACATACCTCCTGAGTTCTGCCACTCTCCCTGTATTGTGCAAGTTATCGAAGGAAGCTTTCAGGTCACTTCTCTGGGGACAAATTAGGGTATCCACATCCTTGTCCAAGATGCTTGTCAGAACTTTGCTATCCAGAGCTCGCTCACCTGGTGCCATGTGGAGCATAGTTTGTTCACCTAAATGAAGGTTTCTAGTGCCATTTGTAGGCCTGCAGACTCCAGAGCAGTAGTTGGAGTCCAGGATTGAGAAACTAGGGCAACTCCAATGGCTCTAGGCACCTATTTTGAGGTAGCTACAGTCCATAGGGTAGGATTCACCTCCCAGCTGCTGACAGTTGCAGTTTTGTCCGTGCTAAATAACTGGACTCCTATACAATGCAGAAGAAGGTATTTCCAATCAACATCCAACCATAAGGGAGGAAGACTTGAGGTAGAGAAAGGCCTCTTTCCAGTTATGGGTATAAGGAAAATCCAGGCTGCTGTTTGGATATAAACCTGGCAGAAGATGCCAAAGATCCCTCCTTAGTCAGAAAGGCCCTGTCAGATGCTTAAACTGTGTCTACATCTTTCATCCTGGGTGCTGCTTCCCACGGCCTTTATATGCTTATATCAGAGGCTTTAGAGCAAGGGCTTCCATCTAAGGCTTGCCAGGTCCACCCTTCTATGCTGCTGGAAAGCACAGGTATTTCTCTAACAAGCTTTAAATTCCCAGATCATCCTCCTTCATAATTTGCAGATCTGGCACAGCCTTTACTTCATCCTAGCCCCTGAAACTGCCTCAACTTGTACCAGATTTTGTTAACAACCAACATCACTGTCTTAGGATAATCCTTATCCAATTCTTTTACTACTTTTTTAGTTTAAGTTATAGGCTTATGCTGATTCGCAGGACAAAAATGCAACTGCACTAAGCACTGACTCTGACAGGGAGGCAACAGAGGTCTGCTATGCTTATTCACTCTTAGGTCCTGGCTCCAACACAGTCTGTGACTCCAGAGTGGAGAAAAAAAACCAGGACTACATTCTGGATTACACAGATCAGTCAAAGGAAGCTCTGTCTTTATGCTTGCATTTGTTTGTTCCCAGGGTTTGCCTCTGTATGTTTGCATTGTTAATGCCTCTAAATCTCTAGGTGACCTTCAGAAGCCAAATTATCAGCTCTACTACAGTCTTTTCTTGTCTCAGATATGTCAAGCCCTTTTCCAGTGCCAGGGGTTAAAACTCAAGCTTTCTGGATCTTCAATTGCTTATTCCAGCCACGAAACCCATTTCCTTGCCAAGGCTGGGGATACAAGAGGGGTCGATCCATCATGAGTCCCATTTATCAGGTTGTATCTAGAACCCTGTTCTCCAGGAGCAAAGGAGAAAACTTACCCCAAAGACATGCCAAGAGGAAGAGCACAGTTTCCATCCTGGTTCCAGCAAAGACAGCCAGGCTCCCACTGTGGGTATCCCTGGGTGGGAGATTTCCCAGGGGTCCCATGGTACCAGCAGAGACCTTATACAATCCAGCTCCTGAGGGCCTGGTTGGCAGGGTAGAGCAGGAAGATCGTCCTTCTGGAGAGATAGATTCAGTAGCCGGCTGGGGAAGCAGGAGAGAAGACAGTAAAGACCAAGACGGGAGGTAGGTGACAAATATTTCTTATCCTGACTCCTCCCCTTAATTGGCCTCTCCCCCTTCACCCTCCAATGCTGGCCCCCTCCCTCCTGTTCCTTGCATCTCCCTGTGCTACTTCCCTCCTCCCATGCTCTTCTGTTCATCAACATATTAAGGAAAAATAGCCCCTGCTACAAAGCACTGAATCTTTCTTCCTCTGTTGTTCTGGCAAAAAGTAAACCATTTCTGGCACTTCTAAAACTGCCATTCTCCTGGCAAGACTAGCTCATGAACAGGCAGTGCCCTAGGAAGTCTTTTTGGAGAAGGCAGGAACGATCTCTGTGTGTGCCTGTTCCATAGACTCTTAAATGCTCTCTAGGAATGGGGAACATATGGAAAACAAGAAAACACTTTTTTTTTTACTGTGAGTGTGCTCAAACACAGGAACAGGCTGCCCACAGCGGTTATAGAGTCTCCATCCTTGGAGATATCCAAAACCTGGCTTGATATTGTCCATGACAACCTGCTCTAGCTGACCCTGCTTGAGCAGGGGGCTTGACAAGATAAGGAAGAAGAGATCCCTTCCCACCTTATCGACTCTGTGGATTAACTCCTGCCTGAACTGGGGGACAGTGAAACAGTTTCCATATAGTGGTGACAGTGAAGGGTCTCTTAGGAACTGGATGGGGCCACATTCATGAAGTCACTGTAAACCACTTGCAATAATAAGAACTTCAGGATCAAAGAGTGCAATGAGAGACATTGTCCCAGGACAGGGACACAGCATGTGCGAGTAAGAGGTTGAAGTAGGGAGCAGAAGATAAACATGGCCTCTGGAGATCTGGCTTGCAAGGAGTCTGCTTAATGTCAGCTTGGATAAATAACACTGGTGAACCTACACTTCTGGTATTTAATACTGTTGGTTAAAATAATGTTTGTTTTCAGAAAAACTTTAAGTTAGCCTGCAGTTTGTTTATTTTCAGGATTAAGTCTTCCCTTAGAGAAGTGTTTTTCACTGGTGTACTCCTGGGGAATAGCAGACTTTCTGAGACCTACAGCACTAAACTCTCAGTCACCAGTTCATATTCAGCCTGCTGAAGATGCTTTCCATGCCATGGACCAGTTGTTTTCATGGACACAAATTATGGATGAATTCTTGGACATCTGTGATGCTATGATTGGCCTTGACTCTAGAAGATGTCCAGGATGAACATTTGGAGTCATGAGGAACAATATAAGGTGCAGGGCTTCTCTGATTGCCTTGTTATCTGTCCTGCCCCTGTCAAGAAGCTTTTGGCTTTGTTATCTTTACTGCTGACCTTCAAGTGATCCTAAGCTGCTATTTCATCATCCTTTGCTTTCTCTTCTTCAGAAGAAACAAACCCAACTCTTTTGGTTTCTCCTTATTGATCATGTGTTCTAGGTCCCTGGCCACCTTGGTAGCTCTTACCTTTGAGCCAAACCATGGCACAGACCAAGGCTGAATGCAGAAACCCTTTAGATCATACCAGATATTCCGGTTGTTCAATTTATTTGGTCTTTCATACTTCTCCCCTCACCCCACATTATGCAAGTGTGGAAGACTCCTAGATTGAAGAAGAAGCACATTTTGAGTCATATTTGCACAGTAAAAGTATCAAGAGGTGAATCTTACTGAATCACATGCCATGAAGAAAATTGAGCACATGAGCCAGCAACTGAAAGGAACAGAGCAGGCTGCAAGAGGGACAGAGACCATATGCCAAGAGGAGAGACGCTATGAGATATCGGAGCAACAATAAACAAATCTTATCTGCTGTGGACAAAATATCAGCAACACCGTCTATGCCTCTGAAGGGAGCCGCTGTGTCCTCATGCCCAGATTTTTGTCAGAGGTGCCAGTTAGTCTCCTTGCTCTGCCTTCATATTTCACATTTTCAATTGAGATATGTCTTTCTCAAGTAGCTGTTGTTCCTTCAGTCTCCTATTCACTATTTGCTTCAACATCAGTTGGCTTTGTAGTTCCTTGTTTACCCTTCAATCCTATTCCTATTGACCTTTAATATAACCCTATATATCTTCTTTGTTCCCACTTACTGGAAACAATAGGCCTTTGGCCAAGTAGTGGAGCAGCTCTGCATTCCTCTGCTCCTATATCTCCCTCTGCTTTTGAAAACATTCTGCCTTGGCTTATTTCCCCTCCCTGTATTTGGAGGGAGTCTGCTGCATAGTTCTTTCCTGAAGTTTTGTCAGAAGCATGTAACATGATTTGTTCATGCAAAGCCATGCTGCAGCATTGACATAAATCTGTGGCATTAACAGGATGGGAAGGAAAGGAACATTGTGCTAGGTGCAGGATGAGCCACATGTGTCTTGAATGCAAGTGTTTGAACAGGGCACACAGACATTTGGAGCACAACATGTGAGTGAAGGCATTTGACTATAGTCTATTAGAACAGAGCTGTTCTTTAAAGGGATAAAAGAGAGGAGCTGAGGGCAGCCACCACACAGGCAAACCAATGAGCTCACCCACAGGGAACAGTCCCACAGCACCAAAAGAGCAGAGAATGATAACGAGAGCAATGGGACCTCCCAACAGTACAATAATCATCAGGCGAAGACAAGGTTGTCACTACATGAAAGGGGGCCCCTCACTACAGAAAAGACATTGAGGTGCTGGAGCGTGTCCAGAGAAGGTCAACCAAGTTGGTGAGGGGCCTGGAGCACAAGTCTTATGAGGAGCGGTTGAGGGAGCTGGGGCTGTTTAGTCCAGAGAAGAGGAGGCTGAGGGGAGACCTTATAGCTCTCTCCAGCTACCTGAAGGGGGGTTGTAGTGAGGTGGGTGCTGGTCTCTTCTGTCAGGTGGCTGCAGATAGGATGAGAGGACATGACCTCAAGTTGAGGCAAGGGAGATTTAGGTTAGATATTAGGAAAACTTCTTTACTGAGAGGGTTGTCACACATTGGAATAGGCTGCCCAGGGAAGTGGTTGAGTCACCACTCCTGGAGGTATTCAAAAAGCACATAGAATGGGTACTCTGTAACATGGTTTAGTGGGCATGGCTGATGGTTGGACTTGATGATCTTGAAGGTCTTTTCCAACCTAAATGATTCTATGATTCTATGTGTTGAGATGATAGCAAATAGAGGCCAAAGCTAAACTGAAGCATGAAGAAGAAAGTTGCCAATAACTGGCATATCAAGGACATAACTGTAGCCACACAATGTGGGTTTTTTTTTCTCTGAGCACCTGGAGGGCCATTCTGACCAGCATGATGTCACTCTCATCTCCATTGTCCTGCACTAGACCAGCAATGAGATGCTCTGTGTTGTAGCTGTTATGCCATGTTACGCCTCATGGATAACAGCTACGTGTAGATGGAGACAGCGAGGACTCATCTGCAAGATCTGCAGGCTGCAAAAGGGATGAGGGAGGAGAGATCTGTAAAGATCTTGCCAAACATTTAGACACACCCCTCTGCAAACAACAGCCCATTCTCAGTCTCCGATGGAGGATGATACCAGGAAGGTATGCTGGTACTGGGATGTGGTGAAACATTTAGCTGTGACTGAAGAAAGGCCCTAGACAAACAGTAAGGGATAATGTTTGGCTGGGGTGTGTCTAGGCCACCCATCACATCAACATTGTGTTTTTTGTTATCCACCAGTTCATTAACTCCCAGAATCTGTTAACAGCTCTCTGCCTCTTTTTCTACATCAAATTGTGATCACTCTCTTCTCTGAGAGACACAACTGGACCAATATCCAAAAATAGTCATGGGAGGACGTCACAGCAGGCACACAAGAGGTGAAGTTGTAGGATAGTGGTGATGGAGGCCAGGGTGCTCCAACTCTTGGCTGATGCATCACCCAAAGGTAAGGTCTTTGATATGCATATGTATATCTAGTCTGGTTGTGGATGAGGTAAGCTTTCCTGAGGCTGCAGACACTTTCTAGGAAGTCCCTGTGTCTTTTCTATGTGAATGGGAATCTGTGATTAGGCTGTCTTGTATGCAGAATGAATGGAGTCCTTCACACAGAAGTTCTGCCCTGAAAAGAAGCCAAAGAGTTTCTTCCAGCTGAAGAGCAAGAAGCTCCTCAGATGCTTGTCCACACTCTTCCTGCAAAAGTCCTGCTTGCAGATAGCCCACCACAGCCTGGAATTACCAGGACAGAAACCCAGGGATGAATGGCTACAGACACAAGCTCCAAATCCTCTTGGATCAGAGACCTGGATGTGTTCGAACTCTGGACCTTCATTTCACCATGTATTTTGCCAGATGTCCAGGTACAGCTCATTTTTCCAACTTCCCTTGTCGGCATATTTACACATGTATGTGTTTTGTAGCATTAAAAAAAAAAAAAAAAAAGAAGAAAAAATTAATGGTAAGACACTTAGTGGTGTCATGCTTTTTGGTACTAAGGGCTTCTTTTGGGCAGGTAACATAATTCCAAAAGCACATGTGATCACAGAACAATAGACTCTATACAAAATTCATGCTTTATAGAGAATAATGTTTACTATTTTGGTCATCAGGGATGGGCAGTCGTAGTGGCTGGGGGATGAAAGTGAACAGTTCATAAAGGGAACTGCACGTTTCTAGGGAAAATAAGCCATTTGTAAGAGATAATCTGAAAGCTTCCCATGACCTGTAGAAGGAAAGGGAGGGTATTCTTGGTTCCCAAATCCACAGAAAGAAGAAGTATTGGAAGAAGTAGAGCTTGCCTTTTGGCTCACACCAAACTCCATGCAGCTCCGCCGAGGTCGCAACTCCCTCTGGTGGGATGACGCTGTCTTTGCATGGAGTATTTCATCAGACGCAACAGCGTCTCATAAGAATGAGTTTATTCTGTTCGCCTTCCCTTCCTCATGCCTTTTCACTTGCTAAAACTCCCCCTCTGCAGTGTATGCATGTTTTCATCGAAGGGATTTTAATTTTTTTAATTTTTTTGGTTCATGGAAATAGTCTCAGAAGAATGCAAGACTTCCAGAGGGAGGAGGTTTTATGCAAAATATTTAACATAGATTTACATCTAGACAGAGAATGTTGTCGGTTTGGGGAGGGCACATATTTTATCTTCTGATATCACAGCAAGTGAAGACATAGACACCAGACTACAAGTAGGAAGGCTTCTTTTCTCCCCAAAGAGACCTCTTCCAGCACATCCAATGCCAAGCACACATTGTCACCTAGCAAAACCTACTATCCCCTGTCGCCTTTTCTCCTCCTTCCTCACCCTGGTTCTTCCTTCTATTAAAAGCAGTTCAGGATGGGAGACAGTCCACCCCCCTACTTTACCTCCAGGTCTTCTAAATCTGTTCCTGCACAAGCACTTTGGAACAGGGCTAAGGCAAACATCAGGTAACTACTAGGATGGTAAAACAATGCATTTTTTACAATCTAATCAATAATAGTAATTCCTTTTCCCAGTAATTATTCTGCTATTAGATTAACTGTAATTTATTGGCCAGCCGTACTAACTTCTTGGGGTCCATTTTCCACAGCATTATAGAAAGCTTCTGCTGTCTGAAGTTTCTAAGGGCTCTTTACACTTCTTTTTACTTATCATAGAGTATTTGACCACAGATAGTAGAAATCTCCACCCATTTTTATTTTCTTTCACTCTCACTGTACTCCATTTCAAAGGTTAATAGCTAACCTTTGGAAATAAAAGGGTTAGTTTTATGGGCAGGACTGCAATGGCTGACAGGGTCCAAAGATACCAACAGTCTTCTGAGCATCACCAAGAGATGTAAGTACCCGCATGCAGATTTCTTTAAGGAGCAACTGCTTTTCTGGAAATCCAGGGTGGTGTTATTGAAAAGCAGGTTTGTGTTTGTCAAAGCAGTGGTTTATTTGGCTATTTCTCTAGGGAAATTGAGGGAGCAAACTGCTGCCCAGGAATTAAACTCAGTAATTTGCATACAAACAAAAATGTTTTGGAATTTAAAAAAAAAAGTCTATGTGGGAACAAATCTATGGAGACTTTTATTAAAATTCACATCCAGTCATCCCTGAAACACTTCTCATTCATTTTGCAGAATCTTGCCACCTCTCAGCTGATAAGTCAGTACGACTTGTGAAATAAAACTGAGTATATACTAAATTATCAGAGAACAGAAAAAAGTCTTTTTACTGTGAAGATCTTTGAATACTGGTACAGGTTGCCCTGGAGAGCTTGTGGAGTCTCCACCTTGGAGATATTCAAAACCCAGCTGGACACAGCCCTGGGCCAACCCTGCTTGAGCAGGGTGGGTGGACTAGTTGGATCTGCAGAGGTCCCCTTCTTCAATAATTTATGTCTATGTATATATACATGTAAATATATACATACAAATCATTGTGGCTTAATCATTTCTGTACGGTCTTTAAAATGGAATGTGAATTGCTTGAAGAATTTTTTTAGGATATAAAAATATTTCTCTGTTCACAGAAAACACACAACAGGAAATTCAAAAAGGTAAGTGTAACAGCTTTTTTTCATTGATTTCTATGTATAAATCTCTCTAGTCCTTTAGAACCAGATAAAAGCTGAGCTCAGGAAATACTAGTGACTGTTTTGCTTTTGCAAAATAAAATTTTTAAAAAAATCTTTGCAATACCTTTTATATTGACCACTTAAAGATAATTGATGCCCATTGCAAAGAAGACGACTGACTCCACAAAGAAATTTGATCTATGGCTGGTATATTTTGCTCAGTATTTGAGCTTGCAAATTGTTCTGTTGGTTAATTTGGGTAAGTTAATGTGTTCTTAATTTGGGATCATGGTTCATGATGAATTTCATTCTGTAAGAAAAAAAATAACTAAGCTCTAGAGTTTGAAAAATAATAAAAAAAATAATATTCCGATCTTTTTCTAAAGACTGGTTAGGATTGCCTTGTACAAAAGTAGAACAAGAAAATTGCTTTTACTGTGAAGAGCAAGTGTGCTGGGTATGCAAATTATGCCAGAGATGTAGTAAATTCAGTAAACATTTTTAAAGTCCTTTTTAGTAGTCCTTATGGTACTGTGGAGAAACATCAGTTATAGCTTTTATAAAGCCTTGTTTAAGATTATCTGGACATGGTTCTGTTGTTTCAACATAAGTACTAAGAACTATCTGCAGATGGGTGTGCTAATGCCATTCAAGTACACCCTCACTGAAGTATTTGTTTGGGGTTTTCCCCTTACTTCAGTCATATGAAGTACTTCATTTTACCAAGGTGAATTTTTTGGCCAGTCTTTTTGTTCCCACATGAAGGGAAAGTACCAGCATAATGAAGATTATAACTCTGGCTGCCTTATAGCAGGGGAACTTCTGGTCATTTTTATGAAGCTCAGATCATTTCATTTTATCTTTGCTCTTGCTATATAGAACACAGTGCAACAGATGGAAAATTCGATGTTTTTGTGTTAAAAAAAAAAAAAAGGAAAGGCAGTTGTGTGTTAATATTTAAACATAATCTCTTTCAGAGATAAGCCAACTCAAGGATGAAGTGGGTAAGAGCATATTTTGACTTCCTTGTTGTGTTTGTTTTGAGTATCCTTTGGTTAGAAGAATCCTCTGTTTCCAAAAGTCATAGTATCATGAAAGAGGGCCTGTACTGAAAATGCCCTTCTATTGTAATGGTAGAGTTTTCAGTTACATTAATGATATCTGGTATTATTATCTTCAATGTCACCTGGTTTTAGCCAGTGGATGTTACATATCTTGCCTAAGCTAATAATCTAGTCTCCTTCTACAAGGATGGGTATCTTCAGAGGACAATTTATCTCCCACCTGTTTTGAAATCATATTCTGAACTTAATGGCAAGCCTCAGTTCCCTAAATGAACGCATTCTTTAACACTGAAATTCTCAGTCACATTTTGTGAGTTTTTGTCTTGAATAAAGTAACACCCTCTGCTATTTCTCAGTTTGTTGCTTTGTTTTTCAGCTGAGGAGCAGGACAAATTTTAGAAGGGTAAACTAACATTTTGTTTCTACTCTGCATTTAGTACCACATGCTATTCTTTTAACCATACCCTGAAAGATGCTTTGCAGGTGACCATTCTAATAACATAGTGGTGGTTTAGGCAATTTGGAATACTAGAGTTGGAAAAACATTCTCAGAACTTCACATTTGCAAAGATTAACTCCCCAATTCCAACCAAAACAATAATTGAAAAGTTGTGTTATGTGTATGTGTACACACAGTCTCTCTCTTTATCTATAGCTATATAGCTATATATCTATAGTTAGAGAGTGTATATGTATACAAAATTTTTTTTCCACTACTAGAAAATATTTAAGCGGAACATTTTATTTATTGCATCTCAGAACAAAATAATGACTAAAGCATCTGATCACAGCATTAAAATGAATATAATGGGAAAAAACCCAGTGCAAATCCTCTTGAACTTTGAGAATAAAAGAGTTCTCAAAAAGTAGCTGTGACAAGTTGTGTCCCCAGGTGAAGCTAAGAACCATGAAAAGGATAACATTGGGGTTTATCTGTGTACAAGAGACAAATATAATCTCAAGCTTTGTGTTACTGAGAGAGGTTTTACTCTCCTTCTCTTATGATGCTCTATGAACTGTAAATATCCTTGGGAGCTATTTGTTCTGAATCACTCCCTCATTGTTTCTGGTATTTTCCTTTATTTATTTTGTCATGTCTCGTGCTCAGGAATATTTGTGCAACACGTTATTTAGTACCAGAGAAAATTTACTTATTGCCTACCTATTAATCTTCAATGATAAACAGGTTAATCCTAGATCTATTAATAAATGTAAAAAAAGATTAATCCTAGATCTATTAATATATATAAACAGATACATAAACAGATTAAGCCTGTATATATAGATAACCTACATATTAGTATTCCAAAATGCATAGTGAGTGTACCATAATTTGCCTGCTTTAGTCATCCTAAATTTTAATTCAATTTTGTTTCCTTGCAGAAAATCTGGATATGCAGATCAAAATTGGTAAGGATATTAAGTTAACTTTGGTCCTTAAAAATAATTTACATTATTTGTGAAACACCATTTTGGAACTGAACTGTGTCACCATGTGAGGGCTGTTGCAGCACTGCGTTCCCTTCCACACTGAGACTTAGTTGTCCCTAAAAAAGTACTTTTCTGACACAGTCTTGGACTCCAGAATGTCTGTTTCAATAAGAAGGGTACATCATTTCAATCCTTTAAGGATTTAATATTTGCTGTGGCTGAGTAGAAAACAGATTTCCCTTCCTACTAACAAACTGATATTTTTGAAAGCAAGAAAACACCCCAAACTTTTACAGGCATTTTGACTCTTGGCCATGTGAAGCTCCTGTTTGTCACCTGACATGAGACATGGCAACAGCTTCTGTATGTACCTACAGGTGATTCAGCTCACCTAACTAGTTATCTAAATTTTGGGCATTGAGGCTAAGGCAGAGTTCTTGGCTCCCTCGTTGAGAGATGAAGGCATCCGAGAGTAGTTTCAGATAGGTGGTTGAAAGAACAGTGAAGAAACACTTTCTGATGTGCCATTCTTTTTCTCTTGACTCTACACAGAGCCCAGGTGACTATCTTGGGTTTAGATAACCTCTAGCTCTCCAAAGTTAAGCTAGCATCCTTTCCTTAGTCCTAGGGCAGGTCATACTGATGTAATGTAGTATTGGAAATACTCTTACTAGCACGGATACCCTACAGAAGAGCCTTGCCTTGCATGAGGGTAATATAATTTCCTGTCTTTTTCAGAAAAAATTGAGAACAAATTGGGTGAGTTGAAAGATGAAAATAATTTTATCAAATCTACACCCCTCCAGCCCCATACTGTACTAAAATTGGGTAAATTAACACTCTGCAGTAATTTTAATTAATTATTAATTTCTTTTTTTGCAGAGTTCAGGAGAGCTCATAGAAATGCAGGTAAGCCAGGTCTCGCCTGCCATTAACCTCATGTTGTTCCATGCACCTACCAGAGTCTATCCCTTGTATTACGAAAAACTCAAAGGCTGTCAGAATTTGGGAAAAATTTGCAGCCCATTGGTTGAAACAGGCACCCAGGTTTTCTTAGGCATCTCCCATCTACACAGTTCTCGGTGTCATGAGTTGAAGTGAATCATTTCTGCACCAACCAGGACCTTTACACATGCTATGTGGCTTGGAGAGACTCAGCTCTGTGTTTTATTCCAAAAAACCAGGCTGCCAGATGGGCCTGACCAGAAAGCCTGGATCTCCTCAGTCAGAGTAAGGATGAATTAATAAAGGCACAGTGAAGGCAGAGAACAGGCATGGCCTGCTGGATATTATTTCTGTTATTGAGTTTTTGTCTGACAAAAGCACACCGTGTATTCCTTGGGTTGGTTGTTTGGTTTTTTTTTAATCATTTCTCTCCTTTATTCACTTCCTTTCAGATAAGTTTATTTTCCTGAAAATCAGAAATAACTCAGTGCTTTGTGTTTTTTTTTCTCCCCACGCCACTCCTTTCTTTCTCAAGTTACTATCACTCTGGATGAGAACTGCAAACATCCCAGCCTCACCATTAAGGAGAAAAACAGAGTCATGTCCATGGAGAATGAGATCCTGCCCAAAGTAGTTGTAGCTACTGAAGGGTTTTCAGAAAAGAAACATTACTGGGAAGTGGAGGTGGGGGACAAATCAGAATGGGAGCTGGGTGTGGTGTGTGAGGAGATTAGAAATACACTGAGGAGCAACACGATGAATACTTTCCCAAAGGGGAATTTATTCAGCCTGCAGTTTTCTCAGGGAGAATACAGCTTAAATGGTGGGAAGGGTGTAAGAACTTGCAAGCCCTGCAGCGTGGTAGGTGTTTTCCTGGATCAGGAAGTTCATAAGCTTTCATTCTTTGATGTTGAAGAAAAGTGCCTACTCGAATCTCTCTCTTTTGAGTTTTCTGCGAATCTCTACCCATTCTTCAGCCCAGGCTCTGATGGCAAATGGTTGGGAGTACGCGCTGTATAAACTCAAAACACATTACCCTCTCTGTGACATCCTTCACAGGGCCAGGAGGAGATTAATAAATTAATAATGTGAATCACAGAAAGCAGAGAGGAAGGAAAAAAAGTAATATCAAATTTTAAAACCACAGTCAAGAAAGAAGAAGTCTTAAGTACTTCTTAGGGATCCATCTTGTACTAAGAAATAATTTTGTAAAAACCCAGACCTGTCAAATATTGCAATTTTCTTTCATTTTGCCTGGACTAAAGAAACATGGATTTGTTTCGGTATTTGTTGCATTTGTTGTGTATTCATTTTTGACTAATAAACCCATTGGAACAGTTTACCAAGAAGAGTATGAATGCGAATTTCAAATTTTATACAAAGTCAGAAAACAATTCATAACATTCAGATTGTGAACTATGAAATGCAAGTAGTCTTTTTGGAGGTCTGCTTATAAGAGTTATTAAGTGATAAGAGTGAAATCGACAGATCACATACTGGACGTGATCAAACCTGGGAACAATTGCTTATCTGTAAGCAGTTGGTTAAGTTAATTTGACTCAAGGAATGGGAGTCAAGAGTTAGATTCAGCTGCCCAAACGTGGAAGCCTAAAGCAAGTTGAGCAGGCTGCAGGGGGACAGCCACGTGGCTGCAGGGGAATCTCTGCTCCGGCACCTGGAGCATCTCCTCCTCCTCCTTCTTCACTGGCCTAGGGATCTGCAGGGTTGTTTCTCTTACATGTTCTCACTCCTCTCTCTGGCTGCAGTTTCTGTTGTGCAGCACTTTTTTTTAACCTTTCTTAAATTTGTTATCACAAGGGTGCTGCCAACTTTGCTGATTGGCTCAGCTTCGGCCAGCAGTGGGTCCATCTCAGAGCCAGCTGGCATTTGCTCTATTGAACATAGGGAAAGCTTCTAGTAGCTTCTCACAGAAGCAACCCCTGTAGCTCCTCACTACCAAACCCTTGCCACTCTACAATTAAATGACTTAATTCACAAGCTGAATATCACCTCTAATTCAGGGTGAGCTGAAGCCACCATTAGAAATTAAGTTAGCTGAATCCCACTGCTTTAGCTGAGTTTAAAACTCTCATGAATAAAATTTTCTTGAATAACTGAAAGAACAAGCAGGGCACTGATTCAATACCATGAGATGTATCAGTTACTCAAAGTGAGCAATGCCTTGAAAAATGACTCCCTGTGAAATGGGGGAGATACATTAAAGCAATGGGAGGGAACCAACCTTTGAATGTGTTATCTTCTAACCTGCCTTTGAGGAGTGTAGTGCTAGGTGTATATTGCCTCCCTCTTGTACTCTATGCATGTAGAGTAAATACTGTATCCTTTCAAGCCATGGCATAACCCATCGTGTCTCATTTACACTGGTAATGCTCCCCCTGTTAATCCAGATGACCCAAGGTGTTCTGCATTTCATAGATAACTGCCACTGGGCAAGAAAAATGTGTGTTCATTCAAAGAGGATGGGAGGACAGGACTGTTGGAGATAGATTGCAGGTGCAAGGTAATGGTACAAAGACATAGTTTTGGAAACAGGGCCACAAAAGTGTGGTGGTACATGCCAGGACACAAAGGTCTGGATTTAGTCCAGCCATGAGAAATACTATAACAGAAGAAAGACAATGGCTGGGGAGAGAAAGTCATGACTGAGACCATGTGCACGGAGGAGCTGGCATGCTGCAGATCTGTGGGATGCATTGCTTGTCTGAAGTCTCCTGAGACAGGACCCTGGGAATGTTTCCAGGGATACCTCCAGAGCAGCAGACTGAGCAATCATCCCTCTCTGTCAATTTTCCAGGACACAGATTAAAAGGATCAGTTAACATCTGCTTGCTAGCCCTGTGATCCTCCTCATCGCTTTGGGAGCCACAGTTCCCTGAGATCAGTTCTCCACTGTGGCAGCAGTTGAAAAACCATGTCTTTTCTCAGTGTAGTGTTGCTGTGGATTGGCACGTTTCCATGTTCGTTACACCCCAAAGGATGGACGCTGGGAATCAGAGAGCAATTACAGATTTATTGCCTACATACAACTAGTTTAAGTTTAGATGAGTACTTCTTAGAGAGAAAGGAAGCTTGGTCTTTACCTTCAGTCATGGACACATGAAACCCTGGTCTGTGAGTAAAAGGTGGTCAATAACTTCTGTTATTAACTTCTAACTTGTTTGTGTCACTGGACTCTCGACTGTCATCTGGTTTAACTTCTCTGAAACTTTCCCTGCCAGCAAAGGTGATGTTGGAGAAAAAAATCTAATAATTTCTCTGATGATTAGGAGTCTTAAAAAAAAGAAAGAACAACTTTTATTTTTCTGGGTTTGTTTTCTTAATTCATGAAGCCCAGTTTCCCAATTTTTTTTAATAAAAGTGAACTTCTGAGGACAAATCAGGGGTGGATGGAAATAGCCAATTAACTACACCCATAGCAAATTTTCTTTAAAAATCTTCCAGTTAAAAACTGATTCACAAACCTGTTCCAATGGGCAGAAAGCACTGTTAATTGGATGATCTTGCTCTTTATATCAAGGAGGTGGATCTGAGAGGTGGAGATGGAAAACCTCAAAAGAATTTATTGAGATTACTTCTTAGCAACCTAGCTCAAAGGGGAGAGACAGCAACTCACCCTGGAAGGCTGTTTAGAGGGAAACTCAGCTTTGGATTATGACCCTTCAGCAATTGCCTGTGAGAGTGTCTCTATTTGAGTGAGGTGTTTACCCTGTCACTGTGTGGATATTATAAGAATCCACCACCAAACAAAATAAGACTGCACATGTCTGATGAACAGGACCTAACCGGAGAAGTGCTACCCTGTGAGCTGCTCTGAAGCTGTGACCACGAAACAACTAGATTTAGCATTGTAGTTGAAAAGCAAGTCAGGTAAGTTCAGCACACAGATATTCCATTTGAAGGAAGGGAACTATGTAAGAGTGAGTCATATATCTTGAAAAAAACAAGCAAATAAACCCTTAAAGGTACAGGGCAGAAAGGAAGGAGCCCACAAGCTGCCCAGAGACTCTAAGAGGTACATTGCTTTGGAAGCTCTGGTAAAGTGTGTGCTTCAACTCAGACAGAAAGAAACTTTGTTTAAAAAAAGTCCCTGATTCAGTAGGAAAACTAAGAGCACGTCACTCAGAAAAGAGCAGCATAAAAGAAATGCAAAATCAGAAAAAGAGGAAAGCCTGTAAGGTCAAATGTATATTAAAAAACTGAGACCCAAAAAAGCAGTAATATCAAGATAACCTTGCAAAGGATGTTCAAGGCTATAGTGAAAATCCCATCAGCTGGCAATGGACGGGGGCAAATAAGATATCACTAAGTCACTAGAATTACATGGTGTCACACACGAGTCCTGAAGGAAACTGCAGAACCACCAGCCAAGTATTTACTTAACGGCCATGCACTGGAGGACTGGTGGGCTGTCTATATAATTTCTGTTTACAAATAAGGCTCTGGATAGGATATTGGAAACTACAGAGGCATCTTGCTCTCACCTCAATGAGGTTATAGAGGCTGTTTTAAAAACAAGAACTCTTGGCACAGGGACAAACGCAATCTGTTGGAGAACAGTTGCTCAGGTCCTGTAAAGGGAAATCCTGCCTCTCTGTGCTGCCTGGAGTTCCCTGAAACTGTCAACGACCATGTGGATAAAAGTAATCCAGTGGGTAGAATGCACTTGGATTAAAAAAAAAAACAACCCGACAACCAACACACCCAGTCTTTGACAAGGTTCACACCACAGTCTGGCATAGATTGTCTCAAAACTGGGGGAAAGGTCCTTTCAGTGCCTGGAAATCTCCCACCCCTTTTGGCAGTGACCCTACACTATTCTGAGTCTTCCTTTTGCTGTCAAGCGGCCTTGTTCTACAGCAGTTTTAACTTTGGGTGAGTTCCGACCTTCGTAATTCCATCTGTGCAAGCCCAGACAATGCTGCTTCATTCCTCCTGGTTTGCCCAACTGTTCTCCACCTGATATACACTTGTTCCTTGTGTTCAAACTGAGAGTTCCCTGTTCAGCCTGCTGGGATGAATCATGCTCTGGAGAAGCCTGTCTTTCTCCATCAGCTCCAGAGGGAAACAAGACAACTTGCTCTTCCATGCAAAACTTCACGGCAAATGAGTAATAAAGGCAGGGCTCTGCGGAAAGTAGGCTTGTAGCTTCAGCATGGAAAGAAGGGGATATAAAACCCGTCCTCCTTTATCTGTGTCCTTTGCCCTTTGTTTCAAAGAACCAAGAAAAGTTCCTTCTGCTATTTGAGAATGATCAAAAAGATGGGGTGAGTGATGATGACACACTTTTAGGTAGAAGACGGCTCAACAGTCAAGACATACACCTTGGACAGGGGAGATGAAGTTCAGCTCTCCCTCCAGGCAACAAATTCAAAGTCGTATTTTTGCACTTGCCTTTCAAAATATGCCTTTCACACAAAGCGTGGTATTGTTCACTCTGGTTGAAGCCAAATGTTCACGCAGCAATCGTCCATATCTTGAGGTGCAGGGGAAGATCACAGTATGAAAGGATGCAATGGTGTTACCTCGTAGCCTGAGATTTCAACTGGGATGAATGGAGCCCTGTGTCATGATTGTGACAACAAAGGTATTGCTTTTGTTGGAGTAATATCTGTTTACCCAAGTCCCTGGTTAATAAATGACTCTATGACTGTGCAAGGTATGAAAGCAAAAGGAGCAAATAATAATACTGTCAATCTGTTTCTCAGTACAAAAGTCCAGTTCTCCCAAACCCAAGGAAAGCTTGTGATGGCTGTTTTCCTTCTTGCTCTCCAGGTAAGAAACCACCTTCATGCTAGGAAATTCAAATGATTGTATTTTCAGCAAGATATGAACAGATCTCTGGTCAGCAAGTATAATAATTTTATATGATTCTGCCTTACCTGAAAAAGAACAAGGGAGAATTTCCTTCCTTTGTTCTGCTATACCAATGTTACCTTGAAACTGTTTTGATTCTATCATACATAGAAAGGGACATTGTCGTCTCTCGAAAGGCCACGCCTTTAGTAGAAAAGTGAGAAAATGAAGTTTTCCTCTAGCTAAGGCTGTGTTTTGTATCAACAGTTGTCTTTCAACATCCAAAAGGCACAGCTATTTGTGGGAGAAAAAGGGAAGAAACTGCACAAAGGTAAGTTTGTTGACTGCATAAGGCATGACTGTTGCAAGTTTGCCAAAGCAGGCACAAGAAAGTAGAGCAAGGTCAGACGTACGTGACGGGAGGCACGATTCAAGACAGAATACAAGCAGAAGAAACCGTTTGCGTGATCAGAAGACTTTATCCAATTAGGCTGTTGCTCAAGTGCATGAACAGCACATGCTAACCAATCAACAAATGGCTTTCACGTGAACTTAGAAGCAATATATAACTGAGTGTTGCGCAGTTAATAAACGGAGAAATCGCTTGATCCAGAGTATCTGTGTTGGTCTGTTTCTCCCCAAGGCGAGTCCCTGGCGATGCGCCGTTTTCCCTAGATTGTCGCGGCAGAGAAGGTGCGACAGAAGAGAGATCAAATACTTAGAATTGGCTAAGTTTACCCATTTACGTTGTGTCATAGCAATACTGAATTAATAGACATAGCAACAGGTAGCAGAGCACAGTAGATGTAATGTCAAAGGTTTTACTAAGGTAAATATCACAGACAAACTGAACAAGTGTATGTTAGGTATTTGGACAGAGAGGGTGAATTAAAAACTGCCCAAATGACTGGGCCCAGAGGGTCAAAGCACAATGTCCAGTTTGAGTTAAGTCACTAGTGCTGTACTCCACAGGTCAATACTGGGGCCAGTCCAGTTCAGCCTCTTCATTAATGACCTGAATGATGGTATAGATTGTGCTCTGGAGGAGTGGCTGATAGACCAGATAGTTGTGCTGCCATCGAGAGGGACCGTGGCAAGATGGAGAAATGAGCAAATAGGAACCTCATGAAGTTCAACAAGGGGAAGTGCAAAGGCCTGAACCCAAGGATGTATAAACCTATGCAGCAGTAACATGCAGGAGCCCAGCTGGTAAGCAGCTCTTCAGAGAAGCCCCTTGGGTTTATGGTGGACAAGCTGACCATAAGGGAGCAATACACCCTTTCTTCAAAAATGGCCAATAGCATCCTGGGCTGCATTAGGCAAACCACTGCCAGCAGGTTGAGGGAGTTGATCCTTTCCCTCTACTCAGCACCGGTGAGAACACACCTCGAGTGCTGTGTCCAGAGTGCTCGGCTCGTGCTGGGGTCTCCAGAACAAGAGCATTACAGACCTGCTGGAGGCGCTGTGGTGCAGGGCTACAGAGATGATTAAGGGACTGGAGTAACTTTCATGCTGAGAGAGCTGGGGAAGCTCTTTTGAGCCAGGAGAAGAAAAGGCTCAGGAGAATCTGAGCTGTGAAGAGGGGAAAGCCAGACTGTTCTTACTAACGCCCAACTGCCTGGACAAGAGGCAGTGGGCATAAACTGAAACACATGAAGTTCCCTCAACACATTCGGGGTTTTTTTTAGCTGTGAAGGTAGTCAAACATTGGAACAGGTTGCCCCAGAAGTTGTGGAGTCACCATTCTTGGAGATGTTTAAAACCTCATTGGACATGATCCTGCATAATCCATTCTGGCTGACCTTCCTTGAGCAGGAGGGTTGGACTAGATGATCTCAGGCGGTCCCTTCCAATGTAAATGGTTCTGTGTTTCTGTGAGATGCTCCTCAGTGTGGCCTTTGTCCCATTCACCATATGATGTGTAACTTCTATATGGATTCTTGCAAGGGAAGACCTATCTGTTCTTGTGCAATGTCCCTTGGTTTCTTTTAGGGGGTTTTGTTGTTGTGGGGGTTTGGCCTTTTTTTTTTTTTTTTTTTTGTGTCTTTTTTTTATATCAGCATGTATCTCACATTACACAACATTTAGCAGCTAATACTGTGTGTATGGCTCACTAGGTAATATTCTTTTCATGCTAACAGTGATAAAACATTTCAGGCAGCACCTGACAGTCTTCTGTGATTTGTGCATGCTCTGTGAACTACTTTTTAGAGTGCTTGGACTGCTAAATTCATGGACTCATATCTTTGAGGTTGTATTAACTACCACAGATTTTGGACTTAAGAAGAATCTCAAGTATTGTCTAAAATAAAGATGATTTAAAACCTTTTGAAAGGTGCATCTTCTAACTAGCATGATTATTTTTAGAAACAGATCCTTGTGCAAATGAGGCAGCCCAACTAAACATTGAGCAAAAGTTTTAATTCATCTGTGAGCTAGAAGCTCCTAAACCCAAATATATTGCCCTGCAGACCAGTGCAAATAAAGTCTCCAAAACTTTATTGGAGTCTCTGCTCAGTAAATCTGTAGGATTCCAGGATTCTTACAAGGAAGTAACAGTAATTAGCTGTTACAGTTGAGACTAAACTTTGGATCTAAACTTTGTTGGTGTGTGTTCTTTTATCTCAAAATCAAGACTGCATTTCTCTTTGTTCTGCAGAGGAAGGATGATAATAAGGTAATCTCAAGCTCTGTTTGGAGCATCGAAGCTGTGCCCCTGTTAAAATAAGCTAGTTCTTTGTATTTGAGCACTTCTCCAAAGTGAATAGCTTAATATAAAAATTCACTGCAATGGCAAGAGAACGTTCTTCCTGGCTTCGTGAATACTGAGAAAGGGGAAAACCTGAATTTTATTTTGCATGTGGCTATCGTACATATCATTACTTAAAAGGGTGAAGTACTCTGTGTACATACCTTGCTTGCAGAGCCTCTTTGCACATTATTAGATGTATCTGAACAAAATTACCTGATGGGTTGGTTGTAAACAGAGTACACCCAAGTATGTCTGTTGATATATTATGGACAGAAACATGGGAACCTTAGGAATGCTGCAGCTTGCTAGCTGTTTTTACGTACTTGAAAGACAGTTGCTGACCATTATGGAGGTGGTGACAGTGGGCCTTGCATTGCTTCCTGGTATAAAACATGTTAAATGTAGATCACGTGTAAACAAGTGTAAGAAAATTACTGAAAAAGCATCTTTCAGGTCTGAAAGTCACCAAAAGGGTTGTGGGTTGAGTAATATTTCAGTTTGTGAATGAATGAGCATGAATGAGTGTGAAATACTTCCATAATCTTTTGTTACAGTAGCAGAACATGCAGTTGTGATTTAACATATGACTGGGGCGGGTTAATTTTTTGTTGTGTTTGATTTTGTGGGTTTTTTCCTTTTTTTTTTTTTCTTTTTTTTCCCCCAGCAGATGGCTCTGTTCTGCCGGTTTTTTGTTTGGGTTTTTGTTTTGTGTTTCGGGGTTTTTGTTTGTTTGTTTATTTGTTTTTTTTTGTTTTGGGGTTTGTTTGTTTGTTTGTTTGTTTGGTGGGGGTTGGGGGGTTTTTTTTTTTGAACATTATGGGTGTTTAGAGTGCAGAGAAGAAAATA
>JAVJGG010000065.1:934934-954341 GCA_035590195.1 Aviceda cuculoides | reverse complement strand
CCAGCTTCTTGTGCCCCTCCAGCTTTCTCACCGGCTGGGCTTGAGAAGCTGAAAAGTCCTTGATTTTAGACTAAAAAACTGAAAACATCAGGGTGTTATCAACATTCTTCCCATACTGAACCCAAAACCCAACACCGTACCAGCTACTGGGAAGACAATTAACTCTATCCCAGCTGAAACCAGGATAACGTTTTATTTTATTTTAGCTTCATGAAAAGGACTTGCTGTGACCTTCCGGCTGACTCATGCTCAGGCACTGATCAGTACCACGTATAATAATCCCAGGTACCACACCGGGGGTCAAAACGGTGGCTGCAGCGGAGGGAAAAAAGGAGACGGGCGTCTTCGCGGCTGAATTAGAGGTTTTCAAATCGCCTCGAATTAGTGGTAACGAGCCACGGGGTCACAGAGGTGGCCGAGGCGACGTCAGAAGTGGTGGAGGGTGGCAGGGAAGCTGCTGGAAAAAGAGGTCAAGTTTGCTCATCTTAGAAAGAGGGAAAGAGGGAGAGAGCGGTGAATTTAGACTGGTCAGCATAGCTCAGTTTCCTGCAATGTACTGGAAAAAATAGCTAAGCCGTTCACCACCTAAAAAATAACCGACGCGGCTTTGCAGTACGTTGGGTTCCTTCCCTTGCGGGGAGAAGTAAAAAGGAGATTTTAAATCTGGATGGACCAGGATTTCAAAACTCTCGTCCAGCAAACGAGGGGACTGTGGACTCGCCGATAATTCAGCGCTGGGCGTCGAAACCCGGCGTCCAGCTGCGCGGATTTGCCGAGGGTTGGGCTGGGCATAAGCCTGTCGCGAGCCTGGGGCTAATTAATATTTCCCCAAACCTTTGGCTGAAAGAGGTGGGATCCTTGGGCTCGCGGGTCGGAGGCAGAGGGGAGGATGCTGGAGGTTGGGATCGGCGCTTGCGTCGGTGGCCAAGAGCACGCGGGCAGGTACAAGGCGAACATTTATCTGCCACTGGAGAACAGAGATCCCGTCCCCGGACACGTAGGCAGGAGTGTTTCTGGCATGGGAAAAGCTTTTCCCCCAGGTGGAAAATTGCCTCTTGCTGGAGTGTCTGTACAAGAGCATCTTTTTGGGATGGATCCAACCCTGATGCCGGACCTCAGAGCAGGGAACGACCGTGGCGACCCTCTGTGCATGCCCTGACTTACCTCGCTGAGGACATCTGAAGCACTTCTCTCTCTCTCTCTCTTTTTTTTTTTGCGGTGCTGCATGATTCATTTCCTCTGTCGAGTCACTTCTCGCAGTTGCACGGAGTCGCAGGCATCCTGCGCGGCCAGAGCCGCAGCTGCGGAGGTGGCCGAGAAGAAAGCAAAGCTTAGATTACTCGTTTGCAATTAAACCAGCGACTCCTTAGCCTGGGCACGTACGGAGGAAGGAGGGAGGTACGTGACGATGCACAAATATATCGCTGGGCTCTGACCTGATCGAGCTGACGGGCCCCAGCTGAAGACTAAAATACACACTGGGCTAAGTCAGCCTGGGCAGGGTTTGACCTGCAGATCCCTCGGAGCGGGTTCGTTCCCGGTCCCGGCGGTTACGTGGGAGCATCCTGCCTTCCCGCCGGCCGAGATCACCTCCTGAATGAGCAGCGAGGGTGCTGAGCTCCGCCACGCGGGACACGGAGCAGCGCTGAGCTGAGCAGCCCCCCAGCTATTCCTCCAGCCGGGCTCAAAAACCCCGGGGAGAAAGAAGGAAGAAAGGGGGTTTGTCTTTTTTTTTTTTTTTTTTTTTCCCCCCTGTAATTTTGTGTTTTGGCTGCACAGGGATGCTGGCGAGGGGCAGGGAGAGAGCGGAGGCAGCCGGCAGCAGTTCTTGCTGCTGAACGCCCCCCCCCGTCAACTCATTATTTCAGACTGGGAGGTCATGGGTCAGGATGAGGAACTTCTCCCTCTTCTCTTCAGCAGCAAACTTTTGAAGACCTTGAAACGCTTTGTGGAGTGACTCAGGTTTCAGAGGGGTGTTGCAAAACTGTGTTTCACGCAGGAAACAGCCTGAAATTCCCCTTTCTCCACCCCTCTTCCGTTTTACATCCTTCACAAGGCTGCACTTTCCAGACAAGACCTCCCAGTTCAGATAGCAAAGGCTAATCAAGAAGGAAACTCTCAGCTGCTGCCAAAACTAAAAAAAATAATAATAATAATAAAAAAAAAATCAATGAAGTGAAAGTAATTGTGTCTTTCTTCTTCAGCCATGGCCGAGTGCAACCCCCTGGAGAGTCTGCAGAAAGAAGCATCTTGCTCCATCTGCCTGGATTATTTCAGCGACCCCGTGTCCATCAACTGCGGACACAGCTTCTGCCGGGACTGCATCACGCGATGCTCAGGAAAATCCGACCAGAGGTTCGCCTGCCCCCAATGCCGAGGAATTGCCCAGAAAAGAAAATTTAGACCAAACCGCGAGCTGAGGAACCTGGCGGAGATCGCCAAGAAGCTGAGCTTGCAGGGGGGGGCTGCGGCCGGAGCAGCCAACCTGTGCCCGAAGCACCAGGAACCGCTCAAGCTCTTCTGCCAGGAGGACCGGACGGCCATCTGCGTGGTGTGCGACCGCTCGCACGCTCACCGCGCTCACACCGTCGCCCCCATCGAAGAAGCCGCCCAGGAGTGCAAAGTAAGAAATCGCAGCGCGGTGCTTCGCTCTGGTGGGGCTGGGTCGTTTTCTTTTTTGGCCCACCGGAGGCTGAGGACTGCCAGGGGCTTCTCCGCCTTCCCAAGGATACGGGGAAGGAACGTCCTGTAGGATTTCCCACGATTTGGGATGCAGCGGGTTGGGCTGAGCTGGTAGATCGTCTCGTCGGGGTCGCTTTGCATCGCCGCCTCGGCTCCAGCCCTGCCTGGATGTGACGCAGCCGCCCCGGTCCGCAGGCACCCGGGCGCGTGGTGAGGGGCACAGCGCGGCTCGGGGGCACGTGGGGGGCAAGCAGAGACTTCAGGGTGCTGGGTCAGACCCGACCCACCAGCAAAACCCACTCTTGGGGTCGCCCGCAGGTGGCACGGATGGATTAAAGCTTGTTTTTTCACCGCGACCTCCAAAGCAGGATTTTGATTTAAACTCCTCAAGGTGACCTCATCGGCTTGGATGCCTTTACAAAAAACCGCCGCTTTTTTTGCTGTCACCCTCTCTGGGGACCGCAAAGGAAGCTGAGGCCAGTAGCTCATGGAAAATACCCACATCGGCAGAGCTGAACCCCACCTTCACTCACTCGGGCACCGGCAGGGCTCTGGCCGCTCATTTTTGTGCAAGAGTTGGGCTGGAAATCCCAGATGAATAGTCCTTTCCGCTGCAAATCTCTCCCTGAAGGAATTTCTTTCCAAGCAGCTATCTCGGGATAACCGCGAGGACACTGGGAGGCGTTTTTTAATTCCCTTGAGGGAGGATGGGGTCAGGAGGAGGAGTAGGAGTCAGTGCTGGTGGGGAGGAAGCTTGCCGACATTTCATCCTGCCCGCAGGGGAAGAAGTGACTGGGAACGGGGAGGTGAGAGGTGACATTAGTCAGGCTGTGGGCATGAAACAAGGCATGGGCGGAGGGGAAGAAGAAGTGAGGGGCAGGAGGGAGAAAAGAAGCTGATAAAAAATAAGAGGGGGTCAGGGTGGGATGGGTGCGCTGCAAACGTCCATCGGCATTTGTCCTGGGAGGGTCTTTTAGATGTTAAACCCCAGGCACTTCTAAGGTGGAATTTATCTCCTCCTGAAAACAAACTCTGGGGACGTTATTCGTAATCATTATTCGTTGGTCTGCAGAAGGAGCTGAAGGCGACGACTTTGGGCAGAAACACTCATTCTGCAAATGATAGGAAGCTGCAGCAATTTGAGGGATCTGATTAAGGGTAAAAAAATGGATGTTATGCTCATGAGGGGGTAAAATGAACCAACCAAGGCTGGACAGATTATGGTGAATGCAGAAAATAACTGGCCACGAACACACTGGGTGAAGGAACTGGCAAAGACCAGAATAGGGGGGTAAATGAGGCTGCGATATTAAATACTGCCTTCATTTGACGTTCGTTCACAAGACACTTCATAGAAAAAGTCTGGGGTGAAGAGGGGCAACAGAATAAAGAATATTTAAATACTCCCAAGTGGTGCATCCCTCTCCCCCACAACTTGCAGATTAATATTATTATTTTTTTTATGCCCAGGAGCAAATCCAAAGCAAACTGAAGAGCCTCAAGGATGAAAGAGAAAGGCTCCAAGGACTAAAACTGACTGAGGAGAAGAGAAGCCGAAAGTATCTGGTAGGCATCTTCTGCTGGTCAGATGTGCAGGTTCGGAGACGCGGGGCTGGCACCCAAATTTGCAGCGAGGAGGAAAACGCCTCCGGCTGCTCCACCCAGACGGGTCCAATTCTCTCTTTCGCTTGCTCCGTCTTGGCGAGGCACCCGTGAACGAAACGCAGACGTTTCTCGAGGGGAAATCGGCGGCCGCAAAATGCTGGCGGGGAGCGAGGCGCTTTCTGAAGAGTTGCAGGGAGGGGCCTGCCGCTTCGCTGAGCCCCCCTTTCGGGGGGCGCGGACGGGCACGCGGGTCCTGCCGGGGCGGATTTGCACGAGAGGCTCGGTGCCACGGTGCTTCGGACCCCCCCCCGTCTTCGCCGCAGACGGCTGCGCCCCAGGAGCCGCTTTCTGCCACCCGGCCCGGGAGGGGGGTCGGGCACATCGAGCGCGGGGTCCGCGGGGGGTGCTCGCGTCCAACTCGCACCCCGGCGGAGCATTTCGGCTGCCGCGCGGCTCTCTGGGTCCCGGTGAGGGTGGTGGCTCTCGCGGCGGCTTGGGGCGTCCGGATGCAGACGTCGCCAGAGGTTTCCATCACCTCCCAGCCCTCTTTTGGGCTATCAGAGGGATAGTTGGGGGATGGATTTGTAGCTCTGAGGAAGTGAGAGATGGTGTTTTCTTCAAAAGCAGAAGCGGAAAGCGTAGCAGATGTTTCACTGCAGCTTCACGAGAGCGGGCAGGCTGCCGGGGTGAAGGCGAGCGGAGAGAGAAAATGGCTTTAGAATCATAGAATCATTTAGGTTGGAAAGGACCTGCGGGATAAGTAAAGCAGGGATAGAAGGAAAACACCGTGAACGTGCTGCCGGTTGCTTGTGCCGCGGTCCCTGGCCCGCAGTCGGTCCTGTCCCACCCAGCTACTGCCCTCAACGCCAACACCTGGGAGTTTTGGGGGATTGCACGTGCCGGGGACCACTTCCAACAGCCTCCGCAGGATCTCACCACATCTGAATCCGCCTCTCACCCCGGTGTCCCCAAACACTGTCCCAGCAGGATTTGTCCCATCAAACACTCACAGATGCCTGCATGCAACACCTGGTCTTCTCCAGGCTGTGGGAAAAGCATGAAGCAACGCTGCCTGCATGTTCCTCAAGCTGAAAAATAAGAACAACCCCTTAAAAAGGCCAGGGGTATTTTGTGACTCCACAGGGCATCGCACAAAGCTCAAAGGGGACCCAGAGCCACATGCTCTGGACTTAGACTGGCCTCAGGTCCGAACACCAGTCCTTGCTCCTGTTTCATTTAACCAGGTTTCGCAGGTCTCGGATTTCTCCTGTTCTTATCCCTGCCCGTCTGTTCCTTGCAGCAGCAGACGAGAGCCGAGCGGTGGAAAATCACGTCAGTGTTTAGGCAGCTGCACCAGTTCCAGAACGAGCAGGAGCGTCTCCTCCTGATGTGGCTGGAGGACACGGAGAAGCAGATAGTGCAGACCCAGACAGAGAATGACAGGAAGATCTCCATGGAGATCTCCCACCTGGGCAACCTCATTCAGGAGCTGGAAAGGACGAGCCCACAGCCAGAGAATCAATCCCTGCAGGTGAGAGCGAGGAGCCGGGCAATGGGGTTTGCAACTCTCCGGACGCGCTGTTGAGGTGCTGCTCAGTTCCCCCTCTCCCCAATTGCTTTGCCTTGACATTTTGAGTAGTTTATTTAGATGCTTATTGCATGAAGAAGCCATACCATACATTATATATCAACATCAATGAGCTTCCCTAGGTCACATCCAACCCTTGAAGAGGAGGATCCCAGAATTAGCTTCTTGGAAGTATCCAGCAACTGTTTCCCTCCCAACCCCAGGCAAAGCAAGGGAGATTGATGCACATCTTGCATGATCGTGGGGAGAGCTAATGAATTAATCCTGGCTTAAGTCCAGGGTGAGGATTTAGCAGAGGACCACACTTTCCCTCCCCAAGAGACCATGCCAGGCAGGACACAAGCAGAAGCAGCATTTGGAAGTGGATATGATATTCCACCAGCTGCGTTTGAGCATTTCTCCTAGCCAGGGACCAGACTGAAGGGACTAAACGGGCCACTGGCTGAGCCCAAGAGCTCCCTGATCTTGCTCTGTGCTGCCAAAAGAAAATCTAAACCAAGCAAAGCACGCCTGCAAGCAACAGCTGAGGGAGATAAGAGATATAAAGGGGCCTGAAGGTTGCTCAAACTTTAATGCCCATCTTCTCTCTCCTTTAGGATGCCAGGAGTGCCTTGACCAGGTATGTGGCTCTCCCTTTCCGGAGGGGACGGTCTCCCCCAGCACAATGCCAAGAAGCAGACATGATCGGGGGAGCAGGAAGGGTTTGTCCTCTCTACCAGAGTCCCCAGCACTCGGGGTGAGGAAGAAGCCAGGGAGGAGATGGCCCTGGGGTGAGATCACGTCCCCACCAGCTGGAGGAAACCAATATCCACCATTGAGGAGGTCCAGAGTGACCGTGTGTCCTCCACGGGGACGTTGGGACCACCGATATGCCCCGCGATGTCTCAACTGACTCAGCTTGACGCTTGGGGAGAAATAAGCTTCCTTGGCAGCTTTTCTAAGCAGGGTTTCTACATAGCTCGTTCAGCAAAGAAGGAATGCGAAAGTCTTCTCCTTCCAGGTGTGAAGCAAGGACCTTCCAGCAACTGACAGAGAAGTTCCCTCGAGTGGAAAAGAGACTCAAGGATTTATCTCAGAAAAACATCATTCTGAAGGAAGCCCTGAGGAAATTCAAAGGTACAAAGGAAGGGGAAAATCGAAACACACTTCTGCAGCTGGAAAGGAGTGGACACTAGCCAATTACCAGCATAAAGGCCCAGCTAAGGAATGCTAATGAGGAGTTACTCAATAATCCTCCTATCTGGGGCTGGAGCTGCAAGAGGGAGGGTAACTGCACCCCCAGGTGTATTCGCACATTCGTCTGAATGTTTGAGTAAAGTGAAGGGCTAGAGCAAGCCCCTCCCTTCAGCTACACGAAGGAAATTAATCAAATTCTTTATTCCGGTCCTATTTAAACCAAACAGGCTGTAGGTAACATCTAGCCATCCACGAGGCAGGCAGCATGAAAAATCAATGTATTGCAAATGGGTGGTGGTGCATACACACGTAAAACCTGAATGAGCTATTTTGAGACTGTTCTCCACGTTCCGATAACCGTCCCATTCCCTCCTCTGATCTCCAATTAGTAATTGGTGCAGTCAGCTCTGAATTAATGAAATATCCTCATAAAGCTGGTCATATTGGGTTTGAAGGTCCGTTTATCCATGAGCTGGTCTTGTTCACTTGGTGATTTTGCTTGTTTTGCAAGGGGAAAAGCGCACCTCCTCATATTTACCCATTTCTAGTACACTCCCTCTCCCCCATCAACAAACTAACAGCAGTTCTCTCCTCCTCTCTCGTTCCAGAGAGTCTCCCAGTTGAACTGGATGTGCAATGGGGTAAGTCACACGAGACTGGAGGTATACTGGGGTGAAAAAGGGGACCCAAGTGAAAAAAAGACAGCAAAAGCAGGGAATTCACACTTTCCTGGTGGGTTGGTGAGATGAATTTCTATTCCCCTTTGATCAGAATTAGAAATAGTACAAATCATTAGAGCCTTTAAATAGATCTGCATGGAAGATTTAACGGAGAAAGCCTTTACCAGATGCTTCGATCAGGCCAAGATTTCATCCCTGGAAAAAACCAAGAGGACACAGATGGAGAGAAATATCCATCACCTTCCCTCTGACATGCTGTTTTCCTTCTCTCGTGCTTTCCTTCCCATCAGCAAACGTGACTCTGGATCCAGACACAGCAAACCCCCACCTCATCCTCTCCGAGGACCGGAGGAGCGTAAGGTGGGATGAAACACCCCAGAATTTGCCCAACAGTCCCCAGAGATTTGATACCTACTGCTCCGTGTTGGGTTGCGAAGGCTTCACGGTGGGGAGGCACTACTGGGAAGTGCAGCTGGGGAGCAGGGGATTTTGGGCTGTGGGAGTGGCCAGAGACTCGGCGTGGAGAAAGGGTTGGATTAACCTCGACCCTTCCCAGGGGATTTGGGCTGTTGGCATCTGTGGGGACAGGTTTCAAGCTTTCACCTCCTTCGAAACTGTTCAGCCTCTGAACGGGAGGCCGAGGACTATCCGTGTCTCTCTGGATTACGAGAAGGGACACGTGGCTTTCTTCGATGCTGATAACGAGACCTTGGCTTTTGCTTTTCCACCAACTTCTTTCAATGGAGAGAAAATCCTGCCTTTCTTCTGGGTTTGGGAGTCCAAGATCCAGCTGGTTTCCTGAAACAGCATGGGCAGCAAGATGGACATTACATGCTCTGGACAAGCCTTTGGTTTGATCCAGGAAACCACACTATATTTCAGGACTCTGTGGATGGTAAAGAATAAAGTGGAGCAAATGAGTCCCAGTGTCCCCTTCGAATCTCGTTGTCATGGGGTTTTCAAGAGCAGCAGGTTGAGAAGGGATTGTCTTGGGCAGACCTCTGGATTTTTTAACATTTGGGTACTCTCCAAGATTTTGCTAGGGAATATCACCCTGGGACGAGCAGGAAAATGAAGCCTATAATTTGTATAACAGCCCCTGGGACACAGCTTTAATCCCTTCTTCTCTTCTCCCATCCCTTCCAATTTTTCCTTTCCTTGACATTCAACAGTGACATTCCTGCAGGGCTGAAGAAGCTGGCTCTGGTTCCTGGTTTAGTTACTAGGAAGGAAAAGAGGATACCACTGAATTAAGTGCAATATCTGCTATTTTCCCCACCGAGACCTCTCATGAGGCAAAACCCGCACAGTACTGACGCCTTTTAAAGCTTTGGTGTTGAACCCCGAGGATTTCAGCTGCCTTTCTCAGAGCTGTGGGGTGGGAGAAATCAGAGGTTAGAGGTGTAAAGATGAACAGAAAGATCTTGAACTCTGCCTTCCTGCAATTTATATATATATATATATTTGGGTCAGGAAGCTTAGTAGGCAGTTTTAGATACATTTTTATATGCAAAATGACTGTATTAAGGTGTCTTTCCATATTTCAAGGGCTGTTTTCTCTTTCTTGTTAGAGAGAAACTGGGAAAATGGTGCTGTGCCACCAGCAGCATGGGAAACCCTGGTGGCTTTGCTGCCCTCTCTTGATCTCCTTCTTGTAAAGCTCAGATGAAAGCACTTCACAAAGCCTTTCCCACTTCATCACAGCTGTGATGGGAGGGAAGAGCAATAACTCTTCCTGCTTACGTTTCTGAAAACCAGCTGGACTGGAAACCAGTTGAAAGGCAACGGCAAATGAGTGATGCTGGAAATAAGGGCCAACAACAATCTTTGAAAGTAAGGGTGTTTAAAGAGCAGGAAAAGGAAGGAAAAGCACCAATCCAGACTCTCAGCTATGTCACCGCAGATCAGAGAAACCTGCTGGGACCTTGCGAGGTCTTGGAGGCACCAGCAATCTCCAGGGATGCACGAGCATCTTTGATCCATAGCCGTCTCTGGAGGGTGTTAGTCTGATGTCCCACCTTACCCAAAGGGCAAAGCTGATGTCCCAACGGTCAGGAGCAGCAGAAATTTCTTCTGCAGCGATTTGCACATTTGAACCCTTAGGGTCACCCAAGAGTCCTCCCAAAGAGCTCTATAGATGCTGTCCTGAAGGGTGCTGAGGTCCTCCCCAAGCCCTGGCCAGGTCCCGTCTCTCCTGATATCTCAGAAGGATTTTCAGCCAGTGGTGGTCTCCCACCCCAGCTGTACCACAACCTCTCTTAGGTGCTAAGTAGGGTGTGAAACTCCTGTTTGAGCTGGTAGTGAGTCACCAAATCCAGAGGTCTTCACTGATTCAAAGGACAGGCTTCGGAGAGTATAACCAGCACCTTCGGGAAAGGGTGAAAATGGGATGGGCATCTCCAGTTCTCTTCCTCCCCACCTAACTGCTACTTCCCAGCACTGGCAGAGCAATAGAAGTAAATATGTTGCCTAAAGCCCTCCTAGAAAGAGGCTGGGTCTCAGTTTAACCAATGGCTGAGAATCAGGAAGAGAAATCTGTCTCCTTCCTGATCATTTGAAAGTGAAACAAGCTTGGTCACTTTCCATGGCAGCCAGGAGGTCTGTGGAGAGCCTCCAGGATGAAGCCTCCTGCTCCATCTGCCTGGAAATTTTCCAGGACCCTGTGTCCATCCACTGTGGGCACAGCTTTTGCCGGGCGTGCATCACTCAGAACTGGAGAGGACTGACCACCAGCTTCTCCTGCCCCCGGTGCAGGGAGACGGTGTCCCAGGAGAGCATCCGACCCAACTGGGAGTTGGCCAACATCATCGAAATAGCCAAGAGCTTGAACGTGCAACCGGTCAGAGAGGTGGAAGAAGGGGAGAACTTGTGCAAGGAACATCAGGAAGCCCTGAAGCTCTTCTGTGAAGATGAGGAAAGGCTGATCTGTGTGGTGTGCGACAAGTCCAGGGTGCACCGTGACCATTCTGTGGTTCCCGTGGACGAGGCTGCCAAGGAGTACAAGGTGAGGGGTTTTCGGGCACGTTGGCGCACAAAGGGCCAGAAGTTCCTGGTGGTGCTGCTCTTGGTGGGTGCAGTTACGTGTGTAGCCTTTGGGCTGTGGGATAAACCCCCTGTGGACTCACCCATCCTTGGCTCTTGATTCCAATTATTGGGGTGGCATTACCTGCCCGGAGAAAGAGGTGGACGTAGGAGCACCATGCTCTTGGGGACCAAGGGGTCATCTCCCCCAGGGTTCAGCCACGAGCAGAGGCTTGGGGAAGAGTAAGAAACAGACGCCTGTGATTTCTTACCACCACAATCCCCGCGTAACCTTTTAACCTCACGATTTGCAATGCCAGGGGTGTACTGAGCCTCGTGAGGGTTTGTTTATCCAGCAGCCATAAATGGCACTCTCCTCCAGGATGTGGGTCCGTTATCAAGATCAGCTATGCTGAAGATCAGTAGGAAAAAAAGAAAGAGATCCTCAGGCCTTCTCCTACCACACAGCTCCTTGAAATCTCCTTGACCTCGGGTAAAAAAAAAAAAAAAAAAGAAGGGGGAGGTTAATAGCCTCAAAACAGTCACAGTTGTCACAAAACTTTTGCACCACTTACGTCAAGAGCAGTCAGGAATTCCCCATTGTTTTTGCTGAGCATGGCAGGTTATGCCAAAATCCATGAAATCGCAACCATGACTGAATTTCCAAAGAAATTGACTTTGCCCCCCCCAGACTGATCTTTATCCTCAGCTCCTTATTTTTTATTTTTTTTTTTTTTTTAAATTCTAAAAGCTTTACACCAATTACTAGCATCTGACCCAAGACTAAGCTAAGACACCCTCCCCCCCCACTTTTCAAATGAAGGTGTTTTTTTCTCCCAGCTAAAAGGCCCTGCTCACAGCAAAACGCCATCCTCCACAGATCAAAACTTCCTTACAGCAGCGGCAGATGCCGGTGCCAGACCCGTCTGTCTCCTGCTGCTGTGGACCAGCTGGCGTTAGACGTGAAAGCTCTTCCGCTGGCCTGCTTGCAGTCTGGAACAAGCCTGCTCTAATTTGGCAGGGAGTTGTTTTTTTCACCTGACTTCACACCTCACGAGGTACTTTCCAGCGACAGTGCCTCTGCAGGCAGCTCGGGCCAACCTGAAATCAGTTTCCTTTTGCAACAGAGAAGCTGGAAAGACCCAGAATTGAGTTTCAAGCCAGCTGTGGGCCAGGAAGCGCCGTTGGTGTTGCGATAGCAAAGAGCCTACTCCTGATGGCAGGCAATGATGCCATGAAACACGGGACTTATTTCTTTCCTCTCAGGAAAGAATTCGGACCCAACTGCAGCTTCTGAAAGTAGAGCACGAGGTGCTTCAATCTTCCGTGAAGGCTAGAGAAGACAGAGTCCAGGACTACGCTGTAGGTACCCAACAGTTTTCCTTGGCAGAGGGTGGGGGAAGAAAGGAGAAACATCTCCTCTTCCTCTCTGCCGTAGGTGGGTGATGCTCAAGGGGTGTGGGGAAGGTAGAGTGGGTTTGTATCTTCCCCAAACGCATCTTTTTGGTGGATCCCACTAATGCACGACCCACCGTTGACTCTTGATGCTCTTGTCCCGCTCTCCACTTTCCTTTACCCGCTTCGGCTTGCCCTTGGCAGAAGAGGATAGAAGCTGAAAAGCAGAAGATCGTGACCACATATGAGCAGCTGCACAAGTTCCTGGAGGAGCAGGAGTCCTTTCTGCTGGCCCAGCTGGAGAAGATGGGCGCGGAGATAACAAATGCACATAAAGAAATCCTCACCAGGCTGTTGGAGGAGGCCACAAGCCTGGGCGCTCTGATCGAGGAGGTGGAGAAGATGTGCCAGCAGCCAAGCTGTGAGCTCCTGAAGGTGAGACCCCAGGCATCCCAAACTGGCTGTGAAGGCACTGGCTGAGCACCAGCTTGGTCTCCAGCTCTCGGTTTTATACCTCAACATGCTAAAGGTGGGACTTCATTTCAGTGGGACCCTGGTACTCCAAGGGGAGGTATTCCAGGTCACTAAATCTCTTTTTCTCTCTCATCTAGGACATCAAAAGCACCTTGAGCAGGTACGTGGTCCTTCTCCTATCAAAATCTCACCACAACAGTGCAACTTTGGGAGATACTGGGAGAAATAACGTAGGGACAGGTTGGCCTTCCTGCAGTATAGCCTTTGGACTCGACTGAAGACACTGGGGTTTGGAAGGAGGGCTCTTCCTCTCTACTTAATTAATGATAAATTCAGACATGTACCAGCACCGGTGGCTCAGCCACCTGCACGAGCTGAACGAGGAGGACAGGGTTCCATTTCTGAAGAGCACAGGTTCCTATTCTCTCAGAGCGAATATCTGGTGGGGCCCTGCTGGGGAAGAGTCTTAAGCCATTGCTGAGGAAATAGCTCAGCGTGACAAAAATGAGCATCACCCTGGAAGAAGTCGTCGGGGGGCAGCAAGGGCTGGTGGCTCCCCATGGAGCCGCACACAACCGTACAGGGAGCGGAGGCGTCACCAGCCATAGCCCCATCCCACGTGCCTGACCGAGGAGAGCCAAGCAGGAACAGCTGGGGGTGGACCAGAGCAGCAGGAAGGTCCATGGGCAAAATGGGCTGGGGGCAGGGCTGGGGGCAAGCCAGGAAGGCAGCCCATGGGGTGGATCAGCAGAGCCCACGGCCGTGCATAGGTACCTCTCTGAAGCAGCTTGCAAAAGGGCAAAATGCTTCAGGGCTGAGCTTAAATAGAGCCCCTGGGCCACGGGTGGGGGTGTGGAGTCCCCGGGTGGGTCTGCTCAGGGCTGTTAATTCCCATCAGGGCCCTGACACAACCACCTCGTCCTTTCACAGCCGATGCAGATCAGTAAACATCTACAAGGGCGATGTGCGATCGTCTTGTGTAATTTGCCGCCTAAGATGCGCGATGTGGTGCAGACCCATTCATCTTCCCTCCGCTAATTCTCCCCACGGACTACTGAAAAAAACCCACTGAGCAGCAAACTACAACCAGGCGTAAATACATCCTCTCTTTCCTTCCAGGTGCGAGAGGGAAATGTCGTTGCAGCCACTCAATATTTCCCCTGAGCTGGAAGAGAAATTCTGTGATTTCACAAAGAAAACCGAAGTTGTCAAGGAGTCTATGGAGAAATTTCAAGGTACAGTGTGCAGGTCCGGAAAGGAAAATGTCATCGTGCTTCTTGGTGGGGAGGGATGGAGTGAAGCCATGTGAAAGAAATACATCCTGGTTATTGAACGAGGGAATTTTTTTCAAGATTGAATAATGAGATTGGAAATAAGCAACGAGTGTTAGTCTGATGTTACCTGGCTGCTGCTGTTGTGGCCTGTTGCATTGAGTCCCACATATTTCACATTAAGTACGTGGAGATAGTGTCTTGCTGCTGTCCCGTGCTCCTCATCGCAGACACGCGCCAATGCATCGTTGTATTTGTTTTCTTTGCCCCTCTGTGTGTGGGTGAATTTCATATGTGTAGTCCTGTATTTCTTCTCTCCCTCCTCAAGTTTCTCTGCATTCCCCCAAGATTGCTCCCGACTCTGGATTTTTGCAGAAATCCAGAATCAGACCAATTTATCTTTCTGCCCCTCACATTTTTCTCTTTCTCTTTCCTCTAGGCATACTGGAGTTCAAACTTCCTTTATTGAGTAAGTGAACCAAACTTGTGCCCAACCAATCCACCATATTAAATAAAAAAATACAGTAAAACAAACTCTGCTGGCCCCAACGATTAACTAAACTCCTCTGCTGCCTCCTTTCCTCCTTCTCCCATACCGGCCCCACCATGAGGCAATGCCCGGAGGGGTCCCAACCGGATCGGATGGATGGGAAGGGAGTGAAAAACCCCTGTGCCCCTCAAAATCTGCTGCAATGAGCCTGACTCTCTCTCCACCTCCAGCACAGGTGACGCTGGACCCCGACACGGCCAAAGCCAAGCTTTACCTCTCAGAAGACCGCAAGGTCGTGTGGTGGGGAAGCGACGAGCGGAACCTACCCTCCAACCCGCGGAGGTTCAAATTCCATCCCTGCGTGCTGGGCTCGAGGGGCTTCACGTCGGGCTGGCGCTGTTGGGAGGTGGAGATCAGCAGAGAAGGCGTGTGGGCCCTTGGGGTGGCCAAGGAATCGGTGCCGAGGGACACGCATTTACCCCTGGTGCCCGAACAGGACATATGGGCGCTGTGTCACGTCGGGGGTGGGTACAAGGCTCTGACCTCTCCCAGTGTCACCCCCTTGACCCTACGCAGTGTCCCCCAGCGGATACGAATCTGCTTGGACTGTCGGGAAGGGAGGGTGGTGTTTTTTGATGCTGTGAGCAAGGCACGGATCTTTGCTTTTCGGCAGGCTTCTTTCGAAGGGGAAGCGGTCTACCCGTGGTTCCTGGTGAAGGGGAGTGCTTCCTTCAAACTTCTTTAAACTTTTGTCCTGTCCTGGTTTTGGCTGGGATAGAGTTGGTTTTCTTCTTAGTAGCTGGTGCAGTGTGTTCTGGATTTAGTGTGAGAATAACGTTGGTAACACACTGATGTTTTAGTTGTCGCCAAGTAGCGCGTGTCCTACGTAGGTCAAGGATTTTTTCGGTTACCCGTGCTCTGCCAGCAAACAGGTGCACAAGAAGCTGGGAGGGAGCGTGGCCAGGACAGCTGACCCGAACTAGCCAAAGGGACATTCTGTACCATAGAACGTCATGCTCAGTATATAAACTAGGGGAAGTTGGACAGGAGGGGTGGATCGCTGCCCGGGCATTGGTCAGTCGGTGGTGAGCAATTGCATTGTGCATCGCTTGTCTTTTCTTGGGTTTTCTTTCTCTTTTTTTTTGTTTTTATTATCTTCCTTTTAATTACTATTATTATATTTTATTATTATTATTGTTAGTATTTTATTTTACTTCAGCCATTAAATCGTTCTTATCTCAACCCGTGAGTTACTTCTGTTTTTTGAGTCTCTTCTTCATCCCATTAGGAGGCAGGGAGTGAGCAAGTGGCTGCATGGTGCCTAGCTGCTGGCTGGGCTTAAACCACGACATTTCCCAAGGCACAGGGGAAAAAAAAAAACCAACACCCCATCCACTCACCGCTGGGAAACAAACGAGGGGCTGGGTTTTGTCCCAGTTCCACCATGAACCTCTGCAGCTCCGGGTGTTACAACAGTCAGAACTGGGAATGAACACACAGAAACAGGACTGCTCCGTCTGGCATTGCCTCGATGTGATCCCTGACGGACTAGGCTTTAGTCGAGCCAGAGACTGGACTTTTTCCTTGAGGATCTACAACAGACACAGGGGTTCAGATGAAGGTCCATCAAGTCCTTGTCCTGTCCCCAAAAGTAGATGCTTAGGAAAGCAGATAAAAGCAGGGCAAGGATGACTATGGGCCCAGGATCTCTGTTTAAGCAGCGTAAATGGAGCAGAAATTGTTTTTAAACAATTAAAAGGGTATAATGACAGGCGTGGAGAGATGGCATGTTTGGCCCTGTCCTCTCTCTAACCCCGTTGGGCAGTTGCAGAAAGCGATGTGCTCTGTCTCCTTTCCAGCCTGGATAATCCCAATCTCTCCCCATCCATCCTGGGCTTCTGTTTGGCAGCCTGATGCTGTCTGCCTTGTACTGGGATGGCCCAAACTGGTCCCCGTATGCAGATAGAGCCTCACATGTGCTGATGGAGGGGAACAATCCTTCCCCTCTCCACTCTTGCTAATGCAGCCCCATATGGGGTTGATATCTTTGGTGCGTGGCCCCACTGCTGTCCCACGGACTTGTTAGGATGAGAGGAGATGGCCTCAAGTTGCGCCAGGGGAGGTTTAGATTGGATATTAGAAAAAATTTTCTTTACCGAGAGGGTTGTCAGGCATTGGAACAGGCTGCCCAGGGAAGTGGTGGAGTCACCGTCCCTGAAGGTGTTCAAAAAACACGTAGATGTGGCACTTCAGGACACAGTTTAGTGGGCATGGTGGTGTTGGGTTGACGGTCGGACCTGATGATCTTAAAGGTCTTTTCCAACCTAAACGATTCTATGATTCTACGGACAACTTGTCACCCCCCAGAGACCCTGAAGCCCTGTTCCATGGTTGGTCCTGGTGCAGGAGGCTATCCCACCCCAAGTTTAATGAGATTTCTCCCCAACCACGTCTCCAGCCCATCCTGGTCCCGCTGAAGAGCAGCCCTGCCCTCCTGCCTCCTATCTGCTAACTCACATCTGGCTCAGAAAGCCAACTGCACCGAAACCAGCAGGAGGCGAGGAGGAAGCGTCGCCCACGCTCGCCCTCGTCTCGCTCCTCTCTGCGCCGCCGTTTCGTGGCGTCCGGGCTGGGGCTTGATTTCCCTCCACCGGCAGCGAGAAAACGGCTGAGCCAGAAGAAGGAACTTCCATCTCTTCTTCCCGCCAAGCGAAGCTTATTTGATCCTCTCCCGGCGGTAGGTTGGGAAGAGCGGTGGCTATGCAGAGCCCGGCGGAAAGCCTGCACGGCGAAGCCACTTGCTCCATCTGCCTGGGTTATTTCCAAGAGCCCGTCTCCATCCACTGCGGCCATAACTTCTGCCGGGCGTGCATCACCCGCTGCTGGGAAGGGCTGGAGTCACCTTTCTCCTGCCCGCGGTGCAGGCAGACGGCTTCGCAGAAGGGTCTGCGTCCCAGCAGGGAGCTGGCGAATATTGCCGAAATTGCCAGGCAGCTGAGCCCGCGGGCGGCAGAAGGAGCAGCGGGATGGGGGAATTTGTGCCGGCAGCACCAGGAGGCTCTGAAGCTCTTCTGCAAGGAGGACCTGCAGCCCATCTGCACGGTGTGCGACAGGTCCCAGGCTCACCGCTTCCACACCGTGGTCCCTGTGGAAGAAGCTGCCCAGGAATATAAGGTAAAGCCCGGGGGGATGTGCTCGCACCTCCCCACCCCGTGGAAAATCCCTTTCCGGGGGCAAAGTGCAGCAGTTCAGGCGCATCCGCGCTCTGTGCCCCTCCGTGGTGCAGCTGCAAACGGGGACCTTTGGGTGTCACCTACCCATGTGCTTCCTGTTTGCATTTTGCTGCATGGATATTTGTTTTTTGCAATGTTCCTATAAGGTCATCCCCTTTGATTCATTGATCTTTGCCAACGGCCTGGGAGAAATAAAAAAAATACCTTGTTAGCCTTTTTCCTCCTTGAAATCTGCTGTTGGCTCAACTGTACTGAAATACTGACGACAATAAATATTCAAAATATGAAAAATGCCTGAGATTTTTTTTTTACTTGGTTAAATGAGTTATTGAAGGCAATTTTGCATATTTGTTCCCCTATTCGCTCTTTCTTCTCTGTTTCACTCTGTTAAAATACAGAGAAATGACTTTTTCCTGTCTCTTCCTTCTCTGCTCCTTTTTTCTGCTGTTCCAAACCTGCTCTCATCCTGTTTCTCACCAAAAAGCCAAGCACTTGGCAGAGCCATGCAAATACAGTGCGACATCACGCAGCGTTAACAGCAGGAACTCCTTGCTGCGAGATGTTGCCGATGCTGAAGGTTTCCGTGGGTTCAAAAAGCACTTCTATAAATGCGTGCTAAACAAATCCACCGAGGGTTATTAAATACAGAGGTATTTGTCCCAGAGCCACCAATTTCTGGAGGCTGTGAGTGTTTTTGAGGGAAATCTCACTGCGCACTTATCTTGCTCTTACACGCTTCCAGGACCTGGGCTGTTGATTACTGTTGGTGTTTTGCACTTGTGCAGATTTTTTTCCCCTGTGCTTGCAGAGAGGTTTGTGTTTGCAGGTTGCATTTTCTTGGCACAGATCTTCAGAACAACATAGGTCACTTTTGGACCTTCCTCCTCCTCCAGCTCCGTTCCTTGCAGAGGAGCCAGTGTTTAGGCAAAGCCTTTCCTATCTAAGATGAAGGCGGAAGTAATTTTAGTGAAGAAAAAGGATTTTTCTCAGCTCCTCCAAGAACATATTGTCTTTTTCCATAGGAGGAAATCCAAGCCCGCCTACAGGCTTTGAAGGAGGAGAGAGAAAAATACCTGGAAAGCAGAAAAACTGGAGTAAGGAAGAGCTCGTACCTGGTAGGTGCCCTCCAGCAGGAGCCTGGGGGAACGTGGGTGTCTCTCCCCGCCCCCGCCCAGCATTGCTGGTGTATTTTGAGGCCAGATCTTGCGTATTTGGTTTGCAGAGTGTTGTGCCATTTGCTGTGGCCACCAGCCAGCCCTGTGTTTATCAGCTGGGGTTTCACATTAGCTGGAGCCTGCGCTGGGGAGATAACGTTGCAGCTCCTTTGCAAGGGAGCTGGGGGGGCAGGCAGCTCCCGGCCTGGTGCAGAGATGGGCTGGAAGGTTCCCCCCCGCCCCCAAACTCTATAAATGTCCGTCTTACAGAGCCCAGTTGAGGTTGCACCCTTTGGTTTTGCTTCCAGGCTAAGCCTCCTGAATAGTCCCTGCCACTACCTAAATCCCCAGCAGGAGGGTTTGCTGTTAATTTCACCCTCGTGTTGACCGTATATCACCGAGGACACGGTCTCCTGAGACCAGCCGGGTGGCCTTGAAGCGTTAGTCTGTTTTTCTTGGGCATGGTGGGATTCTTCCGCAGCTCCCACCATCTCCTGCCCATCTTGCAGAGCTTCACCTGAGGCTACTGCGATTCCTTCTGCAAAGGTCTGGGCTTCTGTCGGGGTTCAACCCCAGCCAGCAGCTAAGCACCACGCAGCCGCTCACTCATTCCCCCTCCCCAGTGGGGTGGGGGAGGA
>JAVJGG010000065.1:905751-934834 GCA_035590195.1 Aviceda cuculoides | reverse complement strand
AAGCTGAAAAGTCCTTGATTTTAGACTAAACACTACTGAGCAACAGCTGAAAACATCAGGGTGTTATCAACATTCTTTGCATACTGAACCCAAAACACAGCACCCTACCAGCTACTAGGAGGACAATTAACTCCATCCCAGCCAAAACCAGGACAGGTTCTTGCAGCCCCACAGACTGTGTCAGCCTTAGAGATGTGACACTAATAGAAACTAGAATGATGTAAAAATAACCCACGAGGGCAGTTTTTGCCAGTGTTTCAGGTGCTAGAGTCATAGAGAGGTCACACTATGCCTCCTGCTGTGTGGGGAGGTCTCCTGCCCTCCTTTCATCCCCTTTGCCCTCATCTCTGATCCTGGCAGGAGAAAACCAAAAATGAAGGGAAGAAGATAGTGTGTGAATTTGAGCAATTAAACCAATTTTTGAAGGACCAAGAGCGCCTCCTCCTGACCCAGCTGGTAGACCTGGACAGGGCCATCACCAGGATCCAGGATGAAGCAGTGGCAAAGGTCTCAGAAGAGATGTCCCACCTTGACACCCTGATCTGGGAGATGGAGGGGAAATTCCAGCAGCCGGCGAGCCAGTTCCTGCAGGTGAGAGCCCAGAGCATCAGGGCTGGTGGGGAAAGGAGGGATAGAGCAAAGCCTGAGACCCGGGAGCCCAAACTCAGCCCCATGGGAGCTCCCTGGTGTCTTCTAGCATTGCTGCAGGTGGGATCATCCCATGGGTAGGGCCGCTACTGCATTGCCGTAAAAATACATAACTTTTGTTAGAAGACACAACACTTGTTGTTCCTCTTCCCAAACTGTCTTTCCTCCTCTCTCTTCCCCCCTTTAGGACATCAGAAGACTCTTAAACAGGTACTGTGGCTCCTTTTGGCACTTTACCCACACTCTGATGCTTGGAGAGGTTCTGGATGCCACCGGGGTGAATCCTGAGGTCGGGGTCTCAAGCCAGACGATGCAGTTGGTAGCTCAGCCTCCCACAACGGCGCTTTGTGTTCAGGAACATCTGCTCAGCGACTGCCTGGGGGAAACAAACTGCAAAGAAACAGGGCAGGGAAAAGGGGGATTTTATTTGCTCCTGGATAAGTATCCTCAGCCCATCCCATAGCTTCTCCTGGATTACTTAATGAGAACAAAACGAGCAATCAAACATATCGCGTATGGGTTTTGCCCTCTTCTGCTCTCTTTGCAGTTGTGAGATGATGCAGTTCAACCCTCCGGCGGAGATTTCCTCCGACCTGGAAGGAAGGCTCGAGGACTTTGTTCAGAGAAACAACCTTGTGAGAGGCACGCTGAGAAAATGCCAAGGTACTGACTGCGCAGGGGTAGGAGAGGGCACGTTGCCTTGTGAGCCTGATATCTGTGAGAAACTGGGTTCTTGTGTGCTGGCCGCTAGTGCAAAACCCACCTAGTAGCTGTTGTAAATAAATGCAGCTGAAACTTTTAACTAGAGAAGGACACTGACAGTTTTTCCCGGGGCAAAAATAATCGGGAAGTGGAGAGGAGAGAAAAACAAGCTCAGCAAAGGAATCTCCTCTCCCGTGTCCCACAAGAAAAGCAAATTCAAACAGAGCTGCTGGTGCAGTTGTTCCCATCACTTCCAAGGTGGTGGGAAAATTAAAGTTCATGTGGGTACAAAGCCAGGGAGGGGGATGCTACAACAGGGGGAGAAATCCATTGCAGTGCCTCTTGGAGATGAGTTTACCTTTGCCGGGACGTTCATCTCCCCTGGCTTTGGGAGAGTTGTATAGCGGTCACAGCTTCGATATCTGCACCAGAGCGAGTCAACCCGGAGCCTTTGCAGCCAGCCGAGCCCTCGCACACTCAGCGTTTCCCCTCCCAAGTCTCCCGTCAGCTGTTTCCCTCCCCAGCCTGCGCGATAAAGCTGAGCTGCAGCCAGTTTGCCCGACACATAATCCTGATACCATGAAATCTCTCTCCTCTTTAGACAGCCTGACGTTTAAATTGCAAGAGCCAAGTAAGTCAATGGTAGTGGGTGGGAGAAAACGAGGTTTTGGCTTGTGGAAGAAATTCCTGTGGAAAAAAACAATGCAATCCCCCCCAGGGAGAGGAAGGGAAGGGTGACAGCATTCTGCTGTTGATGCCCCTGGTGTATCCAGGGAGTGAGATATGCTCCTAATAAAGCCAAATGCCCCTCTGGGACCCAAAGAAAGGGAATGCTGAGAAGAGCATTTGTGCCTCCCCTTCCCTCCCCATGAATTTCCCACCATCCCCTCCCCGCGCCTCTGCTCCATGCTTTGTCCTCTCCCCCCCTTCTCCTTCCACCCAGGGGACCCCAAAGGTAGTGCCAGTCCCGGACCTGCCCTTGACACCCAGTGAAACGTTCAGAGCTGGGAGAAGCAGGGGAGCGGGGCTGGTCCCAGATGTTGGGAGGAGAAGAAACATCTCCAGCCTCTCCTGGGGCCAAGTCCTACCTCCAATACTCTGGTTCTCCCTTGTCCTGCAGCCAACGTGACCCTGGACCCAGCCACAGCTCACCCCAACCTCCACCTCTCTGAGGACCGAAAACAAGCCAGGGGCCAACTGACCCAGCAAGACCTCCCGGACAACCCGGAGAGATTCGACTTCGAACCCTGCGTGCTGGGCTGTGAGGGCTTCACCTCAGGGAGACATTTCTGGGAGGTGGAGGTGGGGCAGGGGGGTGTCTGGGCCCTGGGGGTGGCCCGAGCATCGGTCAAGAGGAAGGGACCGATGAGCCTCACCCCCAAGGAGGGGGTCTGGGCGCTGGAGGCTTATTACTCACTCGCATCCCCCCGTGCCAACCTGCACCTGAACCCGCTTCCCAGGAGGATACGGGTCTCCTTGGACTATGAAGGGGGGCGGGTGGCATTTTTCAGCGCAGACGATGATGCTCCCATCTTGGTTTATACCAGAGCCTTGTTCAACGGGGAGAGGGTCTTCCCCTGGTTCAAGATGGGGATGGGGGCTCGTTTGCAAGAAATCACCCAAACCCCACCCTCAGAGGACCAGTCCCTGACTGGGCAGCTGACGTCCCCTCTGGACTGGGTAGGATTCAGGTTTCCCCTCCAGATCTGTCCTTGAGTTGTCTGTCAATCCGACCTTAATGAAAGGGACATCTCCCGTGTGATGCCAGCTGTTTGCTGTGGTTGCTCAGAGCATCTCGCTGAGAGAACTTGCTGCTCCTCTCTCGTGTCCACCTCCACTGGGAGCTTTGGGATGGCACCTGTAGGTCAAGGATGGGGAGATGGGGACAGCAGTGAGGAGGAAGGATCAGCCGGTACAAGGTGATGGAGTCAGGGAAGGGAACATTGAGGGGTTGATCAAGGATGGAGAGCACTCAGGACTTCCAAACGTGTGGCCTTTTTGAATTAATTTTGCCTTTAACGGACCGAATCCTCTGTTTTTACCTCTTTCCGAAGTGTTTTCTTTCTGACATCAATTGCAAGGCAGATCCAGAGTCTGTTCTGCCAAGGGAGGTGGCCTTTCACTACAAACTAGCTTGGTTTGGGGAACTGGTCTCTATCTCCGTCTACATTTCTGATAATTATTTTAAATAAAAGAACATTTTGTTTTGCATTGTCCACTTTCTGCCTTGCTGTGGATATATTATTCTGTATTTCTTAGCCTTTGGATCAGCAAGATTAAGAAAAGCTGCACGGGATGGGGACACCTTGCTTACCTTTCCACCTTCTCCTGGTGGACCTCCAGTCATTCAAGCCCCCTTTGCAGGCAGTGAAGGGAAACGAACCCACCTGGAATGCAATTTTCCACACCATTATACATGTCCAGCTTCCTGGATAACTCCCAAGAAAAACCTGTTTCTCCCTGTTGGCTGTTCAGGAGGGACGAGGTGGGATAATTTGTACAGGAGGCTGCTGTGACTGTGCCAGTTAGATATTCCTCAACTATGAAAGCGGGTGGAGTGGGTAGGTAAAATACAAATTCTGGCATTTTTGCCTGATTCACCTGCATTGATTTCCTCAAAACCTGCTGATTTTCTTCTGAGGAAACCCAAAAGAGGAAGAGGCATCACTGAAATAAATACACGTTATTGATTATAGAACCAAGAAGAGGAACTAGAAGCGAGAGTGGGAGGGAGCGGGTGACGCTGGGCTCAGAATAACAGACGAAATATGAGTGGGCACCCCGTGATGAAGCCCGATCTCACCATCCCCACGGGTCCCACTGAGGGCAAACTTACAGCTGGTATTTCGGTGCTCTTTGTCACGCTGTGACATCTTCCCTCCATCCATGCTCCTCGGTCTGGGGCATCACTGTCACTTGATCACATCAACTGGGAGACGGGGGATCCCGCTGCAGGATAGATATCTGCTTTCTGCAAAGCCAACCTGAAATCACTGCAGGAGCTCAGGCATGAGGATTTATTAAAAAGGGGCAATGAGGGCTACTGGGAAAGACTTTTGAGCAAACAGCCTTGAGTATTTTTTGCTCTTTATCCCATCTCATCCCCTTTCCCTTTGCCACGTCTCTGCCAGGGAGGAGTATGATCCATGTCCAGACACAGATCCAAGCCCAGCTGGGAAAGGTAGAGAGGAATACAAATATACAGGCTGTGGATGCAGGAAGGACCAAAGAAGAAAACAACAACCTGGGTGAATCAAGGGGAAAGCTCTTGAGCTGTTCTGCAAGGACAAGCTTGTGGGTTGCTGGAGATCCCTGAACCACCGTGGTCCCACCACGCTCCTCTCAGAGGCACTTGCTGAGAAGCACAAGGCACAAACACCAGGTCCCAGTAAAAGTCTGGGCTTTCCTTGGAGGGAGAAATCGATGTTTTTCCAACTCTTTCAGGGCCACAGGGTCCCTCCACGTTTCTGATCTCCATCCACCTCTCTCCCAACTCCACCTCTCTTCCAGGGTGTCCCTTCACTCTAGAAATATGCGATGCAGATGTCCCCGCCCCAGCTGGTTTTCCAGGCTCTGTAGACGCTTTTAGGGTGCAACTCATTTGCCCGACCACAGTTTTGAGATGAAAGGAGCTGTGCCCTGGGCTGCGCCGACGGTGCGGAGCCACTATCGGCTGAAGAGCAAAGCAGCCCAGCTCAGACGGAGGCGTCTCATTAGATGCCAACATTCACCCGATTGCACCCACCTCCTGCGTCTGGCGGGACTGATTGCCTCCCAACCTGCTCGCTCCGGGCCATGCTTCCCTGGGAAGTGGTTGCAGGGCGTTTGCTTCCAGTCCTACTGTTCCTGGAGCGAGTTACTCCCCCGTGGCTCTTCCTGATGGGAATAGTTTGCTGGAAACGAGACTTGCATCTCCAAACCTGGCTACGCAATTGCAGCTGGGAGAGTTATCTCAGTTGGTAGCCCTTCAGCTGGGTCACGGTGGCCCTGTCTCTAAAACTCCACGCAAAAAAAATTAAAAAAATATATATATATTTAACCATGGAGCTTAACAAAGGAGCAATGGGTTATAAATTGCTTAGAAACATTTCCCCCTTTGCTCAGAGCCAGGACAGTGCCTCTGGGAGGGCATGTAGTGACGAGTGGCTGGAGGCACGTTCGTGGCAGGGGTGCCAAGGACCCCAACTTGTGCCCCTTTAAGCACGTTGAGTCACGGCCCCTCTTCCAGCACCTACAAAGTTCTGGCTGCCCATTTCCCTCCCTGTTTTCTTATGCTTTCCCCATCCATCGTCCCACCAAACCTCAAGAGCTCCCCACCCTCCCGGCAGCCTGAATTTGCCTCCAGCCCTTTTCTGGGAGGGTTGATGGTTTTGTCTAGCGCCCAGCCCTAAAAAAGAGAAGGACAAAAGCAGCGAGGTGACAGCCCTCACCAGCGCCCCAGAATAAAAAGCTGGAAGATTGACAAGGGAGAAACACGACGCTCCGAGCACATCAGGCCGAGGGTGTCACCACCTCCTGCCCAGGAGACATGGCGCGAAGAGCTGACTCACAGGCTCAACGCATCCGTGCCGCAGTTTTATCCAGGACTGGGAAGGAACAGGAAGAGAAAGGTACGGCCCCATCAAAGGGGCAAAAACAACAGGTTTTTTTAGTTCGCTTTGGAAGAAATTCAGGCGGATATTAAGTTTTCTGAAGGAAGAGGGAGAAGGTCTCCGAGGAAGGACAGCTACCCTGGAGTGCAGAAAACTGGAGGATCTGGTAGGTGTCAATCTCCCTGACCTCTTAAGTTCCTGGGCAGTAATACACTGACTTTAGGATCATTTCTTTAGATCCTTTTCAGTTGCTTTGCACCACTGCTGTGCTGGTAAGTGCAGGAATAGCATGGCTTTCTGCCCAAGTTCATGCAAGTGCGTTTGTAGCTTTTATCAGCACCTCGCCTCCCAAACCTGTGTTGCTTTTTTGCATCAGGTTTGATTTTTTTTTTTCCCACCCGGATTTCTCCAGGAATTCAAGAAAAATTAGTAGGCGTTTGGGTTCATGGGTGACCTCCTGTGGGAAATGCCTTTCCATGGATTCCTCATAGTATTTCCCATCCCACTGCTCCTTTGTTTGCATCTTAAAAGGGGAGGATAGAAGCTGAACCCCAGCAGACCCTGCTCAGATTTTAGGCATGCTGCGGGTCCCAGGAGGACATGAGCTCTTCTTGCTTTCACAGCTGGAAGACCTGAAAAATGAGATTGAGAAAAGGCAAGCAAAAAATGCCACCAAACCCTCAGAGGAGATTTCCCAGCTAGATACCCCAACACAAGGGCAGGAAGAGAAGAATCAGCCATCGGTGAGTGAATTCATCCAGTTTACAGCTTTTCAATGGAAAATTGTAGGGGGGGTGTCCTCCCCACCAGGTGGCTACTGGCTTAATGAGTTGGGCTTTCCTAGTTCTGGTTTGCTCCTATTCCCTTCGTAGACCTGAAAACCCCAAGGGGATGAGGAGGGGGGGATTTGCAGCCTGGAAAGACGGAGGGAAAAAAAAAAGGGGGGAAGGAAATCACTGCCTGTGGGAGGGAATAGTGGTGGCTGGTGGCTCCGTACGGGATGGGGAGCTGGGCGTGACAGCGCAGGGAGCAAGAACGTCACCAGCCTTCACCCCATCTTTGCGGTACCCGAGAGAGGGGAGCAGGGCAGGGCAGCCCAGAGCATCGGGTAGGTCTGCGGGCAGGAGGCAGGGCTGAAGGCAAGCTGGGAATGCAGCCGGTGGGGTGAATCAGCAGGGTCCACCGCCACGTTCCTCCGAGGCATCTTGCAAAAGGACTAATTACCCCAGGACCGAGCTTAAATAGAGCCCCTGGGCCTTGGGCAGGGGGCGGGTGGTGTCTCGGGTCGGGCCGAGCAGGGACATTAATGTCTGTTAGTGCTGCTGGGGGCCCTGGTAATCTGCAATGGTCCAATGGGATTACGGAGCAGACAGAGGCAGTGTCTCAGAAGTGTCCGGTGAAAGGATGAGAGGCAGCTAGCACAGACTGCAGCAAGATAGTATTTTTCTCTAGAATTGGGGAAAAAATGTTTGCCTTCTTAGCATGGTGCCTCCCTGATTCAGTGTCCCTCTAGATGTGGACGTCTCCATCCTTCCACGTATTCAGAACTTGGCTGGACACAGCACTGAGCAGAGGGTTGAAGCTGAGACCCAAGGGGTCCATCCCCAACTGAGTAATTCAACATTGCTGTGATTTAAGCAGAAAAGTTCATGCTGAGCTTCCTTTTCTCTTTCTCTCTTCTTTCCCTAGGATGTGAAAAGCACCATCAGCAGGTGTGTGGCCTCTCGGAAAGGCTGTTTCTTGAGCTTTTCAAAGAGCAATGACCACGGAGGAGAAAACTCATCGGTGGCTGCTCAATACACCTTTGCTTCAGGGAAAATGTGGGAGTCGGGAAGGGTATTTTGGGTACCACTGCTGCGTGCTTGTCTCTTGAGCATTTCTGGGGATGCGCTAATCAAAGGAGCTTTAGTCTCAAAAAGACCTCCACATGGGCAAAGGCTGGCTTTAATTTTACTGCAGAGTCTTGGCTCTTTTTTCTAGCCCAGTCCTCCCAAGCAGGACCTTTCTCATGGTCTACATAAAAAATAAAGTTAAAAAAAAGATTAATCCAACAGGGAAATTTGGCCTTCGCTTTCCTTGAGGTTTGGGTTGCCGAGGGGGGTGAGACTGAAAACAACAACATTCTGGCAATACCATCACCTCGTTTCTGGTGGCATCAGATTTCCTGAAATGATGACAATCGTTCCAAAAAGTGTAAGTTGTTTGGTTTTTTCTCCCAGGTGTGGGAAAGTGACTTTCCAGCTGCCAGTGGAAGTTTCTCCAGAGTCAGAAGAGAGAGTCTGTCACTTCTCGTGGAGGAACAGTGCTCTGAAGGAAACTCTGAAGAAGCTACAAGGTACTGAGAAAAGCTTGAGGAGGAGGAAAAAAATAGCCTAGCCATATTTTGGGGAGAGCCGGAAGAGCTGATCTGCCCTTAGCTCACTCTGGATATACTTTGGGAACAGAAATACTGGAGAGAGAAACCCTGAGATGGAGGAGAGGAAGAGCAAAAGGCTTTTCCTGGTCAGAAGAAAAGACAATTTGATACCCACTTAATGCCTCATTTATCACTCTCTTAGTTATAAATGTTTCACCCTAATTCCTGAAGGATGCTCATGGATGAAGGCTGGGCTGCTCTCTGGCCCGGCTCCCGCTCCAGTCTAGCCTTTCCCAAATTGGCTTTTGCTGAGCGTGAGAATGCAAGAGCAGCTGTACCTGTTAGATGAAGGTGCACCTAGCCCAAAGTGGCCAAAAATAGATGCTGAAGGAAGAATACAAAAGTTAGGGCAACCCAACAAGTTTCCTCAGCCCTGCAGCTGAAGCCTCTGCGTAACGCTGGAGGAAAGCCCACCCCAGGGCAGAGCTCTTGCCTTGAAACCTAACTATTTCCATGAAACAAATACGGAAACAGACCGACCTAATTCATCGCCCTGTCTTCAGGTTTTAGCTCTTTTTTTTTTTTTTTTTTTTTTTTAAACACGTGCTCAGCCGAACCAGTCTGGTCTTGTCCTGTGGTCGCTGTAAGAGACAACCTGCTCGAGACTTTGCTGGTTTACATCCCATGTATCGCTTCCCTTCACTTTTTTTTCTCCCCTCAACATTTATTTTTGGCCTGACGTAGCATAAAGTCTCCAGGGATTTCTGCATGAGCCTGTTGCCATTACTGTGTGCCTTTCCTTTTTGTTTTTTTTGGGGGGGTTCAAAACAGCTTTTCTGCTTCATGTACAGCACCCTTCCTCGTGTCGGGGATGCTTCCGTCTCGGGATGCTTTTGCCCCTTGGATGCCAGCCTGGGTCCTGCTGGCCCCCTCCGAGCCCCCCACATCCCCGGGGGGCTCAGCCCTGCTTCTGACACCCCTGTCCCCCACCCCACAGCCATCGTGACCCTGGACCCTGACACGGCTCACCCCGACCTCGTCCTCTCCGAGGACCGCAAGAGCGTGAGACGCGGGGAAGGACGACGGGACCTGCCTGACAACCCCGAGAGATTTGACTACTGGCCCTTCGTGCTGGGTTGCCAGGGTTTCGTGGCCGGCCGGCATTGTTGGGAGGTGGAGGTGGGGGACGGGGGGGATTGGGCTGTGGGGGTGGCCCGTGACTCCATTCGTCGGAAGGGGCATCTCAGCCTCTGCCCCCAAGGAGGGATTTGGGGGGTAGAGAAGTGGGGGGGACAAATCCGGGCGCTCACCACCCGCAAGGTGACCCTCCTACCCCTCCGCTGGGTGCCCCGGCGGGTCAGCGTCCACCTGGACTACGCTGGAGGGACGGTGGCCTTTTTCGATGCGGATGAGGGGGGGCTTATGTTCATCTTTTCGCGCGCCTCCTTCACCGGGGAGAGGGTCCGCCCGTGGCTCTGGGTGGTGGGGGCCAGGTCCCAGCTCAGGCTGTGTCCCTGAGACAGGGAGCAGCGTCTCCCCCACTTTTTACAGCCTCAGGGGACAACCACATGCCCCCCCCCAGCCCATGAGGAACAGAAGAAATGGGGACTTTAGCTTTCGTGTTTCTTTCTTCCCTGTGAAATTGAGTGACTGACGCACAGGGAAAAGAGAGAAGCCTGAGAGAAATGAGGCAAAGAGAGTGGAAAAGCTCTGGGGAGGGGACAACAATGGGAAAAGGGGGAAAAAAAATAAAAATCAGAGTGACAGTAGTAGAAAAGCAAATTTTTCCAAGGTTTGCCTGATGAAGTGTAGATGTCCCCATCTGAGCTGGTCACCTCCAAACCAAGGTGTCCAAACTTTATCTCCCCACCCCAACCTCCCAATGGGTGTCATTGCCCTAAACCAGACAGTTTCTCCCTATAAAGGATCCTGCGGTGGCCAGTTCAGATGCAGACATCTGCTCTGTGAGTTTCTGATGTCAGGAGAGGTTAATCCCAAAGCTGCAGGGGGGGAGTCTCACCAGCATGGCACCTTTGCTGATAGGAAGTTCACAGATGGCAAAGCTGCTCCTCAGCCTCAACTCTTTCTTCTCCTCCGACAATTGATGTTTGAAACCTCTATGCTGTAGATCGTTAATAATAAAAAAATACACGATTTTCTTCTCCGTGTCTTTCCCTCTGGTTGGGACTGCCAGTAGACAGGAGAGCAGCGTGGCCCATGGCTTCCAGGGATGTCCCTAGGTCACCAGCATGGGGCTCGTGGACCTTTCTGGGCGCAGGCACAGTCAACTCACAGGCTTTGTGCAAATATTGGGAATGGGATTTAGCCAGCCAAAACTCCAGTTGCCCCCTCCTTGAACCCAACATCCAGAAGCAGCAAGTAACCAGACAGAGAAGAACATTGCAGCCTGTAAATCTTTTTACTTCATCTAAAACCACAAGACCGGGGAAGCAGTCAGGCTGGTGCAAGATGCTGTGGGGCACACGTAGTCCCGTTTGTCAGCCATTGATGTGCCAGTTTGGGGATGACCATTTGGGACGCTGACCCACAGAGACGCTCAACCCTTTGGGATCACTGAGGATGGGAAGAGAGGCCAGAAAGGCCAGCTAGGAATTTAGTAGACAGAAGTTCTCCAAAGTGCTGGAAATAGGGATGTTGGAGATAGAAAGCTTGTGTTTGGGTAAGAAGGGAGAGCTTCAGGGACACAATGTGATCTGGGAGCCCTTGCTCCACACCAGGAACCAGGGATGGATACTCTCCCCTTTAAATGAAGCTGCTGCAAAAGTGAAGATCAGGGCTCTCTTATCAGCATCAAAAAATGCCACCTGACCCTTCTCGTAGTCCAGGGAGATCCGGACCCTTCTGGGGACCTGGATCTGGTATAGCGGGATACGCTCAAGGGAGGTGAGAGCCCAAAACTGACCCTCACAGAGACCCATAGACCAGAGCTCCATCTCCGGGCTCACAGCGGTCTCTGTCCTCCTCTTCAGGGACTCCCTGGCCACCCCCACAGCCCAGGACCCTTTGGGTGTCACCTCCACCTCCCAGCAGCATCTCCCCGAGGTGATGCCCTCGCAGCCCAGCACGCAGGGGTCGGTGCCAACCCCCTCAGCGGATGGGTCCTGCCCGGCATCTTCCCACCTCACGCTCCTCCCGTCGGCAGACACGACGAGCTGGGGGTGAGCCGTGGACGGATCCAGGGTTACCTCCACTGCGAGGGACAGAGAGCAGAGCATCAGAGGCAATGAAACCATTTCCCATGGCCTCAGGTTCTGCCTCGCTGCTGGGGCAGAGCGGGGAGGTCCTGCAGCACCATCCATCCCATTGCTTGGGATGCTCTGCCCTTGCTGCAGGGGCAGACGTTGGTTGCTTTCCCCATCCCACAGGACCCTGGCAAGCGTCAGAAGAAGATTCCCAAGGGAGCAAGGGAACAAGGCCCGAGGCAGATGAGTAGGAGACCCCTACCAGTTTTTAGTCCCAAAACGCCAAACCAGGCATTTGTTCCCTGAATTTACTGACAGGAGGGGCAGACTCACTCTTCATGCAGCTTAGCAGCTCCATTGGAAGAAATTAATCCACCAACACATTATGGTGAGGATTCCTCGACTCCTTATGGTGTTTTTGCCACCCTCCCCCCCTCCCCCTTCATTGTTTTGTTCAGACATGGCAGCATCTTCCCCAGATGACGCTCCAACTCACAGCCCATCCCATGTTGGGCTCAGCTTTCCCTTGGTCCTCCCCACTCCCTCATCTCCAGGAGATGTGGACTTACTCTTTTCAGGCAGCTCAAACATCAGGATGTCTAAAGAGGGGAGAAGAGACATTATCTGATATAACATCAGTGTGAACATGAAAACAGAGAGGTTGTTCTGCCATGCTGAGACCACATATATAATTGCAATATATATAATTTATATTCTAAGTAAATATAATTTATGCTCCCACAGGTATTTCTCCATGTCCCCAGCCCATGCTCAATACCTTGGAAGCTCCTCAGAGTTTCCTCTAGAGCCATATTTTTCTCCCTGAAGTGACTGATTTTCTCTTCCAGCTCTGGAAGAAGCAACGGGGGCTGCTGGAAATTTTCCTTTTCAAACCTTAGAGAAGGAGGACGGAAAGAAGACATGAGGACGCATCTTCTCAGAGCGAGACCAAGACATCCTTTGCGCACACCCATAGGTCAGAGGAGCTGGTGCAGGTTTTAATAAACCTACTGCACACTCAGCGATGGGTAGGGACATCTGTGCTCAGAGCCTCTGGCCACAAAGCCAAATATTTGACTTCTGGGTGAGGTTTTGTAAAGGCTTTCCTGTACCTGTCCTGTCAAACACAAGGTCCAACCTCCCTCCCCAGCCTGGGATGGAAGGAGAAAGTCAGGAAGCCCCATACCTGCTCAAGGTGCCTTTGATGTCCTGGAAGGAAGGAAGGGAAGAGGAAACTCAGTGAATGAGTCTTGGCAGCAAAACATCTCCCGAAACCTCAACAGCATGGATGTGGCTTTGGAGCAGGAGAGCCTGGGTTTGGCTGCATCATGGGGCAATTCCCAGAGCCAGAAAATAGCCTGGACCTGGACGGTGACAACCTGGCTCCATTCCCTTCTCCCTCACCTGCAGAAATTGGCTTGCTGGTTGCTGACACTTCTCCTCCATCTCCTGGATCAAGGTATCCAGACGAGAGATCTCCTTCGTCAGACTAGTGATGTTTTCTTCCTGCATTTTCTCAATGTCCCTCTCCAAGTCCCCCAGTTGAGCCAGCAGATGACGGGCATGGTCCTCCAGGAAGAGGCGCAACCCTTCGAACTTGGAGAAGACCCTCTGCCGCTCGGCTTCGGTCTTCTCCTGTGAGGAGGGGACACAAGAAGGGAAGAGGAGGGTGGAAAAGGATGCGGCAAAGTCCCATGGGTGCCAGTGACTGCACACCTAGAAATAGTCAGTGTCTCAAGTATCCTATATTCTTTATATAAATTTTTTTTTTTTTTTTTTTTTTGCTTTGCATTCAGGAATTGAGTGCCTGCAGAGCTCCAGGTTCTGCCTGTTATTTTTTCCTACGATGCAGGGAAAATTCAGGCAGGGTCTGGTTTGGTGCCTGGAAAGGGACCCCAGCCCCAAGGCAGAGCAGGATGATCTCCCACACAGCCCTCTAAAGCCAAAGAGAGACACCCAGACCCCCATCCCTCCTCATAAAAACATTTACCAAGTACTCCCAGCTTCGCCTCATTTCAACCTCTCGAAAGCCCAGGAGTTTGTCTCTGTCTTCCTTCAGGGCTTGCAGATGAGCCTGGATTTGTCCCTGAGGAAAAAAAAAAAAAAAGACCCCACATCTCTGGAGATTGAGACAGCCTAAAAAAAATTACTCTGGGGAGGGGATTGCACTGCGGTCAGCTCCAGAGCTTCTCCTTGTGTCCCTCTTGGTCCAGAAGGATCCTGAGCTCAAGGTCTGGGAATGCTTTAAATGGAAATAAAAGCCGCATAGTGGAAAAAGCTTTCCGCACCAGCCCTTGCCTGCATTGGATCCTTCCTCTGAGCTGATTTAACTCACTGATGCAGCAAGAAAATATCCCCCTTTTTTATTGACCTACGTTCCCGCTGGTTTGGAGAGCATCTTGGGATCGGCAGATGTCCGCTAAGCACCAGAGCTGGACGAAGTCTTGAATTTTGCAGCAGGGAAAAGGGGATTAAGACCTCAAGCCCTTCAAGCACAGAGCATCACGTTCTCAGATGAGAACAGAGACAGCAGAAGCGCTGGTGCGTGGTCTGCGCTGTCATTTTGAAACGGGCCGGTTTGCTCTGGGGGGAAGAGCAGAGGGGGGGGTAACATTTCTGTCCCCAGCCTACTGCCCTGGCTGGGGGTGAGGCGTTCCACAGCCTGACGGTGACGTGCTGCAAGGGGAACGTCAAGCCCTAATGGTGCTGGTCTGGCTCCTAGTGCACGTCTAGATGGAAAAAAATCCCCTTTACCTTGTATTCCTGGACAGCATCCTGCACGGGAAGCATCGTGTGAGCCCGGTGAGCTCGGGACTCCCGGCAGATCACGCAGATGAAGGCTTCATCGTCTTTGCAGAAGACTTTCAGAGGTTCCCGGTGCCTCTCGCATCCTTCCTCCTCAACCGTCTCCCCTCTGGCTGCCTGCAAACTCAACCGCTTGGCTATTTCGAGCACCCGTGCCAGCTCTCGGCTGGGCCGAAAGTTTCTCTCTGGTGCCGTCTCCCGGCACTGCGGGCAGGAGAAATTCGCCGTGGACCACTCCCAGCAGCGGGTGATGCACGCCCGGCAGAAGTTATGGCCGCAGTGGATGGAGACGGGGTCTCGGAAATACTCCAGGCAGATGGGGCAGGAGGCTTCGCTGGGGAGCTCCGCGGTGGGGCTCGGAGCAGCCATGGGGCCCCCAACGTGAGCTGCAAGGCAGCGGCTGCTTTCATTTTCCTCCAAGCACGGGAAAGGCGTTTCCCTTCTTGCCACCCCCAGGGTGGGCAGAGCCAGAGCTGCGCCCGGGTGGGAAGGAAGAGAGCGGGTGATGGCCCGCGTCCTCCTGGTTGCATCCCCCAGGGTGGTCCCCGTTCCCGAAATAAGCGGTCTATACGGGTTTCCTAGGATCCACAGCCTGGCAGGGAGGAAGGATGGGAAAAGGGAGCCCTGCCAAGTCTGAGGGTGAGACCCACATCCTGGAAGGGGGGCTGGGTGTTGGAGCAAGGAGGATTTGAGGAGGGGGCTTGGCATGGAAAAGATGGGGAAGAGCATCCGTGAAAAAGGTGAGGCTGAGGGAAGCTTGGATAGGAGGTTGCATATTGCAGGGAGGGTGAAGGAGGAGGAATGAAGCCAGAAGTGGGGGCTGAGGGGCACCCACGTGGAGTGGGAGAAGGGTCCCAGGATGGGGAGAGGGTCTGCTCCTCCCCTCCACAGCTTATCAATGCTGCTGGCAGGCACGGGGCCAGCAGCGGTTCTGCCTTTGCAGCAAACGGTGTCCGAGGTGGGGGCAAAGCAGAAAAGGGAGGTGGGAAGTGGGACCCCATCCAGCTCCCTCTGACCCTGGGAAATTTGCAGCCACCTCCCCCCACCTCTGTCAAATCCTCCCTCCCTCCCGCCAGCCTCAGGTATTGAACTGCTCCCACCTTCTGCATTGCAAATCAGGATCAATTCCCAGGTCCCGGCTTATCAGCATGGTATTTCTCCAGGTACTGATAGATGCCAGCACCCCAGGGATCCCATTTCCACCACAAAAGGGGCTGGATGCCCCAGCGAAGAGCAAGCTCATCCCCTTGCTCCCTGTTGGGAAGAGCTGCACTTAGTCTTTACATCCCTCTGGGAAAATCTAGTCTGCACAAGAGGGGCTTTGATCCTCTTTAGCATTCGCGCCATCCTTTTGAACCGACCCGTTTGTAGCTTTGGCCATCATCATCCTGCCCTCTCCACCTCTACACAGTCAGGCATCAGCTGGGCTGAAAACAAATAGTTCCTTTCCCAAAAGGATCTATTTTTCACCCCAAACAGTTCCCTCATCTGGCTGATCCCCCGAAAGCAAGATCTACAGGAAAAAACACCCCTTTCCCTGGTCTGTATTTAGATTTAACTCTGAAACTGTGGGAAGAGGCGGCAGGAGCAAAAACACGCAACGCAAAGAAAGGAGAAAACTGAGGCAGGGTGGTTTATGCCTGATGGTTAATTGTGGTTGTCCCCAGCCCTGTACCTATGCCTTGAAGCAATTAAGCAGAATCCCACAGAAAAACCTTTGATTACTAATTTTCTTTTTCCTCTTGCACAGAGGCATCGAGCCGATGTCTCCCTGTCTTTCAAACCAGAGCCTCCAGCTCCCTCTTGAGCCCACGCTCGCTCATAGTCCCTGTTGATTACACACAGCCAATTAAGGGCTCGTTTGCAGAGGGGTGTCATTATTTTTAACCTGTCTCGTGTCCAGTCCAGTTTACTGCATAGACAGCTGTAATGCAAGGCTTTAGTTGTAAAAAACCGCACCAAACCCAACTTTAGGAGCTGAGCCAGGTTATCCACAAAGTCAAACCAAGCCTTTAGTGAGTTTTGCCTTAAGGTTTAGGTTTGATATTGAGGGAGATGGATACGCTTGAGTGCTCTGTGGTTCCCTTCTCCGTGGCTTTTTGCTGTTTAAAATCAAGTTCAGCATCATCTAGACATGGCAAGTGATGCTTTGCCCACTTCTCATTCTCTCCCTTAGCACAACCCCCCCCAACACCCATATTTTCTCCATCCTGGGAGAGAGGCAGCACCAAACCTCAGCTGAATTCTCTTACTGACGGCACCCGAGTAATGAACCGTGAAGGGATGGACCAGCAGACTCCACAGCCAGGCACGGGTGCTCCTCCGAGGCACCTTGCAGAAGGACCATACCCCAGGACTGAACTTAAATAGAGACGCTGGGCCATGGGCAGGGGGTGGGGGTGTCCCGAGTGGAGCTGCTCGGGGGCATTAATGCTCCTCAGTGCCCCCAGGGCTTGGTAAAACCAACTGCCTTTGCTGGGTTTTGAGATGCTTTTCCAGGCACATCAAGCTCTGCTTCAAGGCCCAAAGAGGCACAGCAAAGAGCAAAGCTGCTGCAGGCGATTGCTGGGAGATTACTCTGATTGGGGAGGAAAATGTGGCTTTTGGTGCCGGGGCAGAGGTGACGCCGCCGCCAGCACTTGTGGGACAGCAGGACGAAGAAGAGCAGGAGAGAAAGCAATGTCTTAAATGCAAAAGTCAGAGTCAAGCAGTCCCTCAGGGCTATCCATCCCAACACCAGTGTCTCTGCACGTCTCATTCCCCACTAAATCAACTCTGAACTCCAGATTAACCAAAAAAAAAAAAAAAAAAAAAAAAAAAAAGTGCCGTGAGTAAGAAACAATACAACAAGTTTAGGTCTGAGTGTTCGCGTGTGTGGAGCTCTGCACTGGAAAATCATGACCCCCAAAATCACTTGCAAACAAATAACGGTGGATGCGTTTTTTACTGATGTTCTCAGAAAATGTGTCACTTTGTTATCCGGTCTCAGCCCAATGCAAATAAGTCCCGTTCGCTTCAGCGTGCAAAGGGCTTTGGGCCAAGAGCAGCTCATCCGCAGGCTGATGGTCCATGGGATTGGGTGATTTAGGGGTTTCTTGTCTAAGAGGAAGAAGAATGATGTTGTTGTCCCTCCGGGAGAGCCACAGAGGGATGGAGGGGAGGAGAGGAGGACATTTACCACTTTCGTGTTATGAATGCCGGTTTGGGATGAGGTCTGGGTGGATTTGGGGGCTCGTCGCTACAGCCCAAGGTGAGGGGCTTTGCAGGAAAACCAAGGATGCTGAGACTTTTAAAAACCGATGCACAGAAAGCAAGGGCAGGCTCGTGGGGTGAAAGCACATTTATGCAGGCAGAGACCCAACCGACCGTGCGAGGTCAGCGCAGCTGGAGTAAAGTGACATTGCAAACTGAAAAGCAGCCATGGGAGGGGAGATTTCCATTGCTGGAAGGACGTTCCTGAAATATCACCCGTTTTCCCCAAAAAAGGCAGCGGCTGAGGGCTGAAGGAAGCTCTCCTGCAGAGCAGTGGGGTCTTGGGTGAAGGAGAACTTGTTTCTGAGCAGACTGCGTGAGGAGTATGGCTGGTCATGGAGTTATTTCACTTTCAAGGTGAAAGAAAATCCCCTCCTTTCCTTAATTGCAGGCAAGCAGGGAAGAAAAGGAAAATTAAAGATAAGAGGGTGCGTAGTAATCGGCTGCTGCTTGACTCCAGGCTCAGCCCTGAACCATGAAAGAAACGGCACCCTGTTTAAAAGGAGAATTGAAAGCAACAGTAAAAGTATTTATAGCCGCACGTACACACACAGAAATGAGGGCACTGGCAGGACAGCGGTGAAGCCGGCAGTTAGGTATGGTAAATAATAAAGAGCCAAAATGAGCAATGACGGATGTGTCTTGGTGTTTTAACTTGAAGAACGGAGACTTATTTGTGGCGGGGGGCTTGCTTAAACTCTATTCCCATGGCTGTGCCCTTCCATAAATAAATGAAAAGTGCATTTATTAATGAGCGGTGAAACCAGGCTGGTTTCTGGGTGCTAGACCCCATGAGGAGGCTTGGGACAGGGGCCACCTCTCAATTTGCGGGGGTCTCTGTGGGGGGGGGGGGGGGCAGAAGGTGATACAGAAGCTGCAGGCAGGTCTCTAACAAGCCAGAAATTTATGAAGGATATTTATTTCCCATTTAATCTCTTTTCAACCCACCGGGGTCCCTGGGGAAAGGGGGATTCTCCCTTTGCCTCTGCAGCCGCTCAGCAGCGCGGCGTTTTGCTCGGCAGCGGTCGCAACCTGGAGAAAAACCTGGCGCATCTCAGCAGCGAAACTCCTCTGCTGCTCACTTTCACCTCCCTCGGGGCCCCGGACACCTGCAGGAAGGGGAGCAGCCAACGGGCAAGACCCGCCGGAGCGGAAAACGAAAGCTGCCCCATCACTGCCAAGACCATGGCTGCAGGCAGCCCTGCTGAAAGTTTCCGCGACGAAGCCTCCTGCTCCGTCTGCCTGGGCTTCTTCCAAGACCCCGTCTCCATCCATTGCGGGCACAACTTCTGCCGGGCGTGCATCACCCGCTGCTGGGAGGAAGCCGAGGAGAACTTCGCCTGCCCCCGGTGCAAAGAGACAGCCCCGCAGAGGAACCTGAGACCCAACCGGGAGCTGGCAAAAATCATCGAGATAGCCAAGCGGCTGAGCTTGCAGGCAGCCAAAGGAGGGGCAGGGGGGGAGAGGCTGTGCGAGAAGCACCGGGAAGCTCTGAAACTCTTCTGCGAGGAGGATCAGATCCCCATCTGCCTGGTTTGCAGAGAGTCCCAGGCTCACCGGGTCCACGCCGTGGTGCCCATCGAGGAGGCCGCGGAGGAGCACAAGGTGGGGAGGTCTCCGTGCCTGGTGTGGGGAGGAGGGAGGAGGAGGGAGCTGCCCTGCGGGTCGCTCTGCTTGCAGACATCTGGATTTCTACCCTTTTCAATCTGCTTTCTGCATCTCGGCGTGAGCATTAGATTACAGCCGCCCCCACCCTGCCTGCTCTGTGCTTCCCCTTGCTTATGTTGCTGGTCGCCCCGACTGTCTTGAAGCTGTCACTTCCATATCATCGTGGTGTCCTCGTACCAATCGTGCTGAAAGGAGCCCAGGAGATCATCTAACCCAACCTCCTGCTCAAAGCAGGGTCAGCTATGCCATCTCATCTTGGACATTTACAGGACAGAATCTGATCTCACGGCACTGGTCTGCAAGGCAGGGTTGGGTTTTCCAGCACGCCAATGGTCTGGGCTCCAGTTTCACTGCACGCTTGGGCTGGTTGTTGTGAAAATTGATTTGGCTGAAGGTGGGAAGAAAAAATTTGCTCTCACCGCAGATGTAGCCCCAGTCTCACCGCACAAGGGTGACGGAGGGTACGGTTTCCCTGCCATCAACTGGCTTGAATGTCCCATCCAGGCTTCGAGGTTAGTGACCCAAAGCACATTCCTTGGCAGATGAACTGAGGAAACAGCCCATGCTCATAAGTTCTGGGTCAGCACTGAGCACAGGCTGAACCCGAGCAGATGACAGCAGGGTCTCCCCAATCATTTAAAGCTCCTTTTCTGCCAGTTTGGTCCTTTGCCTGAGACTTTTCCAATCTATGTGATGAATTTCACCCTGGTTGATCGAAAAAACCAACCTGCTCTGGCTGCCCTGCTCTCCCAGAAATCAGGGTCTGTGAATTCCCAGAGCCATTTATTAAACAGGGAAGAATCTGCGTTTGTAGGAGATAAACCTGGATAGGTGGGATGAGGGTAGAGGGATGGACCAGCTAGAGGAAGAAAAAGCACCAACAAGGTGTTTCTTCTCCACACAGGAGAAATTCCAGGCTCACGTGCAGATCCTGAAGGACAAGAGGGAAAAGCTGCTGGGGCTGAAAATGGCTGAGGAAGGGAAAAGCCTGCACTTCCTTGTAAGTGTCTATCCCTGGGTCGCGATGGCTTTCTCCCTTTCCTTTTGGTTGTCCCTCTGGCCATGGTGATGGATGTGGAGACACGAGATGTGCCATGGCAAAAGATCACATCTCCATGGTCCCTTGCACATGCATGGGAATGTCCTCTCCATTGGGGTAAGGTCTGGGCAGTGGTGACAGCCTGTCCCCGGGGTAGATTAAAAAAACACTCATTTTTTCCCCATGTTTCCTACTCCTTGTATGTCTTAGCATGCTGGGAATTTGTGTTGGATTTTGCCAGGTTATTGCTGATATTTTGGTTCCTCGGTTTGCTCACAAGTGGGACACGTTCCCAGGTTCCCCCTATTAATACATACAGAAAATAGGAATCATCTGATTTCTTCTTTCTTGCCTTGTTTTCTGTTTTGCTTACCTCTTTCACTGACTAATCTGTTTGTGGTTTTATTTTGTGTCTTCGCTTGTTGTTCAAAGGTCTGGAGCATTTCAGGTACAAAGATTACGGTCCATGGGAGACGTCCTTTGCCAGCAACTTCAGCCTAGAAATGGCAAAAAAAGTTGTCTTAATTATTCCTCTGCTTTGCAACGGGCACTGGAATTTATGGTTGTGTTATAAGTAATCACATTAATTCCACTCCTTTGCGATTTTTCTCAACCATTTCTGTCCCCAGCCCTGCCTCTCCCTTGTGTGCATCGGTTCTCGTTGCAGGAACAAGTGGAAACGGAGAGGCAGAAGGTTGTGTCTGAAGTCAAGGAGCTGCACCAGTTTGTGGAGGGCCAGGAACGTCTCCTCTTGGACCGGCTGGCAAAGTTGGACCAGGAGATCATGGGGAGACAGGAGGAGAACATCAACAGGCTCTTGGAGGAGATCTCCTCCATTGGCGAGCAGATCCGTGAACTGGAGGAGAAGTGTCAGCAGCCAGCGTGTGAATTCCTTCAGGTGAGACTTCAGGTCCCTCTGAAGACCATTGGCCTTTACCACCACTGGTGTCTCCTGTCCAGGAGTCAAATTAATTCTAAATACTCCTTTTAAAATGTATCTTTCAAAGCTTTTTTTTCTTTTTTTTTCTGTTTTTTTTTTTTAAATTATTTTCTTCAAGGATCACAAGCATGGTCCAATTGTCCACTTGAATATTTTAAATCAACCACAGTCTGTTTAAATCACTGTCTACTTACATGAGTATGAGATTCATCCATCTGCCTCTATACGTCTACATCCAAAACAGTTGTCCAAGTTCCTTCGTACGCAGTGGAGGAACAACAGGCACTCATCTCCTCTTTAGGTGGTCATCCAAATCCATCACTTGAGCCCATCTCCAGGCTCTGGTTAACTCCTGATTTAAAACGTTCAAATAGGCTGAAGCGGTGCTGTGCATTAGCAGTAATAACGCCCGTACTGCCAGAGAAAGGACACGAGAGGTGGCGGGTGACGGCAGGTAGCTACAATGGGCGGCTCATCGGGTGACGTTGCCATGACTTCCCCTAACTTCCCAGCAGATCTGCAAACACCGTGCAGGCAGATCAGTGTTAAGGGACTCATTTTAGACCCATCATTTAGACAGAGCAGTGCCGTGAGTTGCCCCAGGTCACCCCGCAGCCCCGCGGTAGCTGCTCGTTGTTCGCTATCGGGCTGACTTTGCTCTGACCTAACGCTCTTCCTCTCACCTTTCCCTTGTAGGACAGCAGAAACATCCTGAGCAGGTTTGCAGCTCCTTTCGTGTGTTCTTGCGATGTTAATCTCTACGGTGGTGACACTGATGGACTCTGAAACCCCAGCCACTTATGATCCCCCTACGCTGGGGACTGTACAGATATATAGGAGACAACTAGCACACCCCAAAAGGTCCAAGTAAGATGCTGAAGACCAGGGAAAGGTATCGGATGGGATGATGGTACCTCCAGCTCTGCTGCAGCTTCTTCTCTATAGTCCATCCAAAACTGCCAATTACTGGAGGGCTGAGCTTTCACTCCTTGCCCTTGTGAACCCATCAAAAATAGCAAGCCAGCAGCTAAAAATATGCAGATATTTAAACACTAAGGAGCGCATCCAGGTGGAAGGGAATCCAGTATGAACTTCCACCCCTATAACAGACCTCTTCATGTCCTCTTTGGACATGGATAGAGAAGGTGGGTTATTGGAAAGACAAAAGTGGGCAAAGAAAGGCATTTTTTGTGGCCTGCATTTCCCTTTATGTAGAGTGCTACTGGTCATGACAGAAAGCCTTTACCATCCCAGGACTCTTCACTGGTGTTTGGGAACAAAAAAGATGAGTACTCTGGGTCAGCAAACCCTTCTCTGGAAGCTTATTAATGAGTGCCCTAGGACCAAGCCTTTGCTCTAGTCCTACTATTATTTATTTCTTTATAAGAAATCCCAGTTGAAAATTGGTCAGTGCATAATGACAATTATGAGTGAAGGAAGTATTATTAGAAAGGTTTTCCTTTTTTCTAGGCTTGAGATGGATGGTGCCCAGAAGCCAGCAGAGACATCACCTGAACTGGGAGAGAAACCCGCCAGTCTCCCTCAGAAAAAAGCTGCCCTCAAAGAGATGCTGATGAAATTTCAAGGTACAGAGAAATTGGGGAGGAGAGGGTTTGAGGTTGTGCTGGGTCAGTCTGCAGCAAATCTAAGGGAGGAGATCTCAGCTGGGTGGGAGAAGTGCTGGTGAAATGCCGTGGAGAGATAATTCCAACATACCCTGCAGAGCTGTAGCCATGTTAGCATGGCAAGAAGCAATTGCCTTGGTTGATAACGTGAGAGAGGGCGAGTTTGCCTCCCAGCAGAGCTCGGGGAGCATGGTAAGTGTTGGGGTGCTGTGGGACCTCACGTAGGCAATCACCTCACTGAACGAGACCAAAGGTGAAAATTGCAAATATTTCCACATGGGAGCTTAAAAAAGGAAAGTCATGGGACACCTGAGGATTTCTTTCCTCTTTTCAATGACCTGGAGACTCCCAGCAAGAATAACCACACTTCAAAGCCTCACTTTTACTCCAGATCAAGTTCCCTTCAAGCAGCTGGCTGTCTTTTCTACTCTTCCAGTCTTGCTCATGGGCATAGACCCGTTCCTGCTCTGCTCCGGCAAACAGGGACTGGGAGCTGGAACATCCCAAGGGGAAGATGGGGAAAACATGACCCCAGTGCCCTTGAGGGGCGAGCTGTACCTGCGACGCTCATCTTCTCTTTGTCCCCAGTAAGTTTGACGCTGGATCCAGAGACAGCGCATCCCCGGCTCGTCCTGTCCGAGGATCGCAAGCGGGTGAGATGGGAAGACACCCGCCAGCCTGTCCCCGACAACCCCAAGCGCTTCGACTCGTCTCGCTGTGTCTTGGGCTGCGAGGGTTTCAGCGCTGGGAGGCATTACTGGGAGGTGGAGGTGGGCGATGGGGAAGCCTGGGCAGTCGGAGTGGCCAAGGAGTCGGTGAGGAGGAAGGGACGGATCAGCGTCAACCCCAAGGTGGGGATCTGGGCGGTGGGGCGGTGTGGGAGCCAGTACCAGGCTCTCACCTCTCCTACCATCCCCATCTCCCTGCTCGCTGCCCCCAAGGTGATTGGGATTTACCTGGACTACGAGGCAGGGCGAGTGGCGTTTTTTGACTCCAATAACGAGGCACCGATCTTCACCTACCCCCCGGCATCCTTTGCGGGGGAGCAAATCCTGCCCCTGCTCTGCCTGGGGAGGGGGTGCCAGTTCACGCTCTCTCCCTGACCCCCCCCATGGGACAGCATCCTCTTGAGCCTCGCTTGCCAGGGGCTCGTCACCCCAGAGATGGCTTTTGGGAGCATGAAGAATGCATTACCTGGGGTGGAAAATTCTCCTTTCTTCATCATTTTTGTTAAGAAGAAGCATTGGTTGGTTCAGAGCTTGGACAGGAGAGGGGCTGCTCTGCTCCCCCCCAAAAACCTGCCTTGCTCTATCATCAGGTGGCTTTGCCGGCAACGCTGCCCTGGCTCATCCATGCCCATAAACCCTTTCCAAAAACCTCTCTGTAGGAGGACAGGGATAGAGCTGAGCTGAACACACGCTGAGCTGGCTCCCAGTTTGTCTCCCTCCACCGTCTCCAAGTGATCACACATCCCTGCTGTTTGCTGGACCCTTTTTTGAGCACACTGAACTTTCAGCTGCGCGACTGAGCGTAGATGCTGTGGACAACGATGCAAAAGCCTGGAGGACTTCATGGTGGCTTTAGGTTTTATGCGGTCTCTGATAATGTGGTAATAATCTAATCCAAGGGCGAGATAGGCAAGGCCTGATCTGGTGGAAAGGTACTTTAAATCATCAAAAGTGCCGGCATCCCTGGTGCGAGCTTGTGTTGGATCAGTGCTTAGTGCTGTGCTACACCTTTGGACATTGTAAGGACTCACCTCTCCATACGCGGCCATCCTGGCTACGGTCCCTCCATGGTCAGCAGAAAATGGTGGCAAATCGTAATCTAGAAATGGCTCGACAAGTGTGTGTAGGAGTATTTACTTCTCTCCTCTGATTACTGAGGGAGCCCAGATTAACTAGATGGCATGGAGATGTGTCTCCTGCAGATGCCTAAAACCAAGAGAAATAAATCCTTCCCAAGGCAGATTTGGTTTTAACCTCTTCTTGAGCGACACCCTCAGGCTGAGCTGTTGGCTAATGAATATTTGGGGGTGTAAGGAGGAACGCAGGGGGGATGGAGGGTGTTCATGGGAGCATTTCCCAATGGATGGACTCAAGTGTTTTCAGATATCCAAACCGATTGTACGGAAGTGCCTTTGATTGCTTGAAAAGCTTTGTTTGCCTCAGCTGCCAAATGCAAACTATGGAAATGAGAATAAGACATTGCCTCCTGCGCAGCCTGGTGGTTTGTTTATTTTGTCCTGGCACTTCAAGAGCAGCAAATGGGAACCTCTGCAAAATCCCCAGGTGAGCAGAGCAAGGTCTTCTGTTAGCGATAACCATTCCTGCATCACACAATAGTGCTTCTGCTTCAACTCACCAGGGCTTCAGTCTTTAAGTCATAGTTAGGAGCCAAAATACATTTCATGGGCTTGGCCCTAAGTAGCAGCAGATGATTGAAGATGTTCTCGTAGGCCTCCACACACCCAGGTATATGCAAAACCCTTCTGGAAGCTGCTGCATGCCCCACAATTAATTTTTTTTTTTTTTTTTTTTGCATGCAGAGAACAGCCCTGCTTGTTTCCTTTCCACATGCAGGAGAATTCACAGCATGAGCAGCACAGCCAGAACTTCTTGTCATGCAACGGCGAGGCAGTGCGCCCCAGGGAGAGCACATCCAGGATGAGCAACTCCAAACTGGTTCCCAGTAACTAGGTGCATGCAAGGGGAGCAAGGGGTGGCTCTTGCTTCCTTGCCCTCCAAGAAATACCTGGATGTGGGTAAATCTGATCAGTGGGTGGTGGGGAAATGCTGCCATTCCCTGAAGGAAAGCCGTAGGCTGGCTGCTGGGACAACCTTTCCGCTTGAGCTGCAGCGATGAGGGGATGAAGTGGAGAGTGGGGTGAGGACAGGGGAAAAGGGCGGAAAATAAACGGGAAACAGGTCAAAGAAATGCGATAATTGGTCCTGCCCGTGATCCAGCTGTGCTCCATGAGTTACGTACGGCCTCCCTGGTGGTCTAGTGGTTAGGATTCGGCGCTCTCACCGCCGCGGCCCGGGTTCGATTCCCGGTCAGGGAAGATGCTTTTTTCCGCCCCACCCATACCACTTTTTTTCGGGGGAAAAAAGCCTTTCATATCACAACAAGACTCCCCCCTGGAAACATTCGTTACCTCCTCGTTTTGTTCCTATACCTTCCCACGCGTGTACCCCTGCCTCGGCAGGATGTCCCCTCCAACCTGACGCAGCAGCCAGGCATCCCCAAAGCCACTTGGCAGCTTGATGCAGCTGCACCTCTTTGATTTAGCAATGGGTATTCTTTAGTTTTTTACGGGTGTTATTTACTATTTGGATATTTTATCTAATATGGGTAGCAGCGAGAAATATTTATCCAAACCGTGCAAACACCTGGGCGAAATTGAAAAGGCAGTATTTTCGGAGGGGGAGGGAAGAATTAACACCCACCTCAAGCCAAAACAAGGAAAAAATTACGTGTTTCTGCCCGGTTTCGAACCGGGGACCTTTCGCGTGTGAGGCGAACGTGATAACCACTACACTACAGAAACACTCCTGGGGCTCTTTTCCGCCTGCCTGCACTCTGCCTGCACCCTGCCTGCACATTCCGCCCTGCCCAAATCGGCTCCGAGACCCTCTAAACCCGCCTCTTTCAAGGGCTGCTCCCAACCTCACCTTATTTTTTGGGACCATTCGGCTGATTTCAAGAAGCGAAGCCGGTTTCACCACCGGGGAGTGCAGAAAAAAAGACCTGAATTCGATAAAAACTAGGGGAGACGAAGCCTTCTGCGCCTTTCCCAGGCCACGGTTGGACCCATGGCTGGGAGAAAACAATTTAATCCATTTTTGCGATACAGTCACACAGCGCTGGGGGGGGTGGTTTCGGCAGGAGGGAGGGGCACAAAGGGGAAAATGAGCTTTTTTGTAAGTATGAGCCCCCCCAAAAAGGCACCTGTCAGGAGTGGGATTTGAACCCACGCCTCCACACGGAGACCAGAATACCCAACCTCGGGAAGGCAAAGCCTTGAGTCTGGCGCCTTAGACCACTCGGCCATCCTGACGGTGACAAATTCTAGCCAGAAAAGGGATTAAAGCCATGCTAAAAATTATGGGGTTTGTTTTTGTTTTTTTTTTCTTTTATGGTGATGATCAGCGAGGACGGTGTCACTGAAAGTTCGGGAATTATTTTCAGCTGAGTGGTGGTAGTATGGGGGGGAAAAAATAAGCGCCCAACGTGGGGCTCGAACCCACGACCCTGAGATTAAGAGTCTCATGCTCTACCGACTGAGCTAGCCGGGCTCCTAAAAAACCCTTTTCTGTCCCCATTTTGGTGCGGGATTCTGGTGGTTTCAGCCCCTCTTTCCTACCCGTGCTCCGGCCGGGAGTGAGGCGAAACACCCCAGCAGACAGGTGGGTTTTTCTTTTTTTTTGAAAGGCTGAAAAAATCTCCCTACCCGGGTCCTGCCATGCCATTTTGGCATTTATGCAAATTTATGCTATTTTTGGTCCTACAGTTAAAATTGCTATGAAACGCATCCCGCTTGGATAAATAACAGCGACAGCAGCAGGAAGGTGGAATTCCGTGTGAATTCCGCGGAAAGCCTTTATTTTTTTCCACGAGTGTTTGGGTACCACAGTGGGGTTAAGGATGGGGATACAGGTGAGGGCAGGGGTAGCCTTTATTGGGACCGCGGTGGGTTTCTGTAGTGTAGTGGTTATCACGTTCGCCTCACACGCGAAAGGTCCCCGGTTCGAAACCGGGCAGAAACACGTCCTTTTTTTCCTCTTTATCATTCATGACTGTTGTGGATCAACATTCCTCCAAACTCTGGAATGACAGCGCTTGCAAAAATCCGCATTGATAGCACAAGTAGCAGAAGGGGGTTTATTTTAGCGTATGCATTAATATTTTCCTTTGGGACACGGTGACAAGTAGGGCCATGGGTTCAGCGCAGCCTGGAGCTTCATCCCGTCGTGGAGGTATTGCTGCTCCTGTCCCCTACGCTGGGGACAAACGTCCTTTTTGGGTAGGAATGTGCAGGAATGCGTTAAAGCGTCTGTGTTCCCCAACAGCCCCCCGATATGGGGGAGCAGAATAAATGCTCTCATAAATTCAGTCCCAACAGACAATAGGAATATTATTCTTGTAGAAAAAGCTCGGCTGCTTTAATCTTCTATGAATTTGGTGTTACGGATTATTTTCTACAGAAAAGCTAAAATCCAGCAGAGATGGGAGGGAATTTATAAACTCAGCTCAAATTTAGAAAAAAAAGGAAACAAGCTACTGTTCCCTGACCGGGAATCGAACCCGGGCCGCGGCGGTGAAAGCGCCGAATCCTAGCCACTAGACCACCAGGGAGCTAATCGCTGCCTAAATTTTACCAATCTCATCTTTTATCTCTGAATATTTACCAGCCCGGAAGTTGCGGCCTCCCATCGGCCCTACGGAAGCCGCATTGCTTAGTCAAAAATAGCAAAATTATTTAAAAATATCAAAATTTATTTTTAAAAATAAATAAATTAATGAAAAAAATTTGTTTGGTCTTAGAGCAGCTCTCCCTGGTGGTCTAGTGGCTAGGATCCGGCGCTTTCACCGCCGTGGCCCGGGTTCGATTCCCGGTCAGGGAAAATCATTTGGTAGAAAAAAGCTAATTCTTTTAAAACCATTCTTTTTCATCCTCAGGGGTCCCACAGGACTTCTCTCCAGCTCGGTGTTGAGCCATATCCCAAATAAAACCTCTTCTTCCTCATACCCCCAAATGTAGATAGGTAAAAACCTGGCCATTTTCTAAAGCTAACAGCAAATTTCAGGGGAATTTCAGTAAAAAAAGAACTGGGAAAAGGTGGAGAAGGAGACCTCGGTGACGCCTGTCACAAGTGCGTCACCCCCAGCCTCTCACATTGTGTTTCTGTAGTGTAGTGGTTATCACGTTCGCCTAACACGCGAAAGGTCCCTGGTTCGAAACCAGGCAGAAACAGTGCTTTTTATGGTTTTTCCCTCCTTTTCCTGCGACTGTGAAAGGAGTTGGGTCGCGGTGTGCGAGGACGACGACACCCGCGCGTCATTTATGTCTAGTGTGGCCAAGTGGAGAAGGGACCTTGGCCCTGCCCCTTGCAAAGCGATGTCTGGAGACTCCTTGTCCTTTCTGGAGTATCCCTGGGGAAGGCGCCTTCATGGTGCGTTTCCTCCCTTCGGGATGATCTTTAAGCAGGGAATTGCCTCTGTCTGTCAGAAGCAGCACGTGTGGTTTTTC
>JAVJGG010000065.1:885490-905651 GCA_035590195.1 Aviceda cuculoides | reverse complement strand
AGGTTTCTGTAGTGTAGTGGTTATCACGTTCGCCTAACACGCGAAAGGTCCCTGGTTCGAAACCAGGCAGAAACACATGTTTTGGGGGCCCTGTGGGGTGCTTTTAAAGCACCTCCTGGGTTTTTCACTCCTTTACACCCTTCAGCAAGACAGCGCTTCCAAACCCAGAGCAGCAGGCCTGGAAAACTAAAGGACACAAGGGACGTCCCCGCTCTCAAAACCTTCGTTTTCTATAGCACCGTGCACACCCCTATGCACAACTTTACACATATCTATATATGCGTAGAAATGCTTTGGTTCTTGCAAAAAAAGGCGGTAATATTCAGCAACAGAACCCACCCCTTCTCTTCCTCTTGGGCCTTCCCGTGGAGGAACCCAGCCCAAGACCAAATCAGCTGAAATGCCTGGTCAACCCACCAACGTGTTGCCTCTGGACGGGGCAGCAGAAGCAAGGGGCTCGGGGTTTTTGTGTGTTTTCCAGGAAAAAGATGAGGCTGTTTCTGCCCGGTGTTGAGCCGAGGACCTTCTGCGTGTGAGGCAAAGGTGGGACGGAGCGCGCGACACCCTTGCGGGGAGCGTGGCAGCTCCGTGCTTTGGGTGAAGCTCCACCAAGTGGAGAGCAACGGGCAGAGCAAAAGGTCTAAAGCGAAGCGGTTCTGGGGTGTGGGCTGAGGGGAGCAACGTGGGAGAGGGGTGCATTTCCCAGAGGGGCTTGGGGTGGTTGGGAGCACCCACCGGGGGAAGGGGGGTCCGCCCCATTCCAGAGAGGGTGCAAACCCCCCAGTTCACCCTGTTTCTGTAGTGTAGTGGTTATCACGTTCGCCTCACACGCGAAAGGTCCCTGGTTCGAAACCAGGCAGAAACAGTGCTTTTCATGGTTTTTCCCTCCTTTTCCTGCGACTGTGAAAGGAGTTGGGTCGCAGTGTGCGAGGGCGACGACACCCGCGTGTCATTTATGTCTGGTGTGCCCAACGGGAGAAGGGACCTTGGCCCTGCCCCTTGCAAGGCGATATCTGGAGACTCCTTGTCCTTTCTGGAGTATCCCTGGGGAAGGCGCCTTCATGGCGCGTTTCCTCCCTTCGGGATGATCTTTAAGCAGGGAATTGCCTCTGTCTGTCAGAAGCAGCACGTGTGGTTTTTCCCTTGTCTGTGTGCGTTGGTTTGAGCACCCTGGAGAGATGGTGAAGAAGGGTGGCCCGCGTGGGTGTTGGCCAAGGGGGAAGGGAGAAGTTTTTGTGTTTGTTGTTTCTGGAAGATGAGGGGGAAAAAGAAGAGTGGGAAGAAGGGGGAAAGGGCAAAGGGATGTGGGAAGCATCGCTGGGAATGGGGAGAACTCCCTGAAACCACCGTTTCATTCTGCATTTCCAGAAATGGGACCCCCAGGAGGCCCTTTTCCAGGTTTCTGTAGTGTAGTGGTTATCACGTTCGCCTAACACGCGAAAGGTCCCTGGTTCGAAACCAGGCAGAAACACACATTTTGGTTTTTTTTTCCTGTCCTCTACCCTTTTCCACCCCTGTCTGCAATGTGCTTGTAAAGGACATCTGTATGCTCTTTGAGATTGAATGTTGTGGTTATTTTTATCTGCTTTTGAACCTGAGACCAGTGGATGGCATGGGGTGACTGCATTGTCACAGCACGTCTTTTACATACATAATTTTGGGCATTTTCTTTTTCACATGGATAGAGAGGAAGAATTTGCACTTACATCCCGCACTTCATCAGATCTCATCTTTTTCCATCACCTGCCTAGATACAGATAAAAAAGTCTGTATTGTCATGTCCTGAGATCACTCAGAGGGATGGTGCTGTGCCCTTGGGGACCATCCGCCCTTTTTCCTAATGTGGAAAAACCAGCTGTCCAACTGAAGGCACTAATGAGCATTAGTAGCCCGCTGATCCGCCCCGTGTTTTCCCTGCTTACTTTCAACCTTGTCTCCTGCCCACAGACTTCCCTGCTGCCCTCACTCAGGTACCATAGGACAGACCATGACTAGAGAGCCCAGGGTGGGAATTATCCAGCTTTGGGGGTTATATGCCAAGGGGGTAGGTTTTTTCTGCTGCATAATGATGAATGTGCTGTCCCTGCATGACGTTGGTTTTGTTCCTGGGATGATGCTGTTTCTCTGACTTAAATATTACTTAAATATTTCTCAGCTCTTCCTCTCGCACCTTTACTCTCCCATCCAGCCTCTCTCTTGTCCAGGTTGTCTCGTGGCTCAGCTCCATTCCTGGATATTGTACTCCAAGAGATGATTCTGCTGTGCTCAAAACTGAGCAACAAATTTGTTCCCTTCCCCCCAGCACATTTTGCATTCATTCATCCCACGAATGGGCTGAAAAAATAAGACTGTGTGGAGGATGAGACTTTGCAGTCATGCATTCCTGCTTCTGGATGGAATTATTTGTTCTTGGGACATGACCTAGAACAGCAGCCAAAATCTCAGCTCCACATTCAATTAACTCTCTGGAGCACAACCCACTGTCATTAAATCTGGGCTTTTCCCTCCTTGCTGCATCTCTGCTGACCTACATCGCCATGTGGCTTTTGTTAAAGCTCTTTGCTGTTCATATTTCCATTCTTCCAGAAAGTCAGATATAAAGAGCCTGGCAGGGGAAACTGCAGCACTTTTTCTGCTGAACTGTTTTAATCCTCCTCCAGTCTTATTTCTATTCCTCTTGCAGATATGTGCCAATATAATGTTAGCTGTAGTGTGGCATGTTAGGAGTTGAAGTGAATCTCTTCTGAAAATTGAGACTTCCCTGTAAAATTTGGAGATCCGTGTGCAGTAATTGGTGAAAGAGGTCTGTGTAATGACTGAACTGTAATCAAACATGGGAAAGATGCCTAAAAATCAGGAAAAAGCAGTAAATGACCTGAATCCCAAGGATCAGACTGATCCACTTGCAGCAACATCATCATCCACAGCTCTGTGTATTTTTTATAGAGCTACTGAGTTGCCAGTAATCTGCTCTCTTTCACCCTTATATCGCACCCAAGAAGTGGAGGAACTTGTGGCTTCTAGGGCGTTTTCCATCCAGTTGAATGCACTGAGATGAATCCAGCAGCTGGAAAGTTGGGAAAACCTTCCGCTTCTGATAGAACCAGACAGAAACCCCATGTGTTTGAGGATAGGGTGTCCCCAGGAGGAGGGGTGAAAAAGGCATTTGGTGGCTGCAAGACCTTTCTGGGGTAAATTCTGGACTCCCAGGTGCTGGAGAATCCACCGAGAAGGGCCCACCGCTGGATGGCAGCAGAAGACAAACCCAAGGGCGTGTTGGCTCGGGAGGATTTTGCCATTTAGCTGCTAAAGGAAGGCGGAGGAACACAGGCTGAGCCCCTCCTGTGCGTCAAGTACAACCTGAATCCTTTGTGTGTGTGTGTCGTCCCCCCGCCCCCATATCGAGCGTTATATCCGGGGGAAAAAAAACCCCGTTTTTCGCAGCTCCCTGGTGGTCTAGTGGTTAGGATTCGGCGCTCTCACCGCCGCGGCCCGGGTTCGATTCCCGGTCAGGGAAAGATGATTTTTACGTGGTTTTTTTTTTTTTTTAAATTTACTGGAACCAGCTGCGCAATGCGGAGCATCCCGACCTCCTCCCCCCGTCCCCCCCCCTCGTTGTCCGGCGGCCGAGCGCTCCCGGGTGTGGGTGCAGGGTCTGGTTGGATGCAAACCGAAGATGGACTTGGCACTTCAGCAGCCACAGCAGAAGAAATAAAAGAAATCGGCCAGTCTGGAGCTTTCCCGGCTGTAGCCTCTCTCCTGAGCCGAACCCCCCCGGGTGCCCCCCCCCGCCCGCCGCGCCGCCTGCATCTGGGCTGATGCTCAGAAGCTGCACCATCCCCTTTTTTGGCCGAGGCCCGGCTAGCTCAGTCGGTAGAGCATGAGACTCTTAATCTCAGGGTCGTGGGTTCGAGCCCCACGTTGGGCGGTAAGTTCTTTTTCAGTGCTCCTAGCAAAAATTTTGGGGAGGTTTCACGCGGGCTGCAGGACCAACGCTGGGAGGTGTCATGGGAAAGGGAGGGGAAGGAGCTGCATCTCCCGACAAATCCAGTAGCCTATGGGAGTCAGAGTGGCTTTCCCTTCCTCTGAAAGGAGGAAAAATGCCACCTTTCTCACCCTTTCCATCATTTGTCTCTGTTTTAAATTCTCCTTCCACCTCCAGTATTGCAGCGTGATTCCTACTTGCTATTATCTCAAGCCCTAACATTGTTGTTTGTTATTGCTTTATGCAGTCTTGGAGCCACGTAAACCTCTCCAGACTGGAACTGGGTAATAAATAGGAGCAAATCCAACCCCAGGCGAACTACAGGGATGTTACCTGCTGTACCAAATGCTCTCAAAGTGCCTGATAAATCCCAGGAGATCCACATTGTTCAGTTTACAGCACAATGCTTCTAAACACAGACCCCTCCCCAATATTTAATACCCTATTTTCTTATATTTAATGCCATAGATGGAGAGCATCCCTTTTGGTTTAGATCTAAGCCTTTTGCTCAACAGCAGAGGGTGCACCACATGTAAGAGCAGGGTGAACAGTGCTGTACAGCAGAGATGAAACCAAGTTGAGCTTCACACTGGGAAAGTATTACAGAATACTTCTCTCCCGAGTTTTCTGGACCAGGATGTGCATTGAACTCATGCGAAGACCCAACCCTCTGGGAACTTCATCCTCCATTCTTTGGTTCTGGGTGGCTGGAGGAGTTGAGCTTGGCTTCATGCTTGAGAAAATGCAGGTATCACGTATTTGTGCTGTCAGCACAAGAACAGCTGCGTAAACATTGTATTGGGTTGGTACAGGCGAAGCCAAAGGACTTGGAAATAACTCAGAGCAGGTAGGCAGGTTTCTTAGAATCATGTCCTAATTAAACATGTCATTGCTTAAGGCCACAACCATGCAGCTTAAACCCTCCAGAAAAGAGATCTGACTGTGGACACCAGCCTCCAGGCTCCGTCATGAGCCATATTTCTTAAGCACGTGTGGTCCATGAGTTGTGTTGGTTCTTGGAGCGCTTCTCATTGCATTAAGCAAGCATCCACCCACAAGAGTTGTCAACTGGCTTTCAGCTACCCATGTCCCACCAGGGCCATGGCACAAGCTTGTTTGCTCCATACGGAGTAACGGAGCGGTTCATGCAGCTCTGCCACCCCTCTGTGTTTTAAAGGAAGCCAACGATACTGGTCCACAGGAGCCGTTGGCTTGAAGGGGTGTGAGAAGAGCATGTTTTAGCTATTCCAGGTCCCATGCAGGGAGTAGCTCAGCTGAGGAAAGGCTGGATAAGAAAATAAAAACCAGAAAAAGATAGGCAAGGAGAGGAGAGAATGGGAAGTGCTGAAACTTTTTTTCTCTTATGCAAAGTCCTACTTAGGAGAAACGGACTGCAGGATCAGGTGAATGTTTCCCAACCCTTGGTTTTTTTCAGTCTCTTCTCTGCTCCATGAAAAACTGCACCCAGTGGGATAAATAAGTGTGATTAAACATGAAGCTAAAGAGGGAGGGCGGTAGAGAAGACTGGAGGGAGGGTTTGCTTTTTTGGCAGGACCCCTGAATGGGATGAGGCACATCCTTCTATCCCTGTTATTGGTGCTATTTGCGGAGGAAAACCCCAATTAGCCAGTCTCAAAAGGGAACTTGTGAAGGTGCTGCCTTCACAAGCAGAGAAGGGCTATAGGCTTACTCAGAGGAAGATAAAGACCCTCTTTGGGTCTTTCCTGCAGAGTTAACCCTGGGTTGACTTCACCCCCAGCTACCAACTTTGTTTCTCTGCACAAAGGGAGATTAAAGGACCTGACAGCCTGTAGACTCACCCATGTAATGAATGACTCCGTGTCCTGGAAGGTCTGTCCGGGCTCGGTGAGGAGCCGTGTTTGCCCAGGTGCGAGCAGAAGCATTGTTCCCCCAAAACAATATCCCCCGTTGGCTCTGAGGTCGTTCAGGTCCTGGGTCAGCCCAAGCGCAGAAGAGGAATAAAGGCAGTGGGGATGCGGGGACAGCGGATGCTCGGACCTTGGAGGGGAAAGCAGAGTCTGGTAAGGGACCCTCTCTTGGGGTTTTGCTTTGGGACTCTTCCGTGTCTTCTTTCTGCATTTTGTGCCCACTGGCACCATCCCAACGCACCCTCTGAAATCTTCCAGGGGAGAGCTTCCACTTATTTGAATACTCCTATTTTTATACTTGCAAAATGGGGCACTTTACTAAATCAGCACCGAATTTATACTTTCAGCCAGAAAAATAGTGGAAATAAAGGTTTTTGGCAGCCCGGCTAGCTCAGTCGGTAGAGCATGAGACTCTTAATCTCAGGGTCGTGGGTTCGAGCCCCACGTTGGGCGCTCAAGTTTTTTTCCATTTATTTGCCTGCCTGTTTCTGGGTACAGACATTTGCTGGTGCTACAGCTAAGCAAGAGGTGTAAGCATCTTAAGAAATAAAGAAATGTGGGTTTTTATTCTCGTAAGATCATTTTATTCACTTGGGAGATTTCTGCCTTGAAAGCATGGCTAATAAAATTAATAGAGCAGAAAGATGGAATTGCCTGTATTTCAGTTTCTTAAGGTGCTTGAGGTTTGTCTAATAATGTGCTTCAAGTTTCTCCACTTGTTTTGCCCCAAAAGGGACATCACAAACATCTGTACTATGAGGTTTTTGCCTGATTGGTTTTCCCCCTGCTATAGGAGGCTGAGCACTGAGGAAAATCGTAACAGGGATTAATAAACTGCCTGAGCCATTCTCGTTCATAGGTAAGCCTGTGCCGGGCTGAGGTGCAGCTGGGAGGTCAGGATCTGTCCCCTTTCCCGAGATGAAGGTGCTCTTCCTGGGGCTGATCCTTGCCTTGTGCATTGGAGTCGGTAAGTGGAGGGTCACAGTTAAGTGGGATTTAATAAAGGGCAAGGGAGTATCTGACGGTGGTCGGATGGGTCTTGCCAAGCCCTTGATGTCTGCAAGGTTGTCACTGTGTGAGCTGGGTCTCATCTGCTCCGAGTCTACAGTCAGTGGAGAGAAATCTCTGCAACTGTTTTCATCAGTGCTTGAATGAAAATTACTTTCTCTCCACCCACTTCCCAGAGCAGCCATTAAATCCAAAGAGACCTCCTCTGGGCCAGGAGCTTCAGCTGTAGGTTGCTGGATCCTGGGTTAGATGTGCACCTGCTCTGCCCCAGAGAGCTGTTGTGATGGTCTTGCTGTGGACAACCCCCTCCCCACCCCAGAGCCCACACCCACATTTATTCTCTGTGGGTCTGTGGTGTGGTTTGTTCACCCAAGGCCACGTCTGTCTGCAAAGCTCTGCCAAGAAGGGTTAAGTGTCTGTAGGCACCATTTGCCTCTCCTCTACAGATGAAGGCTCTCGTTACCAGGTCTGTTAGTGAAGGCGACACTTGGTCCTTTCCCTGGTGGGCTCTACATCTTCTCTGGGGTCACCTCCACCTTATTGTAGGGGTGTTTGAAGCAAAACTCCCCCCCGGCTCTGCAGAAAGGAGCCCCAAGTTCATTGCCTCTTCTCCATCTGCTGCAGTTGAGGCTCTTCAATGCAAAGTCTGCAAGTACAAGATTCCCTTCATTGGATGTTTCAAGGGAGCAAACGAAACGACTTGTGAGCGAAGGGAGAAATGTGCCGTCATTAAAACCTCCCTGGGTACGTAGTGTGGGAATGTCAAAGCCATTTGTTTCCTTTGGTTCCGTGTGGGTTGTCCTTGTCTTTGGAAAACCAAATTGATTTGCAGAATGAATGAGGATGCAATGATGAACCTGATGTGGGAAAGGGCTAACACAAGGGGCCAAATTCCTTCTCTCGATGGAGTTTGCCCTATGTATGGTTAAAAAAGTCCCTTTTAGGCCAAGAAGAGGCTGTCTCCTGAAGAAGCCATGTGGGTTTTGTCTGTGTGTGCACATGCCTCAGCTCTTTCTCCTAATTAAAACAAGGGTGGTGTGACTTCATTTGGGTGCGCTATTTAAGGGGCTAGTTTCTCATCTGGTCACTCCAGAGCCCACTGCTGATTTCTATTAGTTAATACTGCTTTCTTCTAACCACGCTCCCTTTCTGCCCACCACCTCTGTAGGGAGGGTGACCCTCTATTACCAGCAAGGCTGCACCTCTGCAATGAACTGTGGCCGAGAACGGGCATCCGACGCAGAGTCCCGCCTGACATCCCGGTATTCCTGCTGCGAGACGGACCTCTGCAACGAAGAGTGGGATGACGACCCCACAGACTAGCCTGCAGTGGGGACAGGATCAGGGCTACTGATGTGGTCCAGCCATTTCAATGCTATGAGTCCTCAATTTAAGCCTGAATGATTATCACCCTAAATTAGGATGGCTGGACCCGCTCTGCCTGCAGGGCTCCCCTGTGCATCTGGCCTGATTTTGTTTCAGCTCTAGCAATAAACTTGCAGGCTTATAACTGGCAGCTGAATTTGGCTCGTGTGAATGTTTTCCTTCTCCAGACAGGCTCTCCTATTAACAGTTCTTCAGACTCAGCATTCCTAGTGGTCTGGAAGCAGCTTGTGGCCCTGAACATAATCCTGCTACTAAAACCCCAAGGGCAAGCCAAGGTGCTTTCCCCTGGTTGCATGCCATTTTTTTTCTACAGTGCAGGGCCGGGAACTTCTTTGTTGGGAACTTTTCACCAAGGGTTGCAAAGGAGAGCACCAGAGAGCCAGAGGAAGCAGCGAGAAATTAAAGGACATGTATATCTAATAGATATTAGTTATTTATTTCACCTGTGCTAACCTAAAATTCCCTTACTAGTCAACAGAAGTTGAGTCATCCATCTAATGCAGACAATGTAATACTGGATGTACATCCATCTAATGCAGACAATGTAATCCACTGGATGTACGTCCATCTAATGTAATCAGTGGCCCTTCAGGAGGTACCAAGCTCCTGCTGTTGACTTCAGGTGAAAACCTAAAGGAACAGCTTGGTCGGTTCAGGACACCTGTAGTTGCTGCCTGCAGCCCCAAGGCCCTGAAGAGGAGACGGCAATGCATTATAAGCAGTTTTAAAATAAATGAGCTTTTTTTAGCCTCACCTCTATCTTTGAGGGCAAAACATCTGTGGTGGAAGAAGAAACCATGAGCATAAAGCGTGGGAATCACATAGAAGTGGAAATTCTGTTGTTGTCACTGTCTGGTCTAGGAAAATGGGTGGTTTTGGACTTTTTCTGTCTTATTGCAGAACAAGGGAGGAGGGGGGAAGGGAATAGAGGGTTTATTTTGTCTGAGGCATTTGTAGCTGGGAAGCTCAGTGCTGCAAGAAGTTATTTAGCTAAATGACAGATCACGGGTTTTTTAAGGAAGATAAAAAAATCCTGTTTACTGCACCGGGCAGCAGAGGGATGTTTCTTTTGATTATTACCCTCCAAAGAGTTTGTTTTACAGATAAACTGATGCCTGCAGAGATTCCTGCGTGGCTGTAGAGGCTTCTTCCTCGTGTGGAGATGGGTGTCTTCTGGAGCCAACTTCAACTTCCAGCCTGTTTCTGGAATTAGAAGTTTGGAGGAGACCCCTTCCAGCCTTGAGACTGACCCTGAATGTCTTCCATCCAGTCTTGTAGCAGATTCCAGTTTGGGGGTGAGCAGGGGGAACCCCGGTGCAGGACGGTGATTGCTCACCCATGTCCTACCTGGAAGCACAGGCATGAGAGCTTGAATGTGCTTGGACTCACCGAACATAGGACAAAACTCCAAAGGATGATCAGCCCTGGGATGGTTTGGTACCAAAAGCCAGTCCTGCAAGAAACCATGTTATTAGGCTTGCATTTTTCCTTTTGTTTTCCCCCCTCCTCGCTGTTTTGGATGTCCCAGCCTCTCCTTAACTAAACAAGCCACCCACGGTAGGTGGGAGATGTCCTGCAGGAGATGTTTCTGCCCTTCTTTGCATGTTGCTGCCCCAAATATGAGCTGGGAGATAAACTATTCACTGATGGCTTTGGAAGAGGGATGAGAATCTTCATTCCTTCCTGAGTGCCCCTGCTCCTCTGGAAGGGGGGATGGCGCATTGGAGAGGGTTAAAGGGCCGCAGAGACCCTATGGAGAAGGTCTGGGCTTGGAGACAGGTGGAGGGAGGTGCTGGAAATGTGATCCAGGCTCCGGGCAGGGAAAAGAGCTTTGGCACAGAGGAGGAGAGCAGAACTGGAGCAGCTGGGGAGGAGGAGGAGTAGGGAAGCGAGATCGGTGGGTGCCCAGGATAGATGCAATGGGGGAGGGGAAGGAATGGTAAGTGAGATGGGGAGGGGTGGGGGGGTGACAGAGGGGACAAATGGGGCAACCGAGGGCTGGGAAGGAGCAGGAGATTGAGCAGCGCCGAAATGTCAGAGGCATCCAGGATTCGGGCTGGTGTCCTTCGTCAGAGCGTGGTGGAGCGACTTCCGTGGGCTGCTTCCTACTGGGACCACTCAGCCACCAGGCTCACCCCCCACCTGCCCCCCACTAGCACCCTCCCAATGCAAAAGGTTGGGCGATTCGGGAGGATGCCCCTTTCCTACACCTCCGCTCCGAGGTATGCGGGGTCAGCTGGGGAATAGGGAGGGCAGTGGGATGCACTTGTCTGTCTGTCCAGAGGTTGTCTGTCCTTTTTTTTCCCTATACCCGCCTTATTCTCCTTCTGTTTTTCTCACTGGGCTGCCCGTTGCTTCTGTTGAGGTGTCTCGCTCTTTTTTTTTTTTTTTCTTTTCCTTTGTTATTTATGCATCTCTGGATTTCTCTCCAGCTCATAGACCATCACCTCTTCCTTTCTCTCTGCAGATATGTAATCAAAAATGTACGTGTGACATGGGAAAAAAAAATATAGTTTGTGTTTATTTACAGATGAAGAGAAATGGAAGGTGGAAGAGAAAGCAATTTTCCTTCCACGGGGAGTGCTGTGCATGTGTCTATAAATATATATCAATTTATATGGGAAGGGGTAGATAGATAAATATGCAGAGAGCTGGAAACAGTTGTCTGCAGAAAAATTCCTCTTCCATAGGGAACTGTGTACATATAAATGGGTATAACTGCATATAAAGGGATATATGTGTGTACATATATATGGCCGTCTATATATATGAGTCTCTGAGTGAATATATACATATAAATATATATATATATATATTCTGCTACTCGCCTGAGTCATTTGTTCTGTCTTATTTCTAATCACAAACTAATGTGGGTCATAGCAAGCACTGGTATTTAGATTTCATTTTCCTGTGAGAAGATGAGGGATTCCTTTCCAAGTCCAGAATTGTCTTTAAACTGAAACAAAAAAGTTCATTTCTAGTCCTAAATGAGTGAGTCTGGATATGCATGCGTGAAGTCTGATGCTCCTGTTTAGCAGATGCTAGAAAATGTGAATGCCACAAAAGTTTTAAAGTTACAAAAGAGGTTCAAGCGGAGGACGGATACCCCTCCTCAGTGTTTTTTCCCCAACTGCAAAGGTATCAGGATGAACACAACCTGTAATACAAATCAGAAACCCTTTGCAAACCCCCGGCATCAGGACACCAAGACTAGTTTTGCTGATGTAACGTCTCCAGTAGAACCTCTGGAGTTGGGTTTTGTCTTCCCTTAGCTCCAGATGTCTCCAAGGGAAAGATCTCAACCTGGATGTGTCAGATCAACCGGGCTGACTTTGAAAACAGCTTTTATGGTTAGGATCACTTGATCTGTTTTCAAGTCCTCATTAGGAGAAGATAATCGTTCTCCAGAACCGCCTGCATTTCTGTGTTGATGGTAATGAGACACACCCCCCCCAGTAACTAGATGACTGTCATTCACTTCTGTCTCTGTTCTCCATAACAAGAGCTTTGGTGAGCTGCTGGTGTGGGGATGACCATGTTCTAGACAAACCCCAGCCAAGGAAGGTTCTCATATGTTAATTGTCGTTCCCATTTAATGCAAGACCTCCAAAGCTGCACACAATGTTCCTGGAAGACAAAAGTATTTTTTGAGATGCAGGACCCCAATCCAGAGCTTAATCTTTATGGATTTGGGAAACTCACCCCCAGATCTTGATATGGACTTTGCATCCTTGCGTATTCCCTTTCTCCTGTTGCTTTTTATGGTCCCTGTTGAGCCCTGGAGCTCAACCAAGTCATCTGAGTCCCAAGCTGAAGCATCAAGGGAGAAATGGGTCTTTAACGAGAGCTCAGATGATTACCTGGATCAGAGCCTAGAGCAGCTGCTAAACACAAACCTCAGGACTTAGATCTTGCATTTAGCACCAGGTCAGCCAAAAAGCAACAAGACCCAGATCTGGTGGCCATATCCCAAATGATTTCCCTTTTCCTACCTCCCTCCTACAAAAAAAAAAAAAAAAAAAAAAAAAGGGAGCCTAGGATCTGTGGGGGAGAAAAGGGCAGGGATGTACCCTGCTTTCTTTTTCCTTCACCTACATGTTGTCCCCTAATGCTGAGGTCTTCATTACCAGTTTAAAGAAACCGGACACTGCAGGAGTGACCTCGGGCAGCGGGCTTGTTCCTGGAAGAGGAACGCCCACTCGGGGCTGGATGCCAAGCATTCATGTTCCGCATCCAGCCCCGGTGAAAACAGTCCTTGCCCGCAGGAGAGAGGCCATGGCGGCGGTGTTTCTGCCTGGCAATCTCCAGGATGAAGCCACTTGCTCTGTTTGCCTGGAGTTCTTCAAAGATCCCGTGTCCATCGAGTGCGGGCACAACTTCTGCCGGGCGTGCATCATCAAGAGTTGGAAGGACCTAGAGATGGACTTCCCCTGCCCACAGTGCCGAGAGGTCTTCCAACAGAAGAGCTTCAGACCCAACCGGCAGCTGGCAAACATGTCCGAGATCATCAGCCAGTTCACCCTCCGCGGGGCCAAGGGCGCCGAGGAGGACGGGCTCTGCGCGAAGCACAGGGAAGCCCTGAAACTCTACTGCAAGGACGACCGGAGAACCATCTGCGTGGTGTGTGACAGGTCCCGGGAGCACCGGCCGCACGCTGTGGTACCCGTCGATGAGGCATCAGAGGAGTACAAGGTACCCGTCTGTCTGTCTGTCTGTCCGCCCGCCCTGAGGAAGACCCCCCCCCCCAGGTCTTTCTGCCTCGTGGCCGTGTGCGTCGCACTGTGCGCTTGTGCTCGCTCCGGTCGCCGCGCGGTCACCTGGCTTTCCCGTGCTCAGCCTCATGCTCAACCGCCCTGCAAAGAGCCGGCTGCTGCTTTCTAGCCTTCCGAAGACCTGGAAAACCTGTCTCCTCTCCAGATATGCAAAACCCTCTCATGCATTCACATCATCTCTGCAGCTGGGGAGGGCGCGGGATTAACCACAGGGCAGCCGGGAGGCTGCGAGACGGAGTTTCTCCTGTGCAAGCACCTGCAAAAGCCCCGGGCTTGAGCCGCGCGAGCATCGCGCCGCAAATGCTGCCTGCGGGCACCCACCTTATCGGTAGGGTAACAGCTGACGGAGCAAACACCCACGTCTATTTTAGGTCTGGGCGAGCATCCAAAGACGAATCTAAGTTGATTAAAGCCAGGCTGGGTTTTGCTTGCGCCAAGAGCCAAGGCGGGGGAGGTGGTAGCAGCAGCTGACGAAAACAGTGCAATGCACCCTCCCCTGGCACCCTCCGCCTCCTTTCTTTGTGTTCGCTGCGTGCGCGTGAGTCTGTGGCAATCCCTGGGAGTTGCAAACGTGGGTGTCCGGGTGAATGTGGGCAGAGCTGAGCCAGAGTGTTCACCCGGTGAGAGCGTCCCCCTGTCTTCCTCGCAATCCTGCTTGTCTTTGCACGGCTGCAAAGAACAAGCTGTGTGCGGGCAGAATAATGCAGCAAAGGAAACCAGAGGCAGCAAAAGAAAGAAAGAAAAACCAGTAATATCTTCTTTCTTTGTTCCTAGGAGAAAATCCAGGGGCGCTTGGATTTCCTAAAAAAGGAGAGGCAAGAGCTGCTGGAGTTTAAAGTGAATGATGATAAGAAAACCCAGGAGCTGTTGGTGCGTGTCCGCAGTGCAGTGCTCTGGGGTGGTGGGGATGAGGATCCAGGCTGGGATGCATGGAGGGGGTTAAGACCCACCAAGACACCCCATCTCCTCCTTACCACTGCTCTGTCAGTGCCCGAAAAAGGCAAATGGATGTTTTTCTCCTTCCTTCGCCACCAGGATTGGTAGTACATCAGCCACTGTCTTAGCAGGCCAAGGGGATGGGTGCTGGAGCATCGCCGAGAGCTAGGCTGGCTGTAGGACTCTCCTCCACCTTTCCTCCCTCTTCCTCCTCTTCCTCAGCTCATTGTCCTTGGGGCAGCAGAAGACAGCACAGCCTTCCCCCGTCCCCCCCTGCTAATAACACCCCTCCCGGACCATCAGGCCCCAGACAAATGGCTTTGAGTGGCTCATGTCCCCCCCTACTTGGGACAAACACCATCAGGCCACCCTCAACCCATGCTTCTGCTTTAGCATTCCTGTGCAACACGGTTATTACCACAATTGGATGGGGTTTTTTTTCCAGTTGGCAGGACTTGAAATAGCACCAGCCTGCCAAGAGCCATGGTTTCATACATGACACAAAAGGCAGCGCGTGAAGGCCCATTTTTTGAGGGCCAGGCGGACCTGTTGGACCTGTGCTGAAAGGCAGGGTAGAGTGAAGCAATCAAAACACCTTCAACCTTGTCCATGCTGCCAAAGCTTGCATTTCCTGGAGCAAAATGTTCCCATTTGCCACTGGGCTTTGTCTCAAGGGGGACTTGTTTGCTTGTGATGACAAGCCAAGTAGGAACTGGAATATTGGCAGAGCTGATAAACAGGAGATCACAACAAGGCAGGGTCTGGGGTTTATCTGAGAATATAGATGCCCCCAGGGAGGGAGAAATGCTGCTCTGAGTGCGTTTTCCTACGCTAGCCGTTCTCCCAGTTTGGGTGGTGGGACCAGCAGATGGTGACAGGGACTGGGGAAACCTCTTGGCCACTGGTCCCCGCCTCTGCTTCATTGAGTGCTGATTAACTCCCCATCACCCCAGGGAAGAAAAAGGAAGCCTACATGTCCAGCGTAGGAAAGAAAAACCACCTGAGATCTGCTGTGGAGCTGACGTATGTGCCCCAGACATGGTTTGGTGGCTTTTCCTTCCAGAAAAGGGTGTGGGGACACAGCTGCAATGCAGATAATGGCTGTTTGTGGAGTAACTGCCCATGGCCTTTGCTCTCCCTTCCCTACCCCTTTTCAAGGCCTTTGTCCAGGCACGCCACACGCAATATCTCCTCACCCCTCCCCAGATGAAGGCACCCGGTCTTGCCAGCAAGCAGCAGCAATGACACTGGAAGGTGCTCCAAATTCACCAGGTGGCCCCTCTCCACCCCAAAATCATTGCACCAGCTTAAAACCCTTGTTCCTGCATTTCATTCCCAGAAAACCATTGAGAACGAGCGGCAGAAGCTGCTCTTGGAGTTTGAGAGGCTGCGGCAGTTCCTGCATGACCAGGAGCACATCCTCCTGGGGCAGCTGGAGAAGATGGAGAAGAACATTGCCAAGAGGCAGAACGAGAACATCACTGACCTCTCCAAGGAGATCGCGCTCCTCAACAAGCTCATCGCGGAGCTGGAGGAGAAAATCCAGCAGCCCATGCTTGAGTTCCTCAAGGTGAGATGTTTGTGATGAAATGAGCCTTCAGGTCTAAGTCCTGTCCCTTTTTCATCCTTTTTTGTTATGTTTCTGGATCCTGTAGAGGTGTTTTGAGGATAAATGTCTTTTTTTAACACCTGTAATGGGCGGATAGTGCATGGCAGTGTCTGAGTGCCCTGAGCTCTGCCACACCAGCAATAACACACAGCAACTCTCTCTGGCTCAGGAACATCCAGCTCTTCATAATTAATAGTCTCTGATAAATTTTTCTTCCATAAATTTGTCTGGACCTTTCTAGCACCCATAAATTCCCTTTTCAAGGTGTTCAAAGCTGAATTAGACCTTGCATGAAGAGCCACCACAGCAGAACTGGCTAGAGCCCCAAACCGAGGAAATCCTTTTGCAAATCCGGGTCTTGATGGGTTTGCAGCACTGAAGGTTTGTGTCATGCCAAGTCACAGATGTCCACTCCTCCAGCTTAAAGGCATTGGCGAGGGCTTGGGATGGAGTTGAGTGTAGAAGCACGTGGAGCTGGGCTCAGCAAGACGTGGCTCCTTGCCAGTTTTCGCAGCAGAGTTCTGGCTGCAGAGGGTTGGCTGGGACCTGAAAGCAGAGCTGGGTTTTCAAGTCAAAATGAACTATTAACCAAGCTGGAAAGTATGAGGGAGAGAGCAGATGGAGTCCAGGTATTGATTGCACTGCAAAGAAAGAAGCTGGAGCCAATCCAGCCTTCCCTGTTACCCAAAGTCTCCTTTGCAGATGAAGTAGAGTTTGAAAAATAAACCCAAGCTGCCCATCCCAAAATCAAGCAGTCCTGTACCCCCCCAAATGGCAGAAGGCTAATGGGTGACCTTCTTTTAATTGACAACATTTTGGTTAAACTAAGTAGATTGTGCTTCTGGTGCACATAGATCTGCATGGAGTTAAATTCCCTCCAAGGCAGTGTTGAAAGCACTGTAAATATTTGCAGATGGTTTCAGTACTTGGCTATGGGTGAAAATTCATTTCCATGTGGTCTTTGCTCAGCTGTCACCGTTGCACACAAAAATGAACCTGTAACAATAGGTGATTTTTTCTTACAAGGCCATGTTGGAAATCCTTAGCCAGCTCCAGAGTCCTTTCCCATTCCCTGGGAGATGGGTACGGCTTTGTGTTGCCTTTGATCACGCCCAGCGTGCTCGCCACGGTTTATGCCCTCCTTTTTATTATATTAAACGCATCAGAAAGGGCAAACAGTGTCATGGGCTGGATTAAGCATGAGTTTCATCTCAGTGAAATTTTGCCTTGTAGCAACTAGCTATTGAGGGCATTTTAACCTATAATTTACCTCCATAATCCACCCTTCCTGAGGGCAAATAATTTCCACTGTTGGAATACCCATCCCAGGGTTGGATGACTCACGCCCCGGAGGTACCCTGAACTCTTCTTGGTGGTGACTAGACCATGGAAGCCCAGATATTGTGGAGACATAGATGTGCAAGTTTAATGCCAGCTTCCTAGGTGGCCGAGTTATGGCAGATGATGTCCCTTTGGCTCTTAGGTGGATACTTGCAGGTATCTTTCTGTATCTCAAGACTTCACATGGGACAAGTTGATAGGACTTCTCAGCAGTGGGAGATCAGAAGAGAGATCCTTAGAGCATCTCAAAGGCTGCCAGACGCCTACAGCCGGGTTCACAACAACAATGGTCAAATAATGGAATAGAAAACAGATTTTGGTAGTCACCGCCCGAGGAGATACTCCCAGCTCACCTGGGCGAGGCTCTGGGCAAGCTGGCATGTTTTGAGCAATGGGTTGGATAAGAGACCTCCAAAGGCGCCTTCCAACCTAAAACCACATCATGATTCTATGGGCATAAAGCTGGAGTATCGTGCATGGGAGCATTTGGAAGGCTTGGTCTCCCCCAGAAGCAGCTGGGTCTTCAGTTGCTGCAGATAGTTCGGTGGGATTTGGTGGGACTGTGGCCTTCCAAAGCTGGAAGGAAACATCTGAGGCATGCATCCATGCCTGCTTGTTGCAGCCATAAGGGATGGACATTCTGGTTGGGTTTGATGAAGGGGAATTGCTCTCGTGGTCTCTGAGCCAGGGGAGACATAGCATACGTTGCACAGTGATTTCACACGGTCTCTCTTTTTCCTTTCTAGGATGTTATGAACATCATAAGCAGGTATGGAGCACTGCTTCTCCCCTTCCTTCACACTTTTTTCCCCCACCAGCACTGTTCGAAGGTCAGCGTTTCCAGTCCAGATGCCCAGGGAGGCACCAGGGTAGATGAAGCTTGCCTCCCTACTCGGTGCAAGCCCTGGGTCTCTTCCAGCTTCTTGGAAAACTTAGCATTATCACAAAGTCTTTTCCTACCAGGTGGTTTCTTCAAAGGTCAAGTGAGACCAGAAACCCCAAGTCATCTTATTTGCCTGATATGTAATTCACCCAGGGCAATGGTTTACGTACCACTTAAGCTCCAAAAATGAAATTTAAGCTGCAGCGGGAGCAGCTGAGTGGTGGTAACCCAGCACACGCTTTCCAACAACCGGCCGAGGGGGTTTTCAAAGTTGAGATGTAAATCCTGGTGTCCTGAGCCCAGGCAGGTTGAAATCCATGTGTGATCCTCGCAATGTGGTGTTGAGCACTTGGACAGACTGCTGGTGGGATGAGGTGGGAGCATCGCACACTACAAATGCAAAGCGGGGGAATAGCCATGATTTTCGTATTGTTTTTACTTTTTTCTTTGCAGAAGTGATGATGTGAAGTGCCAGAAGCCTGTGCCAGTATGCACGGATATGAAAATGCACATCTGCAATTTCTCCCTCAAGACCGTTGTCCTTGAGAAAGTCCTAAAGAAATTCAGAGGTACATGGAAATGAAACCAGGGCATTTAAAATAGGCCTGGCCTTTACCAGGCGTCGGGGAAAAGGGACGAGGAGTGCTGGGGATGCTGCAGATGTCTCAAAGTCCCTTAGCACATGCCTGGCCAGCAGTACTAAAATAGGAGAATAAATTATGTTGGAAAGGACTTCTGGAGATGTGCGTGAACAGGAGGAGACTCACCCTGCCAGCGAAGAGTTGCAGGATTTATTAAAGAGGGAAAAACCTGAACCCGGCACATCAATTTTAGCGCAACAAACCCTGTGATTTTCACATCTTGAGTAGTTTGAGGCCGGGCTAGCCAAGCTTTGCATCTAAAAACCAAGCCCTTGCACCAACGCAGCAAAGCCACGAGATGGTGCTGAGGGATTGAGAAAGGAAGCGAGCACCAGAAAGAGCAAACCTAGAAGAGAAAAATTCCTAAACACAAACTATGCCCTGGAGCAATAATTGGCTTAAAAGATTGTACTAAAAGTTTGAAACTCATAATACAAACAGGAGAAAAAAATATGGCAAGCACGATAAACAAGGGTTAAACAAATCCTGCATTCTCTTGATGTCCAGAAGCTTTTTTAAAACAACAACAAAAATCAGAGTATATTTAGATGGGACTTTGGCAATGCGGTGTGGGTGTAAAGGTCCCCATAAAGGAGATTTTGTGGCTCCCTCTGGCTGTCTTGGTGTTGCCATTTCCTTGCTTGTCTCTTCTTTTCAGAAAACCTGCAAGATGAACTGGGAAGAGGTGAAAAAGGTAAAAGGAAAATATTTAAGACATAGTGCCCTGGAGCAAAGACTTTAAATTGTGGTTGTATTTTGCAAAGCTGGTTTTGCAAAGCCAAAGAGAGGGGGAAAAAGAAAAAAGGCACTCTAGATTTCTTCTTTTTTTTTTTTTTTTTTAATTTCTTCTCTCTCGATGATTTCCAGATCCAGCCTGCTCAGTTCGAGAGTCAAAAGACGATTTTTCTAGCTGACGCCGGGGATCTGACAGCTAAGCTAGGTCCTCTCTGCCTGTTTACACTTAACAAAAAGAACAGATACTTGAACCCCAAAATGGTTTCGTACCCTGTCAAGCCACGACTTGCTTTAAGTCTGCTGGATTTGTTCTGTGGCCTGTGGTCAGGCTCCTGTTTCCACTGGGGTTTGGGATGGAGGGTGTGAGCACTCCATAATCTACTCTAGCACAAAGTCAGATGACTTAAATCCTGCGGAAAGTTGTTGAAATTGTGGCTGGGGGCAGGCAGTTGCTTTCAGATCATGCCATGCTGGAGAAGACTTGCTCACCAGCTCTCCTAGGGTTGGCAAAGGAGCAGTTCACACGAGGGGTCGTGAATTTGCAACCTGCAAAACCAGCCCGGATTGACTTTTCCAATGCTGGACGAGCCTCTGCTCTGCTTCGTCGGTGGCAGTGAGGACAGGGGAATGCCGGTGAGCCGGGAAACCGCAGTGATGGGCTCTGCAGTGGTTCTGGCACCACCCTGATCCCTCCGACCTTGCACTGCAGTGGGTGCAAGGCACGGGCAGATGCCGTTAAAATCTGCCCCCGTCCTCCAGCTGCCTTGATGTGAAGGTTCCACAGCCATGCCCAGACCAGCCAGAATTACCCCAGCAAAGCAAAGCCCTCTTTTAGAAGAGAAGGCTTAGCCTTGCTTTTACGATGGTAGTCTTCAGCGTGGGGTTTGCAAACCCCTTGGGGAAGGCAGAGGAGGACAAGCCATGGGTTGGATCCTTTCCAAGGACCATGCAGCTTGCGGGGGGGGGGGGGGGGGGC
>JAVJGG010000065.1:862092-872948 GCA_035590195.1 Aviceda cuculoides | reverse complement strand
CTGCCACCTCCTTGCCCTCTTCATCCTCGTGTTTTTTTTCTCCACGGGTTGGTGCAGTTTGCAAGTAGAGTTTGGTACAGGACCAGGGGCGGAGGGAGGAGAATTGGCATTTTTCTTAACTCGGATGCGGGAGTGATGGAGGAATTATTTTAAAATAATATTAAGAATTGTAGTTTTTAGAGGGAAAAGGTGTGTCAGAAGTGGGATTTGAACCCACGCCTCCATTTGGAGACCAGAAATCCCCTGGCAGGGAAAGCAAAGCCTTGAGTCTGGCGCCTTAGACCACTCGGCCATCCTGACACTGCCAAAAACCTTCCTCACCCTCCTCATCCTCAAGAATTAATCCCGCCACAGCTTGATCTTTCCTGCCTCCCATGTACACCCGCCCCTACCCCCAAATTTGCAGGAAGTTTATTTTTTGCAGCAGTAAAGCCCTCTGCCAGAGAAGGCAACACCGGAGGTCCTTCATCGGTACCTTGGAGTTACAGGCTGCTGTGGATAAGGTTATGAAAGGTGAAGGTGGAGTGTGTTTTGCCTCCTCCATCCCCAGCAGATCCTCTTGCATGAACTGAGTAACAAGGGCCTGTCCTCTCATCATGGATATTTTTCCTTGTCTCCCTCATTGCATACCTGGGAGAAGAAGAAAAGAGGGGAAAAAAAAAAAAAAGAATAAACTCAGCGTCTTTCTCACCTGCCTGATTAAATATCATTCCTGTAAAGATGACCACAAAACCTGGCATCCCACCAGTAGCCCTGCACCCTGCAGGAGGTAATTTGGAGGGCAGCTCCTGGATGGGAGCATCTTCAGCATCCTGCCCACATAAGACTACATTAATCAGCCCCCCCATGATGCTGGTGGAGACCACCAAGGTCTGTCTTGATCTCTTTGAAGACCCTCTCAATGCAGCTGTGAGCTGAGACCTTGGCACCTGCAGGGCAAGACTGCTCCCCATCAGAAAACGCCATCCTTATCTCAGACCACACCAAATGTCTGGGGAGGTTGGAGATCCACTGGGGAGGTTTGTGGGCCACGGCCTCTGAGCCCTACCTGAAGTTACACTCGGCTTGGTACTGAGTAGGAGGGAGAAATGGTGGTTTTTGCCACCGATTCTCTTTATTTGCGCTAGAGGAAGTCTGTGCTTATGGGTTTGGTGTGTTACAATGTTCGAGGAAATGGGAGATGGGTGGGTACCACACCAAAGCCTGGTGCTGTCTGGAGCTCCCTAGCCATGTTCTCCAGACAAAGCCCAATGGCCTTACAGCTCAAATGCAAAAAACCCCAACAATAAAACAGGAGTAGGTAAGGTTGCAAGGACAGCCTGCAGCTCAGCAGGGCAGTGAAATGGCTGCCTACCTTGCCGTGGCCAGAGCTCAAATAGCTCCGGGTGTCCGTGCAGCTCTGGAACACCTGAATACATGAGTTCAGCCAACAAGGCCAACACTTTGGGCCCATATGGAAGGATCAGCGACCTCCCCCAGCATTTTTACCCTCCAGCTCAGGATTTCCCACCACGGGATCCAAAGTGATGTGGAGTGGTAGGAGGAGACCAACCCTCATGGCCTCTGGCCCCTGTGTTTGCTCCTTGCTGGCTGCCGGAGCCCCTTTGGGGCCCCTGAGGCTCCGGGGACCTCCTCCTGTGCAAGTCTGGAGGTAGAAGGGGGCTGTGGGGCTCACGTGTCTCGACTCCCTGTGGGTGCACACCCGTACGCGCACAGAGATCACAACCAGTATTTATCACACCACCTTTTATTCCTACAGCTGTTATCACTACTAGCAGATGACTGGAGGAGAGGAGAGGAGAATGCCAGATGGGAGATGAAACAGCCCTTGGGCCCATTGTATCAAATGAAGTGGTGTGGGGAGAGTTTGGAGCAGCGAGGAAAAACAAAGGTCCTTTTTTTTGTTGTTGTGTTTGGGCAGGGTGAGAGCAGGAGACGCCCTGGACTAATTTGGCTGGGAGGAACGGAAGCAAAGCAGGAGGAACCTCACCCAGAGTTGGTGTTTTCTGCTGACGGTGGCCATGCTTGGTTCCTATCCTTCCCTTCATACCCCCCGATACACAGGTCTTTCTTCCCTCTCCCACATGTGCCAAGATTGTCCTGGTTGACTTCCAGTCTCTGGAGAAGACCTCCTGGCTAGGCTGGCATCACTAGGCTTCACCAGCATGGTGTGGGAGCTGGAGCCACTCATGCACAGAGCTGGTGCACCCCGTGGCCGTGGTGGAGCCGCCGGTGCGTGATGACATTGGAGCTCTGGCTGAAGCTCCTCCCGCACTCGGGGCAGTGGTAGGGCTTCTCCCCAGTGTGCACCCGCCGGTGCTTGGTGAGGGACGAATTGACATTGAAGCCCTTCCCGCAATCCCCACAGACATAGGGTCGCTCGCCGGTGTGGACCCGCTGGTGAGTGGCGAGATGAGCCCGTTGGCTGTACTGCCGTCCGCACTCCCCGCACCGAAACGGCTTCTCCCCAGTGTGCACGCGCCGGTGCCGTGCCAGGTTGGAGACCACCGCGAAGCTCTTGCCACATACGCTGCAGAGGAATGGCGTCTCCCCAGTGTGGCTGCGCTGGTGGGTGAGGAGGTAGGAGCTGGTGGTGAAGCCCTTGCCACACTCGGAGCACTTGTAGCGCTTCTCCCGCCAGCTGGCACTGCGGTGCCGGACGAGGTGGGGTCGGTCGCTGAAGCCCTTGCCGCAGTCAGCACAGCTGTAGGGTCGCTCGCCACTGTGCGTCCGTTGGTGGGCGATGAGCTTGGAGCTGATGGTGAAGCCCTTGCCGCAGTCGGCGCAAGTGTAAGGCCGCTCGCCGCTGTGCAGCCGCTGGTGGGTGATGAGGTTGGAACTGCCGCTGAAACGCTTGCCGCAGTCGCGGCACTCGTAGGGCTTCTCCCCAGTGTGGGTGCGGCGATGTTTGATGAGATCAGAGCTGACATTGAAGCTCTTCCCGCACTCCAGGCACAGGTACGGGCGCTCGCCTGTGTGCAATCGGCGGTGGGTCACCAGGTGGGAACGTTGACTGCAACGCCGGCCACAGTCGGGGCATTTGTAGGGCTTCTCCCCGGTGTGGCTCCGCTGATGGCGCACCAAGTTGGAAACCACATTGAAGCTTTTGCCACAGTCAGCGCACTGGTAGGGCTTCTCACCCGTATGGATGCGATGGTGCGTCACCAGCGCCGAGCTGTGCCCGAAACCCTTCCCACAGTCGGGACATTTGTAGGGTTTGTCCCCACCGTGGCTCCGCTGGTGACGGAGCAAGTTGGAGAAGACCCCAAAGCTTTTCCCACAGTCAGGGCAAGGGTGCTGGGACCCCCGTCTCTGGGGACGGAAGCCCTTCTTGCTGGTGGGATGAAGGATGGGTCTATCCCTGGGGCGAAGGCTATGGGGGAACAGCAATTCCCTGCATGTCCCTGGAGTGTCCCTCCCAGGATGACCCTGGACCTCCTCTTGGCCTTTCTCTCGGGAGCTCTGGTGGATGTTGGTTGGCTCGTGGTGCTGGGAGATGTCCTCCAGGCAGGTCTCAACGTCTGGGTCTGCATGTGCAGTGCTGTCGCTCCTCCCGCTCACCATCCCATCCTCTGCAGAGGAATGAGAAAAAGGTCGTGATGAGTCAGTCCCTGGCTGGGGTGGAAAAGGGAACCCACTGATGAAGCAGGGTGGGGAAAAAATGGAAGGGGGAAAGCCTAGAGAGAAGAAAGCCCATGTGAGCTCCACCTTCAGCTCAGGCCCAAACACTGACCATTGGTCAGCTGGTGAAGCTTGGGCTGAAGTTCAGCTTCAAACTCCAGCCCTTAAAACCCTCTGGAACCCAAAACATCTCCCAAGGGATCAGGAGAGGTTCTGGGACTCCTCTCCTAGAAGATACTAAGCTCAGGCTGGCTGTCTTAGGGCCTGAGTAGAAGTCCCAGGTGTTTTGCTTTTCTCCCAGATGCTTTCTAGGTTATTTTAAGCCAGTTCCTCACTTGTGGAAGAGCTGTTAGAGAAGGGCCTTGCATCTGAGTCCTGGGGAGCTGGGGTCCACGTCTTCTCCTCCAACTCGAGCCCAGAGGAGATCCTGTCAGGTTGAGGGTCAGCAGAGCTGGTTCCTGAGACAGAGCAGGGGTCTGAGTGCATTTGAGGAGCCACTACAAGAAGATTTGGGGGCTCTGCTGGAGAGAGGATGATGCAAGGGCTGGGCATGGCTGAGGAAGGTCTCTCTCCTTGTTCTCTGACATAGCATCTCCTTCCACCATGGCTGGAGAGAACACGAGGCCAGATGGACCATTGGTCTGATGTGGTAGAGCATGTGCTCCTCCGAAGAAGGTGGGGACGGAGGGTGCTATGGATCCCCACGATGTGTCCCAAGGGGGAAGCATAATTGCCAGAAGCAATGGGGAAAGACACCTTCACCTCCAAAGTCTAAAGAAGCGTCCCCTGTGCCCACCCAAACCCAAGATGTAGCCCAGGAAGGAGAGGGAAGGTGCGTCCTTACCCAAAGAGGAGTCATTTCCAGCACTCGCCTGCATGGCTTCTTGGTACTGGGCCCGCTGGCCAGGATCGGTGAAGTACCGAGCCACCTCCTTGAAGGTCACTGGACACTGAAACAACAAGGATTTCCCAGCTCAGCACCTGCTGCCATGGGTCAGCTCAAGCCAGCAGGGAGAGAAGCCAAGGCTACGTTCAGCAGAGCTGCAGGAGAGCCAGAAAGGATGCTGGCAAGGATCAGAGATACCAAGGTATTGTTCCGCATAGGGTGTAGTTAAGCTGTGGAAAGCCTGGCTGCAGGACATCACGGATGCTAAAGGGCCACACGGGTTCAGAAAACAGCTGGCTAAGCTTATGGGGAAGGAAAAATAGGAACTGGAAAACACTGAGGGTTGTTAAACACCCAGCAATACCTGACGGGGATGATGGAGCTTAAGGAGCTCAACCAGGCTGGGCTCAACTTCTCCACCCTGTTCTCTGTGCCTTTTCCTGGCAGGTGGAGATGCAAAACCCCATGCCCTGCTGTGACTTGCCACTTTCCTTGTGTTTCTGAGGTGGGCATCTTGTATCCAAGGCTCAGTCTTGTAGCACACCCACCACAGGCTCCACCCTCTGCTCCTCACCACCTCTGCTGCACCCTGACCATCTGCGCCGGTATATGGGGACCTGTTGGTCCAAAAGGAGTTGCAGGAAGGCGATAACCCACAGTTACGGTCACAGAGCAGCTTGTACAGCCCCACTGGACCAGGCAGAAGGTACCTGGCACTGATGTTTCAGGTCAGCTGAAATGCAATTGCCCACCCCAAAGGAGAGACTCTCCCTCACCTGTGCCAGCTCTGCTGTGGCCATGTCCCTCTCCGTCCCTCTTGACAGCGACAGGGACGCTCCGCTGGAGCCTATGGGGGAAGAAGTTGGTGCTGAGCTGTTCCCCGGGGGGGGAAAAGCTGGGATAAACCCTGGAAAAACCAAGGCAGCGCCCTTTGCATAGGCATCTGTGCAAGAGAAGAAGCAGCCTCCTTCATTCCTGCGGGGCTTTTTCCCCTCGGGACACAAGAGGGCTCAGCCAGCTCTTGCCCAACAAAGGTCAGCCTTTTCCACCTTCTTGGGAGCAGATCTCCTGCTTGGATCACCAGGGAAGAGCCAGCTCCTGGGAGCAGCTCTGGTCTCCCCACGCCCTCTCGTGGCGCAGCCCCAAGGGCAGGGACTGGTCCTCCACCTCGCTGCTCCTTGCACTTGTCCCAGTAAGGGGACTGCGGCTGGACTGGGAGACAAGGCATCCCGTGTGGGTTTCTCTCTCCCTCCTCGTGCCCATCACCTGGAGTCTCTGGCTCAGGATTTGGTGTGGACAGACCCCCAGAGCAGAGGGCTGTGGTGTGCCTCCATGGGCTGGGGGATGCAGGCAGGGCTCTGCCTGCCCCATGCCACCACCCACTGCCACAGCCCCTGCCCGGAGCACAACCAGGATCCCTGGAGGGTCCCTTTCTCCCCTCTGCCTTCAGCATCCAGCTGATCCAGCCCCTTCCTCTGTTCTCCCATATCCATCTGAGCTGCAATACTCCCTGAGCCACCCGGGTTGCCTGGTGTCCCCCAGCACCAGGACTTGGTCCCCCAGCAACCCCCAGGGTCATTTGTCCACTGGCACCAGCTGAGGAATGACGGAGAAGGGAGAGAGGATCAGGGAAGCTGCAGAAATCAGCTCCGCTCCCTCCTTCGCCGGGGAGGCAGGGGTTAAACACCCATGCATTAGGGAAGGCAGGATTTAGGGATAATTCCCCATCCTTGCGCTCTTTCCAAAGCAAGTTGAAAGAAAATTTTTGCTTTCCCTCCGCTCCTGGCTTTTCCCAGCCAGGGAGGGATTAAACCACCACCCAAACCCCTGCACCCACCATAGAGAAGAGCGTCTGTGTGGTTTCAAATCTCCTGGGCTTTCTTGCAGGCAGAAATCCAGGCTCCTCTCATTCCCCTGCTGCAATTCTTTACCTTCTTGTTCGCAGGGCTGTGTTTTCCTTGGCTTTCGTGATCTCCTCCTCCAGAAACAAGAAGGGATAACTTGGTAAGTGGAAATTCCCCCTTCTTCCCACCCGCAAGCACATGACTCCTGAGCCTGGAGCTTTTGGGGAAAAACAACCCGTTTTCACCAACCACGTCACTAAAACATGGTTTGGACCACTTTTCCAGGTGGAAATCCTAATTTCTTGCTTGCACAGCTCCCGTCACTGATGCTGATCAGGCAACCAGCCCGGTGTCCCCCTCTCCCACCTGGGGGAAGCCCTGTTGCCCCAGAGAGACCCCCATCACCTTCCCACGCTTCCCCATGGCTGCAATACTCAAAATATCCCTGCTGCTGCTGTCACAATCCCCCCAGCAGAGTTCCTAGCAAGGCTGGGGCTCTCCCCAAACCGCTGGGTAAAAGGGAAGAGCATGGGGGCAACGCGGGTGATGGGGCAGGACTGTAGTGGGGTCCCGTGTGGCCCCCATGGGTGCTGGGTAGTCTGCGGAGAGGGTCAGGATGGGGGGGAAGCCAGGATTGGGTTACCTCTAGAGGGCTCTGGGTAAACGCTGCCACTGAGGAGCCTGTTCTTGGCGTCTCCTCTCTCCCGGATACCGGCTTGGGCTTCCGGAGCAAAGCCATGCCCGGCATCGCCTCCATTGTGCCCTGCTGTCGGGAGGCTTGGCGGTCCTTGGGGTGCAAGGGGGGTGGTCTGTGCATCCCGCCCCTCCTTGCAGCCTCAGCCTGGGAAGGGAGGACATTTCTCCCAGGGAAAGGCCTACGGAGGCAGCTCCAGGCTCGGCTGACAGCAAGTCCTGAGCCAGGGACTCCAGGTAACGGGGGAAAACCCTGAGCAGGGATGTGCTCCTGCTCTGCAGTGGGTCCTGAGCTGCATCAGCACTGGAGCTTGCAGGATCCAGCCCTTGGGGATGTTCCCAGGAATGGCAGCTCCTTTGGGAAGAGGACAGTGCATCCAGGGCTCCCCAGGGATGGGGCATGATGCCCAGGTCCTGGGACACTTCCCCCAATACCCCATCACCCTGGGAGGGCTGACTCCCAGTTAGATGAGGACCAGGGGAACTGGGATGCTGGAGGGAGGAAGGCAGAGATTGCTGTGAGATGCAGTCTGCCAGAAAGATGGGGGGAAAACAGGGAACCTCCTGCCCCCCCATCCCCAAGCTGCTCCATGCAGGCTCAGGCTTAGTCTTGAATGGAGGGACCATCTGTGTGTTCCAGTCGGGGGAGAAAAAAACCCCAATATCTGTCACGGCATATCCCCAGAAAAAACACCAAAAACTGAGCGAGAAGCACTACCCAGGGGATTTTCCCCATTTCAAGGGATTTTTCTTCCCCACAGGGGATTTTCAGGAACCCTGAGCGAGGAACGGAGGGAGAAACCCTCATTCTCCCGACCGTCGGTGACTCTCCCTGTCATGGAGCCGTGGGTGATGCTGGACCCGCGGCAGAAAGCCCTGTACCGGGATGTGATGCAGGAGAGCTACGAAACGCTGATGTCTCTTGGTAAACAAACACACAAAATCCTCTTTCCTTCTCCTTGAACATTCCCCCTGTTTCTCCTTGCTATTTTTTTTTTTTTCTGTCTCTGGCAGGGAAGCAAAGGGATCGTGAGTGGGATTGGAAGGGCGGAGGAGGAATCTAGGCAGGTTTTGAGGGGGATTTCCCCAAACCCCAGCCCTCTTCTTAATTTTTTTTTTCTGCAGGAAAATGTTATTGATCTCTCTGCTTTTTTTTTTTTTAATTGGAAATACAGGCAATGGGGTTTGCTTAGCATCTCCGTGTTTCCAGTTCAAACTGGAATCAGATCTCCCACCACATCCCTCGTCCTCCTTTCTGGGAGACCAATTTTTTTAGGGAAACCTGTTCCTGCTCTGTCAATTTAAATGCCACCCCCTGCTCCAGTCAAGGCCATGCTCTGCCCTTTTTCTCCTTTTCCCATCTCCCCAGCAGCACAGGGGCTGGTGAGTGAAAAAGCAGCAGAGGAAGGCGCGGTGGAGGAGAGCTGCAAGGAGCTCGAAGAGCACTCGTCCCACAGCCCAGAGAGGGAGAAGACCCTCGGCTCAAACAGGCGGAAAACGAAGCACCCCGATAAAACCATGCCACACGGCGCAGCCAAGATGCCCAAAGCCACAGCGGTCCCCAAACTGGAATGTGCCAAACCCTTACACGGGGCAGCCAGCAAGGGACCGGCAAGGGACCGGCCGTTCAGCTGCACCGACTGCGGCAAGAGCTTCCCATGGGCTTCGCACTTGGAGCGGCACCGGCGGGTGCACACTGGCGAGCGGCCTTTTGGGTGCCCCGAGTGCGGCGAGACTTACAGCCAGAGCTCCCACCTCCTCCAGCATCGCCGTACCCACGCCAGCGACCGACCGCACAAGTGCGGCGACTGTGGCAAGCGCTTCGCCGGCGCCGCCGAGCTGGCGGCTCACGGCCGAGGCCACGCCGCCGAGAAACCTCACAAATGCGGTGACTGTGGCAAGGGCTTCGTCTGGGCATCCCACCTTGTCCGGCACCGACGGGTGCACACGGGCGAAAAGCCCTACCGCTGTGCCGAGTGCGGCGAAGCCTTCAGCCAAGGCTCGCACCTTGCCAAGCACCGCCGCAGCCACACCGGCGAGCGGCCTCACCGCTGCCCAGCCTGCGGCAAGACCTTCTGCCAGAGCTCCGACCTAGCCCGCCACCGCCGCACCCACCTGGGCAAGAAAGCCCTCCGCTGCGGTGACTGCGGCAAGCTTTTCCGAGCCGGGCCGGCGCTGGCGCGGCATCAGCGGTGTCACCGGCGGGAACGCACCCACCGTTGCGCCGATTGCGGGAAGGGTTTCGTCTGGGCGTCCCACCTGGAGCGGCACCGGCGGGTGCATACGGGCGAACGCCCCTTTCCCTGCGGCAGCTGCGGCGAACGCTTCGCTCAAAAAGCTCACCTCCTCCAGCACCGCAAAACCCACTCCCCCGACCGGCCCTACAAATGTGGCGACTGTGGCAAGCGTTTCGGTGAGGCTCCCCCCTTCCTTGCCCACCAGCGGGGCCACGCCGCTCAGAAGAGCTACACCTGCAGCGAGTGCGGCAAGGGCTTCGCCTGGGCGTCCCACCTGGAGCGGCACCGCCGCGTCCACACCGGCGAGAAGCCCTACGAGTGCCCCGAGTGCGGCGAAGCCTTCAGCCAGAGCTCCCACCTCACCAAACACCGCCGCAGCCACCTCCCCAAAGCTGCTTTCCCCCTTGCCCCCCAACCGCTGCCCCTCTCCAGGACCCCGCTGCTGGTGGGGGAGAAGACCCATGGTGCCACAGGGCTGCTGAAGCCACCCGCAGCCTGCAATGGTGAGGAGCCCTGAAGGATGGAGACCCCCCTCATTGGTGTGATGGATGGGGAGGAAGGATCGTTCCCAAGGGAAAACTCGTCTTGGGGACAAATCAAAGGACACCAAGTGACATTTAAGGGGCAGAGGGTGGCACTGGGGTGGGTGATGTGGCTGCTCCAGCGAGGTATCAGGGTGGGATTTATGCTTCCTGGTGTCTCCCAGCAGCAACGGGTGAACGGTGCCTGCACCCTGTTGCAAAGCAGACCCTGGAAAACGGACATCTTGGGTGACAGGGAGCCTCTTCCCCAGGGAAATGGTGCTCTTCTGCACCGGGAAAGGACGGGGATAACCCGGAGCTGGTTCTTGTGCCAAAATACGGCGTCATTTGTACCTGCTCCCCTCTGCCGGCAGGCTGGAGAAGGGGATGCCGCATTGCACTGATGGAGAGGGCGAGATGCTGAGGGTGCAGAGGGCTCGGCGGTGGGAGGTGCCGGCATTGGGCGAGGAATAAAAAGGGAGCCCGGTACCTGGCAGCCACCTGTGTCTGGCTCTCCTTGTGCACCGACCCTGGCCTCCGTCGCTTTTCCCTGCTTCTTGGTAGGAAACACCGCGAGCATCTTCTCCCTCTCCAAAGACAAAAACACGCTGAGACATGTGAAGGGGTTTTTCTTTTTTGCTGAACTACCTTCTACTTTATTACCTACTAACCCAAGCCGAGGCAACCCAGCCTCTCCACCCTTGCCAAATTCCCAGCTCGATGCATCCCAAACCGCCCTCAGCACAACCCAAGCAGCATTTGGGAGGGGTCCCAGCAAGGACGCAGCAGAGCTGGTGACTGATGCAGGTCCCCATGGCTCTTTTCTGAGCCGTTTTCCCCCTGTGGAAGGGGGATCCCTGGGTGATTTTTACCCATGGGTCCCCTCCCATATGCCCAAGCTGTGTCACCCCCCGCTTCTGCCCCACCACAACAGTGGGGCAGAGGATGAGGAGGGTTATAGGGAGAAGTGTCATCTCCCCACCACCCTAAATTATCACCCAGCCCCACCTAAACCCCCCCCCCGCCGCCCGTGCCAAGTCTTACGTGTAAGGAG